>JAPXFY010000028.1:32865439-32875439 GCA_030674185.1 Monoplex corrugatus
TCTCCGTTTAAGCTTCTGATTATATTTGTTTACAAATTCCTCGATGCCGATGTTCCACAGTCACTCGCTGCTCATTTTCAGTGTCTGGTCCAAAGAACTGGAAAACCCTTCCCCTGTCTATTGGAAAGTCACAAACTCTGTCTTCATTCAAGTCTAATTTGAAGACATACCTTTTTGTCCAGCAGTGATTTCCCCCTCTACATGCCCAATAGTTTGTCCCACTACCCTCCTGACCCTCCTTCTCCCCCACACCCAGTTTGTTTGTGCTTTGTGTCCCAGAGAATTGGTCGTTGTTGGGTGATAGTTTTGGTGAATGGTGAGAGTTTGTGTTTTGGTTTGATTCTTGTATCAAGATTTGGCGCCCTTCTTCTTCTTCTTCTTCTTCTTCTTCTTCTTCTTCTTCTTTCTTCTTCTTCTTCTTCTTCTTCTTCTTCTTCTTCTTCTTCTTCTTCTTCTTCTTCTTCTTCTTCTTCTTCTTCTTCTTCTTCTCTTCTTCTTCTTCTTCTTCTTCTTCTCTTCTTCTTCTTCTTCTTCGCTTCTTCTTCTTCTTCTTCTTCTTCTTCTTCTTCTTCTTCTTCTTCTTCTTCTTCTTCTTCTTCTTCTTTCTTCTTCTTCTTCTTCTTCTTCTTCTTCTTCTTCTTCTTCTTCTTCTTCTTCTTCTTCTTCTTCTTCTTCTTCTTCTTCTTCTTCTTCTTCTTCTATTACTACTACCAGTACTACTATTACTATTACTATTACTACTGCTGCTGCTGCTGTTCCTACTACTACTACTATTACTATTACTACTACTACTAGTACTACTGCTACCACTACTACTACTACTACCACTACTGCTACTACTACTACTACCACTACTGCTACTACTACTACTACTACCACTACTACAACTACTACTACTACCACTACTGCTACTACTACTACTCTTACGACTACTTCCCTTCTTCTTCTTCTTTTTCTTCTTCTTCTTCTTCTTCTTCTTCTTCTTCTTCTTCTTCTTCTTCTTCTTCTTCTTCTTCTTCTTCTTTTCTTCTTCTTCTTCTTCTTCTTCTTCTTCTTCTTCTTCTTCTTCTTCTTCTTCTTCTTCTTCTTCTTCTTCCTCTTCTCATTATTATCATTATTATTATTTTCATTATTATTTTCATTCATTGTTGTTGTTGTTGTACTCAGACAGGAAATATCATACCATTTTTGATAATATAACAAAATGACATATATAAAGAAGAACGACTTAATAATATGTCCCCAAAATTGAGGTGAACGTGTCACAATCCTTTAACACCATACCTCGTGTCTCCCAGACTACCCACCTCAGAACATCACCATCACCGCCATCACGGACAACAGCGTGACCTTGACCTGGCTCTTCCCGCCATCTTGCTTCCGGCGAGAGGAGGTGTGGGTGGAGATGGGTGACAGGGAGGGCGGGGGTGACGGGGAGGGGGGCCTGGAGAGAAGGAGGGTGCACAAAGATGCTGAGCAGTTCGACCTGACCGGCCTGACGCCAGACAGAGCGTACACTGTGTATATGAGGACCGGTTATGAGGGGGGAGAGATGAGTGACCCTGTCCCTGTCTCCTTCGTCACGGCTCCTGGTGGGTTGAGTGAGTGATGAGTGAGTGAGTAAGTGAGTGAGTGAGTGAGTGGTGAGTGAGTGAATGAGTGCGTGAGTAAGTGAGTGAGTGAGTGAGTGAGTGAGTGAGTAGTTTCAGTGAGTGAGTGAGTGAGTAGTTTCAGTGAGTGAGTGAGTGAGTAGTTTCAGTGAGTGAGTGAGTAGTTGAGGGAGTGAGGGAGTAATTTGAGTGAGTGAGTGAGTGAGTGGGTTGTTTGAGTTATGGAGTGAGTGAGTGACTGACTGACTAACTGACTGAATGAAAATGCGTGTAAGTGAGTGAGTGAGTAAGTAAATATGAGTGAGTGAGAGTGGTTTGAGTGAGTGAGTGGTGGGATTGAGGAGTGAGTGAGTGAATGAATGAGTGATGAGTGAGTGAATGAGTGTGAGTGAGTGTGAGTGAATGAGTGGTGAGTAAGTGAGTGAGTGTGTGAGTAGTTTGAGTGAGTAAGTGAGTGTTAGTTTGAGTGAGTGAGTAGTTTCAGTGAGTGAGTGAGTGAGTGCGTGAGTTGTTTGAGTTATGGAGTGAGAGAGTGACTGACTGAATAAATGAAAATGCGTGCAAGTGAGTGAGTGAGTAAGTGAATGAGTGAGTAAGTTAGTGAGTGAGCGAGTGAGTGAGAGTGAGTGAGTGAGTGAGAGTGGTTGAGTGAGTGAGTGGTGCGAGTGAGTCAGTGATTCAGTGAGTGAGTCAGTGGTGTTATTTATCAATTGAGTGAGTGAGTGAGTAGTCTGAGTGTGTGAGTGGGTAGTTTGTGTGTGTGAGTGAGTAAGTGATGAGTGAGTGAGTGAGTGAGTGAGTGAGTGAGTGAGTGAGTGGTTTAATGTTTGAGTGAGTGAGTGAGTGAGTTGGTTTAGATGTTTGAGTGAGTGAGTGGGTGAGCGAATGAGTGAGTAGTTTAAGTGTATGATCAAGTGAGTGAGTGAGTGGGTGGGTGAGTGAGTGAATGAGTGAGTGAAGAGTGAGTGACTGAGTAATTTTAGTGTATGATCAAGTGAGTGAGTGAGTGAGTGGGTGAGTGAGTGAATGAGTGAGAGAGGAGTGAGTGAATCAGATGGTCAGCTTCTTATCTTGTTCGTAAGCCAGTCAGCCAGTCAACCAGCAAGCCAGCCAGTCAGTCATTTAGTTGGCTAGTCACGTGATTAGTTGGTTGGTCAGCTGGCTGGCTGGGTTGCTGGCTGGTGGGTTGGTCTGTCAGTAAGTCAGTCAGTTTAGTAGTTAATTGGTTGTTGGTTGGTTGGTTGGTTGGATACTGAGTTACAAAGATGGTAAGTTGGCTGACCAATTAGTAAATCGGCTAGTCGGTTGGTTGGCTGGTTTACTGGCTGATTGGTTCGTTGGTTAGTTGGCTGGTTGGTTGGTTGGCTGGTTAGTTGGATGGTTGCTTGGTTAATTATTTGCTCGCTAAGCATGTTACCTAGTTGGTTGGTTGGTCGGTTGGTTAACTAGTTGTTGATTGGATAATTTGTTGACCATTTTAGGATCGGAAATTTGACTGTGCATGTGTGCGATGCTTGTCTGTGTGCGTGGGTGAATATATATATATATATATATATATATATATATATATATATATATATATATATACATATATGTATATACATATACATATATATATATACATATATATATATACATATACATAATTATATATATATATCTGTGTGTGTGTGATTGTGTGTGTGTGTGTGTGTGTGCGCGCGCGCACGCACGGATGTCTGTCTTTATGTGTGTGTGTGTGTGTGTGTGGTGTGTGTGTGTGTGTGTGTGTGTGTGTGTGTGTGTGTGTGTGTGTGTGTGTGTATTATGTCTGTGTGTGTCTCTGAGTGTTATATATATATATATGTATATATATATATATATATGTGTGTGTGTGTGTGTGTGTGTGTGTGTGTGTGTGTGTGTGTGTGTGTGTGTGTGTGTGTGTGTGTGTGTGTGTGTGTGTGTGATTTCAGCACCAGAGTCCAGTTTGTCAGTCGCAGTGGTGGCTGGAATAAGCATAGGTGAGTCGAACATCTTGCCATTGTTGTGTCTAGACAATGAATAAATGAATATCTTAACAGATGAATAGATGCATAATCAATCAATCGATCAATCAATCAATCAATCGATAAGTCGATAACGTCTTCAAAAAAGTGGTCGATTGGCAAGAAACAGACAAATCAACAACAACAATAAATATAATGATAATGATAAGAAGAAGAAGAAGAAGAAGAATGGTAATAATAATATTAGCAAATAATGATAGTAATAGTGATTTATCATCGTCGACCTCGTCGTCGTCGTCATCATCGTCATCATCATCATCATAATCATCATCATCATCATTACCATCATCATCATCAGTATCAATATCATTATCATTATTGTAATGAAGCTGACGTGTGGCAGGGAACTATTTAATGTGTTGTCCAAGGGATTAGTTTTAATGAGATGGTTATGGAGGACACTATTGTAGGTCATTCCTACCCAAGCAGACGATTTGTGTGTGTGTGTCCAGTTTTCTTTTTCTTGTTTTGTGTGTGTCTTTTTTCTTTGTCTTTATTCCCTTTATTGTTTTTTCGTTATGGTAAAAATACTAAATGAAAAAAACAACTAAAACTAACTAACTAACTAGCTAACTAACCAACTAACTAACTAACTAACTAACTAACTAACTGACTAACTAACTAACTAACTAACTAACTAAAAACAGTAATGTACAAGCCATTGGTCTCCTTAACCCTTTTCGGTCAGCTTGCACGAATCCCATCGTACAGAAGCTGCTTCGTAAAAAGTTAGTTTGTCAGGTCATTTGATAATCTCCCTTTTTTGCTTCGTTATGTTAGTAAGATGGTCAGGTCATTTGATAATCTCCCTTTTTTGCTTTGTTATGTTAATAAGTTAGTCAGTTCATTTGATAATCTGGCTTGTTATGTGAATAAGAATTGTCAGGTCATTTGAAAATCTCCCTTTTTTGCTTTGTTATGTTAATAAGACAGTCAGGTCATTTGATAATCTCCCTTTTTTGCTTTGTTATGTTAATAAGATGGTCAGGTGATTTGATAATTTTCCTTTTTTTTTCCTTCGTTATGTTACTAAATTAGTCAGGTCATTTGAAGATCTGCTTTTTTTTTTCTTCGTTATGTTAATAAGACAGTCAGGTCATTTGATAATCTTCCTTTTTTGCTTCGTTATGTTAATATATTAGTCAGGTCATTTGAAGATCTGCATTTTTTTTTTTTTTTTTTGCTTCTTTATGTTAATAAGACAGTCAGGTCATTTGATAATCTTCCTTTTTTGCTTCGTTATGTTAATATATTAGTCAGGTCATTTGAAGATCTGCATTTTTTTTTTTTTTTGCTTCTTTATGTTAATAAGACAGTCAGGTCATTTGATAATCTTCCTTTTTTTGCTTTGTTATGTTAATAAGATAGTCAGGTCATATGATAATCTCCATATTTTGCTTCGTTATGTTAATAAGTTAGTTAGGTCATTTGATAATCTGCCTTTTTTGCTTCGTTATGTTAATAACATGGTCACATCATTTGATAATCTGCCTTTTTTGTTTCGTTATGTTAATAAGATAGTCAGGTCATTTGATAATCTCCCTTTTTTGCTTCGTTATGTTAATAAGTTAGGTCATTCTAATAATCTGCCTTTTTTGCATCGTTATGTTGATAAGATAGGTCACTTGATAATCTGCCGTTTTTGCTTCGTTATGTTAATAAGATAATCAGGTCATATGATAACTTGCCTTCTTTGCATCGTTATGTTAATAAGGTGGTCAAACCATTTGATAATCCGCCTTTTTTGCTTCGTGATCTTAATAAGTTTGTCATGTCATTTGATAATCCCCCATTTTTGTTTAAGTTATATGTTAATAAAATGGTCAAGCTATTTTATAATCTCCCTTTCTTTTTTGTTTGTTTTGTTACATGTATATGTTAATATTATAGTCAGATCATTTGATAATCCCCCCTTTTGCTTCGTTATGTTATAAGATGGTCATGTTATTTGATGAAATCCTGGTTTTGCTTTGTTAAAAGTTTATTTTCACAGTCAAGCCATTTGGTAGTCTCCTTTTTTCTTTTTCTTTTTTTTTTGACTTCGTTATATGTTAAAGTAGTCAAACCATTTGATAATCTCCCTTTTTTGCTTTGTTATATGTTAATATGGTCAAGCCATTTGATAAAATCCTTTTTTTGTTGTTGTTGTTTTTGCTTCGCTATACGTTAAGAAGATAGTAAGGCCATTTGATAATCTCCCTTTTAATACAAAACCGTTTGACTTAAACAAATATTCGGTTTTATTCACAGTTTTCTGTTCTTCTTCTTCTTTTTCTTCTTCAGCTATGGTTATCGTGTTTGTCTGCGTGCTGTTCATCGTGGTGTTCGTGCTGTGGCGTAAGGGCTTCGTCCTCCAGCAGCCAGGACGTATCCACAAACAGCTGAGCCGGGTGAATTCTATCTACAGCAATTTTACCCACACACGGGACTCAAAAAGTCGCCTCTCTCGCCACGCCTCTCAAGCTCGTCGATCCCGCTTCTCTCTCGCTGTCTTCCAGGTAATTTGTTCTCTGTCTGCCTGTTTGTCTGTCTGTCTCTCTGTCTATCTGTCTGTTTGTTTATCTGTCTGTCTGTCTCTGTCTCTCTCTCTCTCTCTTTCTCTCGGTCTTTCTCTGTCTGTCTGTGTCTCTGTCTCTGTCTGTCTTTCTCTGTCTCTGTCTGTCTGTCTGTCTGTCTGTCACTCTGTCTCTGTCTCTTCTCTGTCTCTGTCTCTCTCTCTCTCTCTCTTTCGCTCGCTCGCTCGCTTGGTCTCTCTCTCGCTGTTCGTCCCTCTCTCTCTCTCTCTATCTTCACTCTCTCTCTCTCTCTCTCTCTCTCTCGCTCTCGCTCTCTCCTCTCTTTATCTCTCTCTCTTTCTTCTCTCTCTCGATGTCTTGTCTATCTGTCTGTCTGTCTGTCTCTTTCTCTCTCTCTGACTTCAGGAAAAAGACGTGCACATCAGCATGGTTGATTAAAATCTAAAGATGTATGATTTTCATGGGAAAAGACATAATATTAGATAGTTGGGGAGAGTACATTAAAGACCTTTTTGACGATGGCAGAAAGAAAGAAAGAACACATCATAAGGAAGAACGTTGAAGTACCAGCCATAATGAAAAACGAACAGAAAATATCCCTAAATGATTGAGGCTGCAGATGAATCTGGTATTGAGAAAAATAAGGGTCCTCCTAAATGATTTTTTTTTACACCGGAAGAATCCTTAAAGATATGTCATCATCAATTTTTATTGCACTTCCAAAGAAAGCAGGAACTACGGATTGCGAACTCCATCGTACAATCAGCTTGATGATTCATGTAACAAAGATTCTAGTGAAAACAATCATGATGAGGAGAAGGGACAGAATCAAAAGAGAAATAACAGAAAAACTATGTGGATTTATCGAAGGAAAATGAGCTTTTATTGCCATAAGCATCCTAAGAACTGTCACAGAAAGATCAATTGAGTTAAATAAGGAGTTATATTCGGGTTTTGTTGATTATGCCAAGACTTTTGATCAGGTAAGACACGAAGAAATGATCAACCAACTAGAAAGGCTTAATGTTATCTAAGAATAATAAGGAATATGTATTGAGAAGAAACAGCAGCAATGAGTGTAGAAAAAGAAATAAGCTCTTTCCAAAATATCAAAAGAGGGGTTTGGCGAGGGTGTGTTCTGTCACCATATTTGTTTTCACTTTCCAGCAAAACTTTTATGAGAAACCTAGAAGAATGCCTGGGATAAAGGTTGGAGAAATAATAATAAACAATCACTGTTATCCAGATGACACTGTTCTAATTGAGGAAAAGAAAAAAAAAGAAATATCTTGTGAATAAAAAAAGATTTTAAATAGCAGAAATAATGGGCTTGAGCTAAATAGAAAGAAAACTGAAGTAATGGTAATCAGTAAAAAATCCAAGAAATCCCTTCATGCAAAATAACAGCAAATGGAACCACATTGAGACAACTTGATAGGTTTGATATCTGGGAACAGTCATTTCACCAGACGGCAGATGATCATAAGAAATATCCCACAGAATCGGCCAAGGTAAAAGGTAAAACAGTATTCAAGAAAATAAAAAAAGCGTTCTTACCAGCAAATACCTATCAAATGACATCATGAAGAGAGTTCTTCAGCGTTACACACAACCGTTTTCGTTGTATTGAGGTAAGCATGGGCAATCAACTCACAAAGTCAGAACAAGATTGAGCCAGCTGAAATGTGGTTTTTGAGAGGAGTGTTAAGAGTTCCATGGACAGCAAAGAAAACAAACGAGACAGTCTTGAAGGAGGCCCACACAAAAAGAATATCAATGAAGAAGATGAGTAAAAAGCAAGCGACATTTAGATGACATTTTGTGAGGCAAGAGAAATCAGAGCACCTGGTCACACAGGAACGCCGGAGGGAAAAAGAGAATCAGGTAGACTCAAGGAAAAATTATTGGACGGACTTGCCGGAGTGGATAAAGACAGAGAGCGTGAGTGATACACTTGCACTGACAAAGGATAGAGCCATATGGAAGGCCATGATCGCCAACGCCACGTGGCAGGGCACATAATGATACATATAATATATATATATATATATATATATATATTTATGTATGTGTGTATATGATATGTATATGTATATGTATACGTCTATGTATATGTATATGTATATAGATGTATGTATATCTATCTATCTATCTCTCTTTCTCTATCTATCTATCTATATACATACATACATACATACATACACACATACATACATACATACATACATACATATATATATATATATATATATATATATATATATATGTAAATGTACATAGAAGAAGACCCTGGATTAAAGGTTGGAGGGAAAATGATAAACAACATTCGATACGCAGATGACACCGTGCTAATTGCAGAAAGTGAAAGAGACCTACAAAACCTTGTGAATATACTAGAAATAGAAAGCAAAGGTAAGGGACTGGAACTAAACAGCAGGAAGACTGAAGTCATGGTGATCAGTAAAAAACATGAAATCCCTCATGCAAAATAACAGCAAATGGCACAACCTTGACACAGGTTGATAAATTCAAATACCTAGGAATGATCATTTCATCAGACGGCAGATGCACATCAGAAATAGTCAGCAGAATCGGCCAAGCCAAAACAGCATTCAAGAAGATGACAAGTATTCTTACCAACAAATGCCTGTCAATAACATCAGGAAGAGAGTTCTTGAATGTTATATAGAACCAATACTGTTGTACGGATGCGAGGCGTGGACAGTCAACAAACAAAGCCAGAACAAGATTGAGGCAGCGAGATGTGGTTTCTGAGAAGAATGTTGAGAGTTCCATGGACAGCAAAGAAAACAAACGAGACAATCTTGATGGAGGCAGACACAAGTAGATCATTCATAAGGAAGATTAGGAAAAGACAGGCAACATTTATAGGCCATTTTATGAGGAAAGGGGATTTGGAGCACCTGGTCACAACGGGAAAGCTGGAGGGAAAGAGAGCACCGGTAGACCCAGGGAGAAAATGCTGGACGGACTTGCAGAGTGGCTGGGGACGAGGAGGGTGGGGAGATGCTAGGGACAACGAGAGATAGAGACAGATGGAAGTTCATGATCGCCAATGCCATGCGGCAGGGCACCTGATGATGATGATATACTTATAATTAATTATATATGTATATAAAATTACTTACATATATATATATATATTTATACGTAAACATATTACATATACATGTATATAACAGTAATACTATATATATATATACTACTATATAATAAATTAATATAATATCACATACACATATACATACATACAATATACATATAATACATATATAATACCTTCACCAACAGAACAATCCTACGAGATGAACGAGAATGAGTGCGGTGAGCCAGACGAGCTGTACGTGTACGGAGATATGACCTTTGAAAGCCCGCAGCCATGGCAACTGACAGCCTATTCCTTGACCTTGGTGGATCACATGACCAAGGGCAAGTTCGCTAACATCTACAGAGCGTATATGAAAATGGCTGGCACCAACAAGACTGTGGTCGCCAAGATGCTGAAACGTAAGTTGGAAGTAATAATAATAATAATAATAACAGTAATAATAAATAATAATGGTAGTATAGTAGTAGTAGTAGCAGCCAGCATACTACTACCACTGCTGCTACTATTATAAACTATACTACTACTATAACTATACTCTATTCTTATAACTTCTACTACTGCTGCTTATTATAACTATTACTACTACTATTACTACTAATATTATTATAATACTACTACTACTACTACTACTATACTGCTACTATTATAACTATTACTACCACTATAACTACTACTATTACTATAAATACTACTACT
>JAPXFY010000028.1:32885439-32895439 GCA_030674185.1 Monoplex corrugatus
CAAAACAGACATGCAAAATTTCATGGCTTCTCACAGCATGGCAAAACAGACATGCCAAATTTCATGTCTTCTCTACAGCATGGCAAAAAGACATGCCAAATTTCATGTTTCACAGCATGCAAAACAGACATGCCAAATTTCATGCTTCTCACAGCATGAAAAACAGACATGCCAAATTTCATGGCTTCTCACAGCATGATAAAACAGACATGCCAAATTTCATGCTTCTCACAGCATGATAAACAGACATGCCAAATTTCATGGCTTCTCACAGCATGATAAACAGACATGCCAAATTTCATGCTTCTCACACATGTCAAAACAGACATGCCAAATTTCATGCTTCTCACAGCATGCAAAAACAGACATGCCAAATTTCATGCTCCTACAGCATGGAAAACAGACATGCCAAATGTCATGTCTCCTTACAACAGGGCAAAACAGACATGCCAAATTTCATATTCCTCACAGATGGCAAAACAGACACGCCAAATTTCATATTCCTACAGCATGGCAAAACAGACATGCCAAATTTCATGTCTCTTACAACATGGCAAAACAGACATGCCAAATTTCATGTCTCCTTACAGCATGGCAAAACAGACACGCCAAATTGTATGTCTCCTTACAACATGGCAAAACAGACACCAAATTTCATGTCTCCTTACAGCATGGCAAAACAGACATGCCAAATTCATGTCTCCTTACAACATGCAAAACAGACACGCCAAATTTCATGTCTCCTTACAAGCATGGCAAAACAGACATGCCAAATTTCATGTCTCCTTACAGCATGGTCAAAAACAGACATGCAATCATGCTCACAGATGGCAAACAGCAGCAAATTTCATGTCTCCTTACAGCATGGCAAAACAGACATGCCAAATTTCATGTCTCCTTACAGCATGGCAAAACAGACACGCCAAATTTCATGTCTCCTTACAGCATGGCAAAACAGACATGCAAATTCATAAGTCTTCACAGATGTCAAAAAAGACATGAGAAATTTCATGTCTTCTTAAGCATGGTAAAACAGAAGAAAAGTTCTATCTTCTCAAGATGTAAAACAGACATTTGACATTTCATGTCCTTTCACAGCATTGCAAAACAGACGCAAAATATCATGCCTTCTAACAGCATGAAAAATCAGACATGCGAAATGTTATATCTTCTCATAGCAGGTAAAAACAGACAGCAAATTTCTAACTTTCACAGCGGGAAAACAACATTAAGCAATTTCATTCTTCTCACAGAATGGCAAAAAAAAGACGTGCGAAATTTCATATCTTCCACATCATGGCAAATAGTCATGCAAAATTTCATATTTCCCACATCATGGCAATAGTCATGCAATTTATATCTTCTCACAGCATGCAAATAGTCATGCAAATTTCATATCTTCACATCATGGCAATAGTCAGCAATTTCATACTTCTCACAGCATGGCAAAGCAGGCATGCGAAATTTCACATTGTAACAGACCACAGTATGGCAAAAGGAGCCTGCAATTCATTTCTAACACAGCATGGCAACAGACATGCCAATTCATGGCTTCTTACAGATGCAAACCAGACATGAAAATTTCATGTCTTTGACAGCATGGCAAACAGATATGGAAATTATGTCTTCTCACAGCATGGCAAACAGACATGGAAATTATGTCTTCTCACGCATGGCAAAACAGACATACAAATTCATGTCTTCTATACTATGGCAAACAGACATGCAAAATTTCATTCTTCTCACGCATGGCAAAACAGACATGGAAAATTTCATGACTTCTACAGCGTGGCAAAACAGACATGGAAAATTTCATGTCTTCTGACAGCGTGGCAAAACAGACATGGAAAATTTCATGTCTTTTGACAGCATGGCAAAACAGACATGAGAAAATTTCATGTCTTCTCACAGCATGGCAAACAACATGGAAAATTTCATGTCTTCTCACAGCATGGCAAGACAACATGGAAAATTTCATGTCTTCTCACAGCATGGCAAACAACATGGAAAATTTCATGTCTTCTCACAGCATGGCAAACAAACATGGAAAATTTCATGTCTTCTCACAGCATGGCAAAACAGACATGCAAAATTCATGTCTTCTCACAGCATGGCAAACAACATGCAAATTTTATTTTCTCACTGCTTGCCAAATATTAAGTCTTCTCAGCATGGCAAAACAGACATGGAAATAATTTTTATCTTCTCACGCATGGCAAACAGACATTCAAAATTTCACGTCTTTTCACATCATTGCAAAACAGGCATGCAAAATATCAGGTCTTCTCACAGCATTGTTAAACAGACATGTAAAACTTTCCATGTTCGAAACGACATGGTTTGTCAGTGGGTAGTTGTACATCGTTACAAATACATGTTGTATTCTTGACGGACAGGTCAGCTGGGTGCGGTTGGGTCAGAATTGATGGGAACTGGTTCACTAGGTGTGATGGGGATACGGTTTGTACTGGTTCACTAGGTGTCATGGGGATAGGGTTTGTACTGGTTCATAGGTGTGAGGGGATAGGGTTTGAATGGTTCACTAGGTGTGATGGGGATAGGGTTTGTTGGGGAACTGGTTCATAGGTGTGTGTGATGGGGATAGGTTTGTTGGGAACTGGTTCACTGGTGTGATGGGATAGGATTTGTGGAACTGGTTCACTAGGTGTGATGGGATAGGTTTGTGGACTGGTTCAAGGTGTGATGGATAGGGTTGTTGGGGAACTGGTTCACTGGGTGTGATGGGATAGGGTTTGTTGGGTGAACTGGTTCACTGGTGTGATGGGATAGGTTTGTTGGAGGCAATGGTTTCACTAGGTGTGATGGGGATAGGGTTTGTTGGGGAACTGGTTCACTAGGATGGGTGGGTTGTGGATAGGGTTGTGGGGAATTGTATTCACTAGGTGTGATGGGGATAGGTTTTGTTGGGAACTGGTTCACAAGAATGTGATGGGTAAGTTTGTTGGGAACTGGTTCACTAGTGTGATGGGATAGGGTTGTTGAGGAACTGGTTCACTAGGTGTGATGGGGATAGGGTTTGTTGGGAACTGGTTCACTGGTGTGATGGGATAGGGTTTTTGGGAACTGGTTCACTAGGTGATGGGATAGGGTTTGTTGGGAACTGGTTCACTGGTGTGATGGGATAGGTTTTTGGGACTGGTTCACTGGGTGTGTGGGATAGGGTTTGTTGGGGAACTGGTTCATGGTTGTGGGGATAGGGTTTGTTGGGAACTGGTTACTGGTGTGATGGGATAGGGTTTGTGGGAACTGGTTCATGGTGTGATGGGGATAGGTTTGTTGGGAACTGGTTCACGGTGTGATGGGGATAGGGTTTGTTGGGAACTGGTTCACTGGGTGTGATGGGGATAGGGTTTGTTGGGAACTGGTTCACTGGTGTGATGGGGATAGGGTTTGTTGGAACTGGTTCACTAGGTGTGATGGGGATAGGGTTTGTTGGGAACTGTTCACTGGTGTGATGGGATAGGGTTTGTTGGGAACTGGTTCACTGGGTGTGATGGGGATAGGGTTTGTTGGAACTGGTTCACTAGTGTGTATGGGATAAGTTTGTTGTAGACTGGTTCACATGGTGTGATGGGATAGGGTTTTGGGAACTGGTTCACTGTGTGATGGGGATAGGGTTTGTTGGGAACTGGTTCACTAGTGTGTGGGGATAGGTTTGTTGGGAACTGGTTTGGGTGTGATGGGGATAGGGTTTGTAGAACTGGTTCACTGGGTGATGGGGATAGGGTTTGTTGGGAACTGGTTCACTGGTGTGATGGGGATAGGGTTTGTTGGGAACTGGTTCACGTAGGTGTGATGGGGATAGGGTTTGTTGGGAACTGGTTCACTAGTGTGATGGGATAGGTTTGTTGGGTACTGGTTCACTAGGGTGTGATGGGGATAGGGTTGTTGGGTAATGGTTCACTAGGTGTGATGGGGATAGGTTTGAACTGTTCACTAGTTGGATGGTTTGGAACTGGTCAGGGTGTGATGGGAAGGGTTTGTTGGAACTGGTTCAGTGTGATGGAAGGTTTTGGACTGTTGTGATGTGGGGATAGGGTTTGTTGGAAACTGGTCACTGGGTGTGATGGGGATAGGGTTTGTTGGGGAACTGTTCACAGTGTGATGGGGATAGGGTTTGTGGTACTGGTTCACTGGTGTGATGGGGATAGGGTTATGTTGGGTGAGGGATATTGGTTCACTAGGTGTGATGGGGATAGGTTTGTATGGGAACTGGTTCAGGGTGTGATGGGATAGGGTTGTATAGGTCACTAGGTGTGATGGGATAGTTGTACTGGTTCACTGGTGTGATGGGATAGGGTTTGTAGTTATGTTGATGGGATAGTTTGTACTGGTTCACTGGGTGTGATGGGGATAGGTTGGTACTGTTCACGGTGTGGGGATAGGGTTTGACTGGTTCACTGGGTGTGATGGGGATAGTGAGGTTATGTTGAGGAACTGGTTCACTGATGGTGGGATAGGGTTTGATGTGGGTTGAGACTGGTTCACTGGGTGTGATGGGATAGGGTTTGTTGAGGAACTGGTTCACTGGGTGATGGGATAGGTTTGGAACTGGTTCATGGTTGAGGGAGTTTAACTGGTTCACTAGGTGTGATGGGGATAGGTTTGTTGGGAACTGGTTCACTAGGTGTGATGGGGATAGGGTTTGTTGAGGAACTGGTTCACTATGTGTGTGGGGATAGGGTTTGTTGGGGAACTGGTTAACTGGGTGTGATGGTGAGAGGGTTTGTTGGAGAAGTGGTTCACAGGGTGTGATGGGGATAGGGTTTGTTGGGGAACTGTTTTTTTCAGTCTGATGGGGATAGCGTTTGTTGGGAAACTGGTTCACTGGGTGTGAGGGGGATAGGGTTTGTTGCGGAACTGGTTTACTGGGTGTGATGGGGATAGAGGTTGTTGGGGAACAGGTTTAGTGAGTGTGATTGGGGTTTTTTGTTGTTGTTTTTTTTGTAATGGTATTGGTTTTTGTACATATTCTTTTAGACTTTATCTTCATTGATATATCTTGTCACACCAATCTCCTTAATTCTACAATGATTTACAGTTCTTTGGCTTGTTCCATGATATGCGATAACTTAATAATGAACAAACGTATAATATTTCACATGTTGAAAATGAAATCTTGAGAAATTCCATGATACATTACCATACGTAGAGCTGCACCTAATTACATTTTCATAGCTTTACATCATAGTATTGTGTTTTCATACGTTTACATAGTAATATTACATTTTCATTTATGTCCATGAAGCCCTCATAGTGCCGTGGGCCTTCTTGTAACCGTCATTGTGGAACTGTTTTGTTATTGTTATTGTTGTTGTTGTTGTTGTTGTTGTTGTTGTTGTTGTTTTGTTTGGTTGTTTTTTGTTGCTTTTAGTTTTGCTTTTTCTGTTTTTCATCTTTTTTAATTTTCTTATTTCATTGTTTTTAAGGCACACTTGATAAATCATCTCATCCACGAAATAGGTGTTTATTGATAATTTGTGCAAGTAGATAAGACCTTCATGCCATGAAAATGTGTCTGATGTAAATTTGAAAATCATCACAGTTGTCATGTATAAAAATAAAACACTTTTTTTCATCTTCATTCGACGTGTTTTTATTCAAAAGATTGCATTCGTTTATTTGCATGTTTGTTTTTTTGGTGCCTTTGATTGCATGTTTTGTTTGGTTGTTTATTAGTTCTTTGACTTTGTTTTTGTTTGCTTTGTTTTTGGTTTCTTGTGGCATTTTATTCTTTTCCTCACGAAGATTTTTCCTAAGTATCGGCGTCCGAAGAAGAGTGGCAGAATGGTTCAAACGTTCGCCTGCCAATAACTAAACTCAAGATTCGAGGTTCGTTTCCCGTTGAACCCTCGACTTTTCTCCATAGTTCTAGCACGCTAAAGATCCAATGGCAGTTGAAAATTATGAGGACCGGAGCATTCGCCCGGCTTCCCTGGTATGAAACATTGGAAAGATAGGTTCATTTCCCAAATCCCTCCCTTTGAAGGTCAATTAGCCTTCTTGCCGTTCTGAACTCTTGGTGAAAAAAGTTAGATGGCGCTGGACTACGGCGAGGCACTTTCATCTATATCTTTCACTACATTACACACCTGTCATCTACCACATCACACACCTGTCATCTACCACATCACACACCTGTCATCTACTACATCACACACCTGTCATCTACCACATCACACACCTGTCATCTACCACATCACACACCTGTCATCTACTACATCACACACCAGTCAACCACTACATCACACACCTGTCATCTACCACATCACACACCTGTCATCTACTACATCACACACCAGTCAACCACTACATCACACACCTGTCAACCACTACATCACACACCTGTCAACCACTACATCACACACCAGTCAACCACTACATCACACACCTGTCATCTACCACATCACACACCTGTCATCTACCACATCACACACCTGTCATCTACTACATCACACACCAGTCAACCACTACATCACACACCTGTCATCTACCACATCACACACCAGTCAACCACTACATCACACACCAGTCAACCACTGCATCACACACCTGTCAACCACTACATCACACACCTGTCAACCACTACATCACACACCTGTCATCTACCACATCACACACCTGTCATCTACTACATCACACACCTGTCATCTACCACATCACACACCAGTCAACCACTACATCACACACCTGTCAACCACTACATCACACACCTGTCATCTACCACATCACACACCTGTCATCTACTACATCACACACCTGTCATCTACCACATCACACACCAGTCAACCACTACATCACACACCTGTCAATCACTACATCACACACCTGTCAACCACTACATCACACACCAGTCAACCACTGCATCACACACCTGTCAACCACTACATCACACACCTGTCAACCACTACATCACACACCTGTCAACCACTACATCACACACCAGTCAACCACTACGTCACACACCTGTCAACCACTACAGCACACACCTGTCAACCACTACATCACACACCTGTCAACCACTACATCACACACCAGTCAACCACTACATCACACACCTGTCAACCACTACATCATACACCTGTCAACCACTACATCACACACCTGTCAACCACTACATCACACACCTGACCTTCCAACCACTACATCACACACCAGTCAACCACTACATCACACACCAGTCAACCACTACATCACACACCGGTCAACCACTACATCACACACAGTCAACCATTACATCACACACCTGTCAACCACTACATCACACACCAGTCAACCACTACATCACACACCTGTCAACCATTACATCACACACAGGTCAACCACTACATCACACACCTGTCAACCACTACATCACACACCAGTCAACCACTACCTCACACACCTGTCAACCACTACATCACACACAGGTCAACCACTACACCACACACCGTCAACCATTACATCACACACCAGTCAACCACTACATCACACACCTGTCAACCACTACATCACACACCTGTCAACCAATACATCACACACCTGTCAACCTCTACATCACACACCTGTCAACCACTACATCACACACCTGTCAACCACTACATCACACACCTGTCAACCACTACATCACACACCTGTCAACCATACATCACACACCTGTCAACCATTACATCACACACCTGTCAACCACTACATCATACACCAGTCAACCACTACATCACACACCAGTCAACCACTACATCACACACATGTCAACCACTACATCATACACCAGTCAACCACTACATCACACACCTGTCAACCACTACATCACACACCTGTCAACCTCTACATCACACACCTGTCAACCACTACATCATACACCAGTCAACCACTACATCACACACCAGTCAACCACTACATCATACACCAGTCAACCACTACATCACACATTAGTCGTCAACCAAAACTGTTTAAAAAATCAGTGTTCGATCAACTTGTGATCACGACAACACCGAACACACTACATACAAACGATCACAAAAAAAAGCAATCACTCAATGTTTTTTGGGTTTTTTTTAGCGTTTATTGTTGGTAAACACTCAACTGATAATACAAAATAAGTAAAAGACAACAACAACAACAAAATGTCAGCCAAACAAACAAAATATTTATGTAAATCACTGTGGATTTCATATGATGGCACAGTATTGTCAAAAAAAACGGAAAAGAAACAAACAAATTGATGTTTCCCAAACGTGAAAATACAGAACTATAAACTAAAATATAAACACACTTCAGCATAATCTTGCAGTTATCAGAGAACGACTTTTCTTTTACTTTAATATGTCTTATACGGTACCTCGTAATACACTAAAAATTCATTCTGATTTATGATTTATTCAATAAAAAAAAAATGGCTGATAATTTTTTTTTTCTGGACCTGGTATTAAATAAGGAATAATTATGATAATAACAATGATTCTTCGTTTTTCAACGTAAGAAGCTATTAGTTAAAAGGTTGTTTTTTTTCCTTTTTATTCAAATTTCCCAATGCTTGTTTGCTGCATGTTTTCATGTTTCCATAGGCCAGCCACAGACATGAGTTACAGGATCTTGAATATGCATGCTTGATATTTTGCATATATATACATATGAAGTGGTTTTAGGCACTGGCAGGTCTGCACATATGTTGACCTGGGAGATGAAAAAAATCTTCAACAAAGACAAAAGACGAGACACAGCAATGTTTTCAGATGTGTTAGCAAAGAAGGAAAAAAATGAGAGACGAAACGTATACAGTCTCTGATATTATGCCGGAGACTCAACAATGGAGAAAAACTGGCACAGAGTTTTGGAAAAGTTTGACAATAAATAATAAAGAACACACGCGTGAACGCGCGTGCGTGCACGCATGCACGCACACACACACACACACACACACACACACACACACACACACACACACACACACACATATATATATATATAATATATATATTTATATATATATATATATATATATATATATAATACATACATACATACACAAAGCAGGGAAGGAGGAAAAATATAGACATATGATAAAAAATCAGACTTTCAGAAGTATTGGTCAGTCAACAAAAAGAACGGAATAAACAAATAAGATGTTCTTTTCAAAAAGTTTCTAAACAAAATTTATGACCCTCACGCACAGGCTTTCAGAATTTATGGACAGTCAAAAAGAACAACAACAACAACAACAACAACAACAGCAACAACAAAACAGAACAGACCAATCACACATTCAAACTTTCACAAAGACGGAAAAGGCAACAGACCAATCCTACGTCACAGATAACGGTAAAACAAAAACAAAAAGAACGGACCAATCACGCGTATGTTTTCAAACTACGAGGACATCTTGTCAAACGACGCTATTGGCTGACAGGGTGCCTGCAGATAGAGGTAGTCAATGACGTATTCCTCGGAGATGTCGGTTAGGTCGTGGGTGTTACACAGGTCCCCAGAACACAGGCAGATAGAACGGTTATTGGGCACGTCCTCAAAACACCCGTCCTCCAACACACGGTCCGGCAGGTACAGGGCGTTGGCACAACCCCGGAACACGGCTGTACACACATGTACAGGTAAGAACATTGAATGGATGGATGGGTGGATGGTGGGTGGATGGATGGATGGATGGATGGATGGATGATGGATGGGTGGATGGATGGTAGATGGGTGGATGGGTGGATGGATTGCTCGATGGCTGGCTGGCTGGCTGGCTGGATCACTCGATGGATGGATGGATGGATGGATGGATGGATGGATGGATGGATGGATGATGGATGGATGGATGGATGGATGGATGGATGATGGATGGGTGGGTGGGATGGATGGATGGATAGACGGACGGACGGACGGATGGATGGTTGGATGGACGGACGGACGGACGGATGAATGGATGGATGGATGGATGGATGGATGGACGGATGGATGGATGGATGGATGGTGGATGGAAGGGTGGGTGTGGGTGGAT
>JAPXFY010000028.1:32900439-32902939 GCA_030674185.1 Monoplex corrugatus
CACGACAATCAGGACCTGACCCAATAGGTACTACTCCAACTACACAAGACTTGCTGCTGTGTGGATGATGGTGGTGAAGACGATGTGCATGGTCACTGTATATATAGCCACTGAACCGGAACCTGGCTTATGTCTTTTACTTCACTCCCACGACGTCACTACGGGTGTGACGTGACGGATTATGATGTGTGTTTGTGTGTGTGTATGTGTGTGTGTGTGTGTGTGTGTGTGTGTGTGTGTGTGTGTGTGTGTGTGTGTGTGTGTGTGTGTGTGTGTGTGTGTGTGAGGTGGGGTGTACAAATGGAAAAGGATATGATGTCACGCTATGGTGGCGCGGTTTACGTGACTGTGTGTGGGAGGGATGGGAAAAGTCCACGTCTCAACAAAAATGATTTAATCCAGAATGATGGACAGGTTTCACCGCTTTGCACATTTTTAGGTGGGGGCACACACACACACACACACACACACACACACACACACACACACACACACACACACACACACACACACACACACACACACACACACACACACAGAGGGAGGGAGAGAGACAGGCAGACAGACAGACAGAGACACACACACAGAGACAAAGACAGAGATAGAGACAGAGACAGAAAGAGAGAGATAGAATATGGTCACAGAGAGAGACAGAGAGACAGAGACACACACACACACATACACACACACACACACACACACACACACACATATATATATATATATAGACATACAGACAGGCAGACATAGCATAAGTACATGTATACAGACGAGCAGGCAGAACACAGAGAGAGAGAGAAATAGAGAGAGAGACATAGAGAGAGACATAGAGAGAGAGACATAGAGAGAGAGAGAGACACACACACACACACAGAGGGAAGTAGACAAACAAGCAGACACAACATAGACAAACAGACAGACAGACAGACAAGCAGATATAGCATATACATACAGCCAAGCAGACCAAATATATACAGGTAGACAGACAGACAGACAGACAAGTGGGCAGGCATACAAACCAGACACAACAAACAGACAGACAGATAGACAGACACACCATAGACAGACAGGCAAGCAGACTTACCATAGACACACACACACACACCATAGACAGACAGACAAGTAGACACACCATAGACAGACAGACAGACAAGCAGACACACCATAGACAGACAGACAGACAAGCAGGCACACCATAGACAGACAGACAGACTAGCAGACACAC
This sequence comes from Monoplex corrugatus, assembly GCA_030674185.1. Lineage (NCBI taxonomy): Eukaryota > Metazoa > Mollusca > Gastropoda > Littorinimorpha > Ranellidae > Monoplex > Monoplex corrugatus. Next base: position 32,901,665 of record JAPXFY010000028.1, read on the forward strand.
CATAGACAGACAGACAGACAAGCAGGCACACCATAGACAGACAGACAGGCAAGCAGACACAACGTAGACAGACAGACAGACAGACAGACAACAAGCAGACACACCATAGACAGACAGACAAGCAGACACGTCATAGACAGACAGACAAGCAGACACACCATAGACAGACAGACAAGCAGACACACCATAGACAGACAGACAAGCAGACACACCATAGACAGACAGACAAGCAGACACAACATAGACAGACAGACAGACAAAACATAGACAGACAGACATACAGACACAACAGACATACAGACAAGCAGACACACCATAGACAGACAGACAGACACAAAATAGACATACAGACATACAGACAAGCAGACACACCATAGACAGACAGACAGACAAGCAGACACAATGTAGGCAGACAGACAGACATACAGACAAGCAGACACACCATAGACAGACAGACAGACAGACAAGCAGACACAATGTAGGCAGACAGACAGACATACAGACAAGCAGACACAATGTAGACAGACAGACATTCAGACATACAGACAAGCAGACACAATGTAGACAGACAGACAGACAGACATACAGACAAACAGACACACCATAGACAGACAGACAAGCAGACACAACATAGACATAGCAGACAGACAAACAAACAGAACACAGACATGCAGACAAACAGACACAACATAGACCATAGACAGACAAACAGACAGACAAGCAGACAGAACACAGACATACAGACAAACAGACACAACATAGAGACTATAGACAGACAAGCAGTCAGAACACAGACATACAAGTAAACATTGTAACATAGACATACGGACAGGCAGACACAACACAGACATACACACAGACAGACAGACAGAATGACAGACAGACTGACAGACAGACAGACTGACTGACAGACAGACAGACAGACAGACAGACACAACACAGACATACATACAGACAGACTGACAGACAGACAGACAGACAGTCACACAGAGATACAGGCACACTGTAAAGGGATTAACGCTAAGATGTGTTTGGACCTGTAAGCGATGTGCAAGGTATGGCAGAGGAAGGGGAACGGGTGAGGCACCCAGACAACGACCACACTTTTGTGACCCACGATGATTTATTTGCACAGAGCTCAGGGCCAGGTCACCTCACTTCGCCTTTGTCTTGCTTGACGCTTGTTTTGCCATTGCTCGGGTCATTCTGCACAACTTATTTATTTACTTATTAATTGATTTATTTATCTGTTTATTTATTTATTCATTTATTTAT
>JAPXFY010000028.1:32910439-32975439 GCA_030674185.1 Monoplex corrugatus
AATATACTGGCTGTTTTTCAACAGAATGAGTTTTAAAGCCCGTTTAAGCAGAATATTGAGAGATTTTGAGAACATTGCCACTGCCTGAATTACAAAGAGTAGATGGACAGTCTGTCTCTGTTTTACTTTAGAGAACTGACATAATTTTGTGGAAATGATCAAAAAGAAATGTTTTATTTGAGGTAGGTGACGTATACATCCTAAGAACTCTCATAGAGAGGTCAATCGAGATGAATAAGGATTTGTATGTATGCTTTGTGGATTATACCAAGGCTTTCGATCAGGTAAGACATGAAGAATTGATCAACCAACTGGAGAGACTCAATGTTGATGGAAAAGATCTACGAATAATCAGAAATATATGTACTGGGAACAAACAGCAGCAATGAGAATAGAAAACGATATACATGTAAGCTCTTTCCAAAACATCAAAAGAGGAGTCAGACAGGGTTGTGTTTTGTCACCAGATCTGTTTTCACTTTACAGCGAAAACAGCGTGAGAAACCTAGAAGAAGACCCTGGATTAAAGGTTGGAGGGGAAATGATAAACAACATTCGATACGCACATGACACCGTGCTAATTGCAGAAAATGAAAGGGACCTACAAAACCTTGTGAATATACTAGAAATAGAAAGCAAAGGTAAGGGGTTGGAACTAAACAGCAGGAAGACTGAAGTCATGGTGATCAATAAAAAACATGAAATCCCCTCATGCAAAATAACAGCAAACGGCACAACCTTGAGACAGGTTGATAAGTTTAAATACCTGGGAACGATCATTTCATCAGACGGCAGATGCACATCAGAAATAGCCAGCAGAATCGGCCAGGCCAAAACAGCATTCAAGAAGATGGCAAGCATTCTTACCAACAAATGCCTATCAATTAACATCAGGAAGAAAGTTGTTGAATGTTATATAGAACCAATACTGTTGTACAGTTGCGAGGTGTGGACAGTCAACAAGCAAAGCCAGAACAAGATTGAAGCAGCCATTTTATGAGGAAAAGGGATTTGGAGCACCTGATCACAACGGGAAACTGGAGGGAAGGAGAGCACCAGGTAGGCCCAGGGAGAAAATACTAGACGGACTTGCAGGGTGGCCGAAGACAGGGAAGATGGAGGAGATGCTTGAGGCAACAAGAGATAGAAACAGATGGAAGTCCATGATCGCCAACGCCATGCGGCAAGGCACCTGATGATGATGATGATGAGGTGACATAGTTTTGTGGAAATAGTTTTACATAGCTTTCTCATTTCATTTGACCATTGGAGATTATTGTCTAGAGTTACGCCGACAATTTTGTGGAAATTCAATTTTTCAACATCCTGATTCTTAACATATAAGTGAGAGAGAGAGAAAGAGACAGAGACAGAGAGAGAGAGAGAGGTAGAGAGAGAGAGAGAGAGAGACAAACAGAGACAGATGGATAGACAGACAGCAATAAATTGTCACGAACGAAAGCATATAAAAATAGTTCATTCTCTGAAACAAAAGGCGTAAGCGTGGTTTTAATTAAGAGAAACCCTCGCCATTAATTCACTGGACGTAAGATCATTAGATAGGTGTATCATGACATCATTGTCATCCTATTCTTGCATACTGGGGAAATTCACCATGAATATAGCCTACAATATTGTGTGTGTGTGTGTGTGTGTGTGTGTGTGTGTGTGTGTGTGTGTGTGTGTGTGTGTGTTGACGTCAGGTCAGGAGATACGTGTATTTTATGACGTCTTTGTCATCCTATTCTTGTTTACTGGGGAAATTCACTACGAAAAAAGCCTACAGTACACAATTCTGTGTGTGTGTGTGTGTGTGTGTGTGTGTGTGTGTGTGTGTGTGTGTGTGTGTGTGTGTGTGTGTGTGTTGTGTGTGTGTTGTGTATGTGTGTGTGTTTGTCTGTCTGTGTGTCTGTGTGTGCGTGTTTGTGTGTGTGTGTGCGTGTTGTGTGTGTGTGCGTGTGTGTGTGTGTGTGTGTCTGTGTCTGTGTGTGCGTGTTTGTGTGTGTGTGTGTGCGTGTGTGTGTGTGTGTGTCTGTGTGTCTGTGTGTCTCTCTGTGTGTGTGTGTGTGTGTGTGTGTGTGTGTGTGTGTGTGTGTGTGTGTGGGGTGTGTGTGGTGTGTGTGTTGTGTGACGTCATGTCATGGCATAAGTATCTTTTATGTCATCATTGTCATCCTCTTCTTGCTTTCTGAGGGAATACGTCACGAATATAGCTTCCACAATTGTGTGTGTGTGTGTGTGTGTGTGTGTGTGTGTGTGTGTGTGTGTGTGTGTGTGTGTGTGTGTGTGTGTGTGTGTGTGTGTGTATGTGTGTGTGTGTGTGAATATATATTCATATATATATGTATATATATAATAATAAATTATATATATATATCTGTGTGTGAATATATATATAAAGATATATAATTATATATATGTGTGTGTATATATATGTATATGGATATGGATATCATCATCATCAAGTGTCTTGCCACATGGCATTGGCGATCATGGCCCTCAATATGCATCTGTCCCTTGTTGCCGCAAGCACATCTTCCACCTCTCTGTCCTCAGCCATTCTGCAAGTCCGCCCAATATTTTCTCCCTGGGTCTACCTGATGCTCTCTTTCCCTCCGGCTTTCCTGTTGTGACCAGGTGCTCCAATTTCCCTTTCCTCAAGAAATGGCTATAAATGTTGCCTGTCTTTTCCTAATCTTCCTTATCAATGATCTTGTGTCTGCCTCCATCAAGACTGTCTCGTTTGTTTTCTTTGCTGTCCATGGAACTCTCAAAGTTCTTCTTAGAAACCACACCTCGGCTGCCTCAATCTTGTTCTGGCTTTGCTTGTTTACATGACTGATTATCATGACTGTTATTTTACGTGAGGGAATTTCATGTTGTTGTTTTTTATTTTTTTACTGCTTACCATGACTTCCGTCTTCTTGCTATTTAGCTCCAACCCTTTATTTTTGCTGTCTGTTTATATTATATTCACGAGTTTTTGTAGGCCCCATGCGTAACGAATGTTGTTTATATCATTTTTCCTCCAACCATTAATCCTTAAATTAGAAGTCACCGATCTTCTTAAGAAGGAACACCACAGTACAGTCATTCTGACCAGCAGGGAGACGGAAAACTTCCACACACAGAAATGTAAGTTGTAATCAAACACTCCACACCCACGTCACGATTGAAATCAAAATGTAAACATGAACTAAATGGAAAATAAAATCATTTGCAGAACACTTGGTATGTGAGGGTAGTCACCTGAATGCAGGACACTTGTGAGAGTGTTTGCAATAAATGAGACGAATAAATGAAAAATCCGGTCCTTTATTTTGTATTTATTTATTCACCTACTTACTTACTTCTTCATTTATTCACTCACTTACTCACATACTCACCTACTTACTTACTGACTGACTGACTGATTGACTGAATGACTGACTGAATGAATGACTGACTGACTGACTGACTGACTGACTGACTGACTAATTTACACACCTATCTATGATTAAGAAAATATTGTCTTCACCTAGTTGATAGACAGCTGAGCATTTGTGCATTGACCGGGGGAGGGGGGTGTTCTGTGATGTGAGACGAGACCTAGTTGTGTTGTGATTTAGACCTATAAATATTTATTTATTTATTTATTTATTTACATTATACCTATATGTTCCTTTTTTGAAGGTAAGATACACAGATACACATGTCATTTACTTGTAACCAAAATTATTCCAATGGTCATCATCATCATCATCAGGTGCCATGCCGCATGGCGTTGACGACCATGGACTTCCAACCATCTCTATCTCTCGTTGCCCCCAGCATCTCCCCAACCCTCCTCATTCTCAGCCACTCTGCAAGTCCGTCCAGCATTCTCTCCCTGGGTCTACCTGGTGCTCTCTTTCCCTTCAGCTTTCCCGTTGTGACTAGGTGCTCCAAATCCCCCTTCCTCATAAAATGGCCTATAAATGTTGCCTGTCTTTTCCTAATCTTCCTTATGAGTGATCGACTTGTGTCTCCCTCCATCGAGACTGTCTCGTTTGTTTTCTTTGCTGTCCATGGAACTCTCAACATTCTTCTTAGAGACCACATCTCGGCTGCCTCAATCTTGCTCTGGCTTTGCTTGCTGACTGTCCACGCCTCACATCCGTACAACAGTATTGGTTCTATATAACATTCAAGGACTCTCTATCCGATGTTAATTGATAGGCATTTGTTGGTAAGAATGCTTGTCATCTTCTTGAATGCTGTTTTGGCTTGGCCGATTCTGCCGGCTATTTGCGATGTGCATCTGCCGTCTGGTGAAATGATCGTTCCCAGGTATTTAAACTTATTAACCTGTGTCAAGGTTGTGCCATTGGCTGTTATTTTGCATGAGGGGATTTCATGTTTTTTACTTTTGCTCATAGCTCAGCCATTTTATCTGCGTTTGTAAAATTCCTCTGATGTTACCTTGCAAGGGTATCTACTGCAGCACTGTCATGAAGAACATGACTTTGTGTATTGACTTTTCCAATTGCGACTAAGGAGACACTAGTTCTCCAAAGCTATTCACGGCAGTGTTGGAAAATGCTTTCTGAAAACTAAACTGGGATAATCAAGGAATCAGAACAGCAAAGAACATCTAAGCCAAATGCTTGAACAAAAACGGCTTAAAAATTCGATTGAGCATGAACATCACGAAAAATAAAATCATGTACATCGACCATGTGGAAAACAAAGACGAAACGATCGTTATTGACAGCCATACAATAGAAGAGGTCGACCACTATATCTAACTTGGTCAGTCTATATCGATAGACTCAGCCTCTAAGGAACAAGAGATCAGACGTCGCATTACGCTCAAATGGCAAGCATTCGGTAAAGCAAGCGTCAGGTTTGGAAATAGAGATATGCCAATTGTACTAAAACGCCAAGTGTACAACACATGCATGACGCCGACTGTGACACATGGAGCCAAAATATGGAACCTGACGAAACGTCAGCTCCTAAAACTGCGAACCATGCAAAGGGCCCACGAATGGATTATGATGGGAAGGACCGGAAAACGGCGGCATGGGTAAGAGGAAAAACGAAAGTTCCAGACATAATAGACGCAGTTTGTGAACGAAAGTGGAACTGGGCTGGTCATGTCATTAGGAGATCTGACAACAGATGGACCACCAAAGTGACGCACTGGATCCCTCAAAGCCAAAAAGGAACAGAGGTCGCCAGAGAACCAGATGGCGAGACCATCTAGAAAAGTTTGACAAACAATGGACCAGAACAGCAGTTAACCAGCAACAGTGGTGTGTGATGAGGAAGGCTGATGTCCAACAACGGACCCAAACAAGCTGAAGTGAAGTGAAGTGAAGTGAATTGTGACTGCTTGTTGTAAGTGAAAGCTCGCAGCAAGACAGAGCGTGTGCGAAGAAGTCGACCAGAGTGTTGTGATCCACTCTGCTACTGCTGATGCTTGCTGCATGAAACAGTGCTCTCTCATCAGTCTTGTAGTTGGTTCAGTGGGGGCCTGTTGGGATTGCCTCTGCCTGCTACTCTTCATTAGGGTGTCAGATGTAAATCCTGCTCTTCTGTGGTTGACATTGTTTGTTGTTGAACAGTCTGTAAAAACGTGTATCCACGATTATTGTGGATAGTTTTCTTCATGATGGAAAGCTTCAATGCTTTTTGTTTGTTGTGTTGCTCTGCTCATCTTTTGTTGTAATGTGTGGACTTGTGGCGTGGACTGTCACTCTTTACGTTCTGTCTTCCCAGGGTGGGGTATCAAGGGAGAAGGTAAGAGGTTCAACCTGTCCTGGGAGCTTTGCCTAGTGCAGCGTGTATCGTTAGCAAAGCTGGATCCCTATAGCCTGCCAGAACAGAACTTCTGAAGTCTGACACTCTTCGGGTGGTCTTGAGTGCACCTGTACTTGACAGCTTGAACCATTACTTTCTGTTCTCTCCTTTTACTCAGTGGGGGTATGCCAGTCATCTGTTATAATGATAATAATAATTACAATATTTATAGAGCGCAAAATCTTGATAGAATCAAATCTAAGCGCTGAACATACACATACGCACGCGCGCACACACACGCACACACACACTCACTCGTGGCTATAAATGGGGGAAAAGAATAAAAGCAATGGAAAATTATAGAGAGCATATTACATACACATATATATTACAATGTGATTCCACTCCGAGCGGAGACAGGCTACAGAGGGGGATGAGTGAGATCAGGATTTCATGCAGAGGAGAAAAGATGAGTTTTGAGAGCGGACTTGAAGGAGACAAAAGTAGGTTGCTAACGGACTGAGAGAGGAAGTTTGTTCCAGGAGAGTGGACCAGAAACAGAGAAGGCTCGTAGACCGTAGGTATTGAGATTAGTGCGTGGAAAGCGAAAAGTCAGAGGATCGGAGGCAGAGCGGAGGGTACGTGAGGGAAGATAGATCTCAAGTAGGCTTGACAGGTAATCGGGGGCTGCGTTATTGAGGCTTTTGTAGCACATGGTGTCTAGTTTGTACCGTATGCGCTTTGATACAGGGAGCCAGTGAAGTTGTGCCAGGAGAGGAGAAATGTGGTCAGCTTTTTTCTTTTTGAGTACAAGGCGTGCAGCATTGTTTTGAATGCGCTGTAGGATGTGGATGGTGGAGGCAGGAAGACCAGACAGGAGTGAATTGCAATAGTCAATGCGAGACATTATGAAAGAGAGAACGAGTTTTGCAGTTGTTTCAACAGAGAGATACTTCCTGATCAGGCTTATACGATGGAGGTGATAGTAGCAAGATCTGGCAGTTTGAGAAACAAAGTTGTTCATGGAGAGGGTAGAGTCAAGGCAGACACCAAGGTTTTTAGCTGAGTCAGAAATTGGGACTGATGTGTTACATAATTGGAGAGAAAGAGAGGGCAGCTGAGAAAGTTTCTGACGGGTGCCAATTAGGATAGCTTCCGTCTTGTCGTCATTAAGCTGGAGTTTATTGTATGTCATCCAGTTCTTAATGTCTGAGTAGCACTCAGTGGTGCGAGTCAAGAGGCACTGTACATTGTCAGGTGAGTCACTGTCTTGAAGTTGGGTGTCATCAGCATAGAGGTTGTGTTTTATAGAGTGGCAGTTGATGATAGTGGACAAGGGGGAGGTGTAAAGAGTGAAAAGAACAGGGCCAAGGACAGATCCTTGTGGAATACCACAGGTCAGGTATGCAGGTTGAGAGTAAGTGCCATTGATGAGAACAGTTTGTTTTCTGTTTGATAGATATGAAGTGAACCAGGAGAGAGCAGTGTCAGAGATGCCAAAAGTATGTTCCATCTTTTGTGTTGGTGTGGACTTCATTGCACCTGTTATGATCTACAGCGCTTGGTTCTGAACATTGTCTAGGGTGTGCTGGTGTGTCTTGGCCATTGTCATTCATGAGCTTGACCCACACTCCAGGAGTGGTCGTACAGTCCCCTGACAGACTGTCTTCATGATCTTTTCATGTACACCCCACTGTGTTCCTTTCAGCTTTCTCATGATGTTCAGCTTTCTCCTGGCTTTTCCTACTGTCTGTTTGATATGTTGCTCCTATTTAATCTTTTGTCCAAAGTGATTCCCATTCATATATTTTTCAATCTTCAAGCTAAAGTGGTATATCACCAAGGGTAAGTCTACCAAGTTGCAGTTTGGTGGATATCAAGAAAAAGGTGGCTGATATTTTCTCCCTGCTGTTGGTTACACACCAGCTGTCTGCCCATGCTGCGATTTTCTCCAGAGTAAGTTACATTCTGTAGGTTCCTGTTGTTTCACACACTTACATGCATCAGAGTACCAGGTCTCTTCATAAAGCGTCGTTTGGACTCCTTTGGGCAGCGCCGATACAATGTCATTGGTGAATAGTACAGGACTAGAGGACTTCTCCCTGAGGGACCCCCTGACATAGCAGCATCTTCTGGCCAGAGTAACCATATCATCTAACACTCTGGCTCTTTGGCTCTGTAGGTAAGACTTGGTCCACTGATTCCATGTATAGCTGTAGGGGCTGATTGACGATGTGCTCCATGGTTTTCCAAACACAGTTTGTCAACCTTGTGGGGCGTTAGCTGAGGACTTTTGTCTTGCTCTTGTGAATGAGGACAGAAACGGTAGGACACATACTTCCAGTGACAGAAGACACATTTGTATGGAAGGTCATGATAGTCAATGCCATGTGGCATGGCATATGATGATACTGATGAAGGATTAAAAGGCACGTATGTCAGTTTCTGCTGGATGTCTTTACGTTGGTATTCACAATAATAAAGCAGTTGATAGAGCAGCTGAGAAAGGTGCGTACAAGTCTGAAATCTATAATATTGCGTGGTCACACTTCAGTGAAAAAATTCACAACTCACTACATTTAGCATCACCGACTCGATATTCTGAACATTTAAATTAAAAGTCTGTGTCACAAGAAAGGATAACATGTTCTTTACAACTTCATCATCATGTACTCTGATGCATGGAGTTGGTGATCATCGCCCTCCATACCAATCTATCCCCTGTCACTGCAAGTACATCTCCCACCCTCTCTAATCTCAACCACTCTGGAAGTCCATCCAATATTTTCTCCCTGGGTCTACTTGGTGCTCTTTTTCCCTCCAGTTTATATGAAAATAAGTTTAATATACTTACCCTTATCATGTGAAATTCGTTGTTACTGTTTATTTTCGTATTTGACTAAATGCTTTGAAACCAAAACATTGTAAAACTGTGAAGTCTATTTGTGGACAACTTTTTGCGCTGTATCACAGTTTGTTTTTTGTTAAAAATATATTGTTTTTGAGCAAAAAAAAACAACCACACACCCCTAAGTATATACTGAGGTTCCTTTAAAGGTGTAGCATCAAATTATGTCACGTATTTTGACATTTCAGAATCACTGGTACACAGTCCTGTATGTGCATTACTTTAACGCTATAACATTTGTGTTTTAGTGATAATTTTCTTCATAGCTATTGTTATTAGTGTTATCCCTTTCATTCCAGCAAACTGTTGCAGCGGTTGGTGAAATTGATGCTGTCATTCCTGCCACCTGCTTGAGTGGTTAAAAGATAAGACTTCCTTTCTTCTGGCCAATCACTACAGCGGTTGTAGAACTCTGTAAAGTAACTGATCCTGACACCTTGTTAATTGGCGGGTCCCATCTGCCTGCCTGGGTAACGGGACATGACAGGTGTTTTGATAAGAAATGCTTGATAGTATCCAAAGTGTGGGAGAGCCAGTGACACTGAGAACCTGGTATACTTTAACCGGGAGTTGAGATTACTCTATACACTTGGTCAAGATGGAGGGAGATAGATCAGACAGTGACCAGTTGCGTGATAATAAATTTTGCCAGATGACTTTGGTCTTATAGACTTAACAGGACAGCAGAGGGCACAGCTTGCAAATGTGCTGACAGTCCTTATAATGTGTCTAAAACCACAATGTTGTGTGAGAAGCGCAGTGTGTATTGATGTTGCAACAATCGCAAAGACTGTTTCAAAGCTTGCCACACGCATGTGATATGTGTGACATGTAACACATTCTTTTCTCACATTTCACACAGACATGTGTGTGTGTTAATAAGTTCAAATACCTGGGAACGGTCATTTCATCCGACGGCAGATGCACATCGGAAATAGCTGGCAGAATCGGCCAAGCCAAAACAGCATTCAAGAAGATGACAAGCATTCTTACCAACAAATGCCTATCAATTAACATCGGATAGAGAGTCCTTGAATGTTGTATAGAACCAATACTGTTGTACGGATGCGAAGCGTGGACAGTCAGCAAGCAAAGCCATGGACAGCAAAGAAAACAAACGAGACAGTCTTAATGGAGGCAGACACAAGTCGATCACTCATGAGGAAGATTAGGAAAGAAGAGCAACATTTATAGGCCATTTTATGAGGAAAGGGGATTTGGAGCACCTGGTCACAACGGGAAAGCTGGAGGGAAAGAGAGCACCAGGTAGACCCAGGGAGAGAATGCTGGACGGACTTGCAGAATGGCTGGGGATGAAGAGGGTGGGGGAGATGCTGGGGGCAACGAGATATAGAGATGGTTGGAAGTCCATGGTCGCCAACGCCATGCGGCAGGGCACCTGATGATGATGATGATGATGTGTGTGTGGCTACATTTTGTAAACATAGTGTAGTAATGTGCAGGGATCTGTAGTGACTGGATGTTGTGACTGTTCTGAAATGTAACATATACAAAAGGACAGTGGTACCTCATAGTACAGTGTACAGTATGACCCTAGAACACAACAGAGAACTTACATGTTTGAGACATCAGGACAGTGATAATTTTCAAGGTGTAAGCAGTCATTCTAAATTGGATTTAGCAGTGGGCACAAAGTTGTAAGTTTGAAATATTTGTATTGTATTGTTTGACGTTTGTGTCCTGGCATAATTGACTATCAACTAACATTAGAAAAAACAAGTGTTACCAATATTGTCACCTGTGTGTCACTACATGGACATCAAGACATCCAAACACCATCAGACAATTTGCCATGCCACTGCTGCACCCAGTGATACAGGATTTAGTATACCTATTCTACACTGCTTCAATCTCTGTTAATGACAGAACACCCACCTGACATTTCTTAGCGAATTCCTCCAGAAACTCAGGAATAAAAGGAACTGTTGTTTAAAAGAAACATAAGAATGACGGGAGAAGGTTGTCATAGATAGGCAGGACTGAAAGGCTTAAAAGCATCAGCTCTGTTTATCCACTCACCAAGGTCTCTTTTCTATGTCTTTATGTCTTCCTTTTAAACTTTTGCTCTGTTCTCTTCCCCCCCCCCCCTCCCAGCTCCACTTTTTTGTTATTTTTGTCTGTATATGTCTTTGTTTATTTGTTCGTTTGTGATTTTCCCTGTTTACCATAGGTCACAGTGAAAAGACGTTAAATGACAGAAGGAACACACAATAATAAATCTTCATGGGTAGGAACATGACAATTTCACAAAGTACAACAATACAGCATGATTTATGATGTAGCTCACTGTGCACCATGACGTAGTACCTGAAAGAAATATTATGAATAAAAAATCGTTGGATGATTTATAGCACGTGAACAATTATCACATCTACGGAAATAACCACACTGCTGTAGCGTTCACTTGATTTACTGCAGTTTATCCGATATATACCAAGCAGTGTAGTAGTGTTGCCGTCTATTGATTTCACGTACTGTTGTCACTCGTCTTCAGAAAATGGCAGTTGAACGAAGCAGGCGGGAGTGGGCATAGACATCGTATTTGTTGTATTCTTTCTTCATTTGAAATCACCATGATATTGAATAAGACCAGCGTCACAGTCAGGTCTGCTGTTCATTTAGTGAATACAGTAATTTTGTCTGTGTCAGGGTCTACTTGTAATTATGGTTTTTGTGTATGCACCAGGTTTTGATCTGATATCTGCTGCACGTACAGATAGGTAATAATAGCTGCAGCTGTCTGCGACCTTACTACATGCCTCTCCATGTTTCATTGTCCGTGATTTAACCACTATGATTAATAGCAAGCCCTCCCTTCTTTTAAACACAGTGTAACCTGCTGCTTGGAAAACCCCAATATTGATGGAAAAAAAAGAATAATAAAGAATTTTGTATTGGGAACAAACAACAGCAATGAGGGTAGAAAGTGGTATAAGCTCAATTCAAAATATCAAAAGAGAGGTTATATAAGAATGCGTTCTGTCAACAGATATGTTTTCGCTTTATTGCAAAACCAATTTGAAAAGCCCAGAAGATCGCCCTGGGATAAAATGGAAGGGAAAAATAAATAATTTTTATCATGCGGACACGGTTCTATTTGCAGAAAATGAAAAAGATGTACAAAATCTTGACAATATAATAGAAAGCAGAATCAAAAGGCTGGAGCCAAATAATAAGACGACAGAAGTCATGGTGATCAGTAAAAAAGCAAATAATCCCCTCATGTTAAATAAAAGCAAATAGCATAACACTGATAAGTTTGAATATCTATAAACATCTCACCAGATGGCAGATGCATATTGAAAATAGTAAGCAGACTTGACCAAGCTAAACAGCATTCAAGAAAATGAAAAGCTTCTTACCAACAAATGTCTATCAATTAACCTCGGGAAGAGAGTTCTTCAGTTTTATATACATGTAAAACCAATACTACTGTATGGATGCGAGGCCTGCACAATCAACATGTAAAGTCAAAAAAGATCTAGGCAGCTGTAATGTGGTGTTTTTACTTTCGCATTGCTTATCTTGCAGAGAAACTTCCCCTAGTATTCATAGTTTTTCAGCTTTTTTCAAGGAAAATGTGGTTCATGTCCGCTATACAGCACTACTCAGCTGTCATTTGTCTTAGAGCAAAAATTTTTGGCAGAAGTGTCTATGAGTGAACATACTTTAGTTTGCATGTCAGCATGTGTGTCTCACTTGCGGATGTGTCGTTGTCCCCTCCTACTGTCACATGTCCAGGTGTTTTCGAGGTGACATCATGATGATAGCAAACATACACAACGTTCCAACGCTATGATTCCCAAATTTCTCTTAAGTCTCACAACACTTGAATGGCGAACAGGTGCTGACTGAACGAACGAAGAAAGTAGACTGAAGACCCTCGAATCAGCTGAATGATGAATCCCGAGCAGGACGATGTCAAGGAACGAGTCGAGTTGAAACCGCTGGGCAGCAGGCTCATAGCGTGGTGATTTCTGGCTCGCTACCCCACGCCTTGGCGGCCGTCGCAGAGGCAACAAGCCAGCACTGAACTGCCGAATCCTGCAGGAAGTCGTTGTTGCAGAAACGCCCACCAGCCGTATTTGGTTACACAGTTTACAAGACACAGCAACTTCTAGAACAACGTCGAACTACAAAACCAGTGACTGGTCCTAACCATCCTAGCTGCATACCGACTGTAGCAAAAGGGGACAGACGTCAACTGACTCCTGGTTACACATTTTTACAAGTCACAGAAACTCGTCCACTTCTAGGACACAAAGTCCAATACAAGTGGAACCACTGACCAGAAACTGGCCCTAACCACCCTGACTGCATACCGACTGTAGCAGAGGGCTCCAGAGAACACCCACTGACTCCTCACACAGAAGTCTTCCGCTTCTAGGACACGAAGTCCAACTACAAATGGAACGCTGACAGAGACTGGCCCTGACCCCCCCCCCCCCCCCCCCCCCACTGCAAACTGACTGTAACAGAGGGGGTGGGGGCCAGACACCAACTGGCAACTCTTTTTTTCCAGCCTACTCACAAGTTGACAGAACTACTGTTCACAAAAAAAACAGCCCTCAAGCACGCAAAAATTTACACACACATACAGGCCCACGTAAATCATAACTTAGGCCACAAACACGAGTTGACAGAACATCTGTTCAAAACCAAAGTACAAAAATCACGCAAAAATACACACACAGGCCCAGGTAAACCATAACTGGACAGGTGAGTTTTGTCCCAGTTCGCAAAACTCCACACACGCTGACCCAACAAAACACCCCTGTCCCCAAATAAGAAAAGGAGAGAAAAAAAATGAATAAACTGCCGTGACAAATGGATCACTGGCCAAGCCTTTAGCAACGATCTTCTGTTTTGCATACTTGTTCACCTTCTCTGCCGCCATTTGGAAAAAAAAAAAGATTCCGGTAGAAATAGAAAAAATAATCTAAACGTTTTGCATTCTTGGTTAACGCATATGAAGGGACAGTTTCGAGATGGAATTCGTTCATCTGCTTGCTAAGCAGCGCGTCGCCACGTCGTCTGCAATTCCGTTAACGGCACATTGTCTTCAGGGTCGCTTTCTTCCTCGTCTTCCTCCTCCTCATCGTCTCCTTCACAACATCAATTTGTACATCTGATTCTTCATTTTTTTCTCTTTCCATCTGCTCCATTTCTCTCAAAATAACTTCTAATTCCTCCTCTGTATAATCCTGCCACTCTGCTTCTTTTTGCTGCATCGCCATCTTTTTCATTTACACAAAGATAAGAATGGAATGCGGTCATTTCGTTCTTCTGGCTTGTGAATGATGCCAGTGGCATGTCTTTATTTAGTGTTAATAGTTCATTGGTCCTTCTTGGACCTACCCACCAATTTTCATTCATACAGAGTGAGCTAGCTCAAGGTTACAGTGTAATGGAAAAGTGCTGGCCATGTGTGCCGGACACAGCTGCGGTTAACAGATGCAGGAGAACTGTGTTTGGCCAGATGCAGCTGGAGTGAATGGGATAGGGTTAAGAAGAATGTTAGTTCCATGGACAGCAAGTGAAACAAACAAGTCAATTTTGCGAGAAGCAAACACAGAAAGCACATTAATGAAGAAGATTGGAAACTTGACCATCTAGGATGTTTGGGGTCGATTCCACATGAGGACAAATTTCTAAAAGAAAAAAAAAAGATGACAGCAGAGGGACATCCAGGAGTCATGATGTGGCCCAGCCCCATAGAGTGTCAGGAGTTAAGGGCCAAAACACTTGCTTGACGGGAGTTTTTCCTCTGAGGTTCTTATGTCTAGCTCGTCCCCAGAGTTTCTTACTATCGACACATGGCTAGTCCATTGACTGCTGGGCTGTACAATTTCTCCAGTAGTGTTTGTCTTAGCAATGGAGGTCATCTTGAAAGCAGCAGTGAGGACTTCAGGCCCAGCAGACCTCGGAAACAGATACCAAATGCCCCCTTTAAAAGTCTTCATGCTTATGCCAGATCCTGGGCTTTTCCTGGAAGCACCGTGTGCCAAACAAGACGTCGTGAACCAGGCCAGCTTGCCCAGCATGTACACCATCTTCACACAGTGGTGACTGCACTGGCTTGGCCATGTCCTCTTCATGCAGAATGTCCACATCCCAAAAAATGTTCTGTATGGAGATTTCGATGTGGGATCTGGTCCATAGTGCGCCAGCTGCTGCGACAAAGGGACGTCTGCAAACATGATTTGAAATCTGCTGATATCAATAAGCAACAGATTGTACGCAAAGACATCGCTGTTGCAGGAGAAAATCAAAGTCAACTGTCTTCTGACAGAAGAGAGAAAAGGAAAGAGAGCAAAAAAGAGAGTTTAAGTAAAGTAATGAGAGGAAATAGAACAAAGGAAGGACGAAGCAGGAAAGAGAGCAAAGGAAAGAGAGCAAAGGAAAAAGAGCAAAGGAAAGAGTGAAAAGGAAAGAGAGCAAATTAAGAAAGAAAAGGAAAGACAGAAAAGTAAAGTAACGAGAGGAAAGTGAGCAAAGGAAAGAGAGAAAAAGAAAGAGAGAAAAAGAACAGACAAAAAGTAAGGTAACGAGGGGAAAGTGAGCAAAGGAAAGAGAGAAAAAGAAAGAGAGAAAAGAGAAGAAAGAGAAGAAAAAGAACAGAAAAAAGTAAAGTAACGAGAGGAATGCACACTTTGTCCCATTCACGCCTGACAGTGCAGTCGGACCAGGCAACCGTCTCCGCCATGATAGTATCCGGTACACAAGCACTGAGTTCACCCTTCAAAATGGCGATCCTGTTGTTGATGATAACCAAACGACTGTTGATTTGGTTTAATCCGTTCGTTCATGAGCGCACGTTGAGCACTATGGATGATGTTGTTAGCTGCCTGGCCCTTTCATATTAGTTTTATCTTAAGACTTGTAGGGCACACATTTTGATGTTTGCAATGCAGCGTGAAATGAAGATGGTTCAACCGTGACCGGGGCCAATACAACCTGCCATCGGTGTACTCCTCACTTATTCAGTCGCACTGTCGTGAGTTCGCTCACGGCGGTGAGCACTGAAGACAGTTCTCAACCCAGCAACTAGTTGCGCTGAAGAAGTCGGCCGATCGCGATGAAAGCTACACAGTAAGTAGCTTTTTTTCACTGAGTGACAGGTTCAGCCAGGTAGCCATTATGTCTACCCTTCAGTCGTTAAAACTTCCTCAACAGCTGATACTGTTTCACATCCAATTGAGTTATCAACTGGGTGATTCCGTTGTCTAATTAACACAAGGAGCCATCACACGTCATGGCATATGTATGTATGTATGTATGTATGTATGTATGTATGTATGTATGCATGTATGTATGTATGTATGTATGGATACATGTATGTATGTCTTTATGTCTGTATGTCTGTATGTGCGCATGTACGCATATATGCATGTATGTATGTATGTATATAGTATGTATGTATGATGTATGTACTGTATGTATGTATGTATGTATGTATGTATGTATGTATGTATGTTTTGCAGTGATTTGGTGACGGGAAAAGCCCCTGGTGAAGACAGAATACCTCCAGAGGTCATCAAGTGCGGGAAGCCTGCTCTTCTCAACGACCTGCATGAACTTTTGTGCATTTACTGGAAGGAAGGCTTCATTCCAAGAGACATGAGAGACGCCAGGATAGTAACCTGTATAAGAACAAGGGCAACCGCAGTGATTGTAATAATTATCGTGGAATCTCACTCCTCAGCATTGTTGGGAAAGCATTCGCCAGAGTCGTTTTAACCCATGTTCAGAGGCTGGCAGCTCGCATTTACCCTGAGTCCCAGTGCGGCTTCAAGGCGGAAGATCGACCATCGACATGATCTTGTCTGTCCAGCAACTACAGGGAAAAGTGCCACGAGCAACACATGCCCTTTACCTCGCCTTCATTGACCTCACGAAAGCGTTTGACCTTTTCAGTCAGAGTGGTCTTTTCAAGCTTTTGAAGAAAATCAGCTGCCCCCCAAGACTATCAGCTGTCATCAAGTCTTTCCACGAGGACATGCATAGCACTGTGTGCTACAATGGTACCACATCAGAGCCTTTTAGGATCAGCAGCGGAGTGAAACAGGGGTTTGTTTTGGCCCCAACTCTGTTCAGGATCTTCTTCTCGATGCTGCTGACCTATGCCTTCTGCAAATCTGAGGAAGGTGTATATCTTCATACAAGGACCGATGGAAAGCTCTTCAACATTGCCAGGTTTCGTTCCAAAACTAAGGTGGAAAAGAAGACCATCAGGGAAGCTCTCTTTGCAGATGCTGCGCACTGGCTTCCCACAGTGAACAAGATCTCCAGAGGCTCATTGATCACTTCGCCCACGCTTGCAGAGAGTTTGGTTCACAATCAGCTTGAAGAAAACTAAGATCTTAGGCCAAGGCTGTGAAGAACCACCATCTCTACACATTGGAGACTACGACCTCAACACTGTCCACAAATTTCAGTACTTCAGGTCCACCATAAGCGACAACCTCTTTCTGGACGCTAAAATCAGCAGCAAAAATTGCAAAGGCTTCATCAGTCATGGCTAAACTAGAATAAGCGGGTCTGGTCCAACAGCAATCTCACTGCAAACACCAAAATGCAGGTGTACAGAGCATGTGTGCTGAGCACTTCTCTACTCTAGTGAAGCTGGACCACATGCGCCAGCCAAGAAAAGAGGACTCAACACTTTCATCTCCACTGCTTGCATGCATCCTCGGCTTCCGATGGCAAGACAAGGTGACCAACACAGAGGTCCTCCATCGTGCGGGCCTACAGACCATTTTTGCCCCCTAAGCCAAGCCGATTACACTGGCTTGGCCATGTGGTCGAATGGAGGATGGACGCATCCCAAAAGACGTTCTCTATGGCGAACTTGCAAACCAGACGCGAACTCCACGCCGCCCACAGCTACGCTTTGTAGACACATGCAAAAGCGACCTTAGAAACTCAGAGATTGACCCAGGCTCTTGGGAGACTCTGGCGGAAGACAGGGCAGCATGGAGGACAGCCGTTCAGCAAGGCGTTGTGAATGCGAGAGAGGAGAGCAGAAAGCGCAGATGAGAAAAGGGCTCTTCGCAAGCAACGTTCCAGAAACCAAACAACAGCAATTCAGTCTGTATGTGGCAGATGTGACAGAGATTGCCACTCAAGAATCGGCCTGCACAGCCACAGCAGAAAGTGCACGTCATGACCACAATGCCTCCTGGTGCAGACTATCATCTCCTGAGATGTAAAGAGGCTGACAATGTATGTATATATGTATGTTTTGACAGCGTAGTCCACCAGCATCTTTTTGACACAATGCATGAATAGGCTTTTCAAAAACACATCACTAATTTCCTCACTTTAAGAAGACCAAAAGGGAACTATCAGATAGGACAATCAAAAATATGATTTTTCGATATCTCGAAAGGAGTCAGGAAAGGGTGCATTCTCTCACCTCACCTTTTTAACATGTATACAGAGCAAGTAATGAGAGTCTGATATTGAAGACATGGGTCTTAAGATAGATGGTAGAAATACAACAAATCTGCACTACGCTGATGATACAGCACTACTAGCCGACAACATCATTAGCATGAAGAGAGTTCAACACAAAGTAGATGAAACAGGAAGAAGAGCAGGTCTCAACCTTAATGCCAAAAAAGGACAAAAGTACTGTATGTTGCCGGGAATCAGTTGCCAAACAGAGCACGAAATAAAGATTGATAAAACTTCTTTAGAAAATGTCAAAGACTTTAAATGTCTAGGCTCAGTCAAAGCAAATGATGGATCATGTACCAAAGATATAAAAACAAATGGCTAAAAGCAGAATGATCCAACTAAACAACATCTGGAAAGATTGCAGCATTCCTCTCCATTGAAAATGAAAATACTGAAATGCCTAGTATGGCCAGTCATGTTGTATGGCTGCGAATCCTGGACACAAAGAAAAGATGATGACAAAAGAAATGAAGCAGAGCAGCTGAGAAGAACAAATACAATCATACCCAACGAACTGGGAACTGCAAGAAAACTTCTATCATTAACAAATGGAAAAAAGATATGTAGGCCATGTGCTACGAAACCAAGAGACTGACCTTATGAAGATTGTCTTTCAAGTCAAGACTGAGGCAAAAAAAAAGAGGCAGACCACAAGCTTCTCTCATTGGCAACATCACCGAATCCAGCGGCGTGAGAATCCATGAAGTCAGCAGGGCCAGTGAAGACCAGAACAAATGGGGAGGAAAAACCCTGTAGATGTTATTGACTGCAGCAGCCAACACTAAAACCCGGTGATGCCAACAGGTGAGACAGTGAGATGTATGTATGTATGTGTGTATGTATGTATGCATGTATGTATGTATGTATGTATGTATGTATATATGTATGTATGTATGTATGTATGTATGTATGTATGTATGCATGTATGTGTATGTATGTGTGTGTGTGTGTGTGTGTGTGTGTGTGTGTGTGTGTGTGTGTGTGTGTGTGTGTTGTGTGTGTGTAAGTTAAGTATGTCGCATGTATGTACATGATCTGAGATATAGTCTTGTGCTTATATGATAAAAACAAAGCTACACACATAAATTAAATAACTAAAAATACGTGTTTTACTATTTCAGTGTCAGTTACATAAGAAAGCGTGTCCCTACCCAGAAAAAAATTCACAAGAACTGACACACAGATGGTAATGGAGAAGATCTAAAATGATCATGGCATAAGCCTTAAGTCTGCACATAAACCCTATGTGTTGGCAAGCCACTGATGCCATGTGATGCAGAAGATCTAAAATGATCATGGCATAAGCCTTAAGCCTGCACATAAACCCTATGTGTTGGCAAGCCACTGATGCCATGTGATGCAGAAGATCTAAATGATCATGGCACAAGCCTTAAGCCTGCACATAAACCCTATGTGTTGGCAAGCCACTGATTACCATGTGATGGAGAAGATCTGAAATGATCATGGCACAAGCCTTAAGCTGCACATAAACCCTATATATTGGCAAGCCACTGATGCCATGTGATGGAGAAGATCTGAAATGATCATGGCACAAGCTTAAGCCTGCACATAAACCTATATGTTGCAAGCCGCTGATGCTATGTGATGGAGAAGGTCTAAAATGATCATGGATAAACCTTAAGCCTGCACATAAACCCTATATGTTGGCAAGCCACTGATGCCATGTGATGGAGAAGATCTAAAATGATCATGGCATAAGCCTTAAGCCTGCCCACATAAAACCCTATATGTTGGCAAGCCACAGATGTCATGTAATGGAGAAGATCCAAAATGATCATGGCATAACCTTAAGCCTGCACATAAACCCTATTCACTGGGCAAGTCTTGAGGTCCTAGCAAAGTGAGTGTTTGATGTCTCTGTCTGTATTGATAACATTATATCTCCATCCTAAAAAAATCGCGTTCTTGGTGTCACAAACAGGTGTACAAAGAACAAAATCACACTGTAGCGTGTACGTGTCTGCAAACCTTGGTCTTGCACATTCAAAAGAAAGAAAAAAAAAAGGGGGGGGGGGGTATTTTGACTCAGTACAATTGAATGGACAAACCTGTATCAGCCTTACACTATTTCATAGATTCATCAATTACCACAGAGAAGGAACAGGTCATTTGAACTCTTCATTGTGTGTGCCTTTCTGTTTTTAAATGGACAGTGTTAGTTATTTTCTCTGAGTGGTCTGATGGCATTGACGCAGGCGAAGAACATAAATGGATGGTGCTTCTTATTTTCGTAGAGTGGCCTGATGCTGTTGATGCGTTCAGACAGCTTAAATGGATGCATCTGTTATTTCCATTGAGTGATCTGCCGTCATTGACACGTTCAGACAAGTTGAATGAATCATCTGTTATTTCCATCGAGTGATCTGCAGTCACTGACGCATTCATACAAGTTAATTGACCATCTGTTATTTCCATTGAGCGATCTGCCGTCAATTGATGCGTCAGACAAGCTGAATGAATCATCTGTTATTTCCGTTGAGTGATCTGTTGTCATTGAATGATGAACACAGATACCATAGCTCTCTATACGGTAATGTGACCTCAACAAACCTAATACGCGAGTATAAAACCAAACCAAAACAAACAAAACTGTAAGCCCATCATAGCCAGACACACCACTGACTGTAAGGTGGAATTTTACACATGTTTCACAGATAAGTATGATACTGCTTGTATTCATTTCTACTGCTTACAGTCATTCCGTTTCTAAATTGTTTCAGTTTTGTAAATGTCTTTTCTTGTTATGGGCCTTTCATCATTGATGCATCAAATGTTCACCATGTGCCTCTGAACATGGGCTGACACTCAAACGATGTGTGACTGCCCACGTTCAAGCAAACAGGAACCAGAAGAAATACGAAAAAAGAATTTATTACCTCTAAAACATTGCCTTTAAAGTCCCATTTTTCTTAGAATTTATTACCTCCAAAAGATTGCCTTTAAAGTCCCATTTTTCTTTTGAACCTAGAAAACCACCCTTCCAAAAAAACTGTTATTTTAGATTTATCTAAAGTTATTGTCAGTCGTAGCCGATGCGTTTCTCGTTTAAGGATGTTAAGTTCATGTGAAGAGCTATCGCTGTTGAAGCCAAAAGAACAAGACCATCTGCAAAAAGCATGAGAAACAGTTCTATTTCATCTAAAGTGAACGTGACACCATGTTTTCATTTAAAATAATTACGTTTGCGAGTTCATTTATCAGCAGAGAAAATAGGATAGGACTTACAATGTGACCTTGCCATAGGCCTTGAAGGAAATCAAGAAATTGGGATATCCATTATTACTTTGACATAATACACATGCTTGGACGGTTGTGTACAGTGCTTGGATCATTTTGAACACCTTGCCCTTGATACCCACTCATACAGACCATAAAACGTTTCTTTTCACTGTGTCATATGTTTTTTAATCTGTAAAGGCAACGTAGCGGATTGTTTTTTTTAATTTCTGAATAGTATTCAATCATTGCACATAAAGTGAACATATGATCTACTGTAGACCGACCCTTCCTGAATTCTGCTTGCGCTTCACTTGTGACTTTATTTTTCTCTGCCCATATTGTTAATCTGTTATTGATGATATGTGTAAATAGTTTACTGAGAATGTTCATAAGAGAAATACATCGGTTGGGATATTAGTGCCTCCTTCTCGTGTAGGGAACAATCACGGACTTTTGTCCAGGTCAATGGAAATGTACCGATATGAAACATAGCATTGAAGAACTTTTTTCAATACGGTGTTATTGCATGCTCCGCACATTTCAATATTTTAGGTATGATGCCATCTAATCCTTCAGCTTTTCCTATATTCAAATGTTTAATTGCTTCTTTTATATTTTCTGTTCACTGATTTCACTGTGAAGTATGTCATCCTTGATATCTTTATCTGTTTCATCATTTACGAACTCCCCCTCAACATCAAATCCATCATTGAAAACAGACTTGAAATGATTTATCCACTCTCGCACTGTAATATCATCGGTAATAATATCACGCTGTTTATGTTTACGAATTTGACTCCAGAATTTGGTTTGAGTCATTCATCGAGTCCATCAATGCCTTTAAATTCTGCATCCTTATGTGCACGCTCTTTTTTATCCAACAAGTTCTGATCTTCCTTTTGACTTTTGAATAATAAGCATAGATTGCTTTTGATTGTTTAAACTTTCTCAGACATTTTCTTACCTTTTCTTTTCTCAACTAAACACGTGGCATAAAACCATTTTGCTTGTGTTTCTTTTGTATGCCCCGTCGTGACAGTCTTTTTTCATGGGCTCCGCAGCAGCAATAAGCGACTCTGTGAAAACATTTAATGACTCTTCTAAGTCTGTAGCTATTAAATCAGTGGCTTTTATAAGTTTGATTTGAAAAGTATCTGATATAATACTTTCATTGAAAAAAGCAACACGATCACTTGACCTGGATTGTTTTTTTCAGTTCTAACAGGAAGTCAGAGATTGTAGATGGAGTAAACACATTCCTTTGGGTTTCAAAATACAATTCCACTGAATATGATGTGATTCCATTCTACTACCTACAATCATTTTGTCAATGTAACCACACAGATCGCTGCTTGATAGGAAATCATCTATAACACTATGACCATGTTCAGATAAGTAAGCGAAGTTGTCTGAACTAATCAATTCTGGACATCCATTTACAGTGTGTAAGTCATAGCAAGCACACATTTCAAAAAAGCCTTTTTTCCATAATCATTGACTACCACATCTTATGATTGTCTACTGATTTCAAACAGTTGATTTGTCAAACACATCTACAAGATCATTACTGTCAGAAAAATGTTTATTAACTTGAAAATTACCAGTTCTTGCGTTAAAATCACTGTAATTAAGTATATCTACATAGGCATCGAAAGCTAACAGATCCCAAATACATCTTTCAGTTTCCAGTATTTGGCAGTTTGTTTCTGTTTGCTTGTAGAAAGGACTTCCAGGTGGTGAGATACACGTAGATAAATACAACACATCATTTGTGTTGCCAAACAAGTCTTTGGACAGTCTCAGGATTATGATATTTCCACATTTGCTCTCAACTGGACTCACAGTTTTCATTAAAATCTTTTTAACCATTACAATTATCATGCCTGAGCTTCTTCCATGGTGCGATAACTTTACAGCAGGACAACTAAATTTATCAAAATTGTAAAACAACCAGGACATATCAAAATTTTCTTTTACAAAAGTGTCTATCAATGACACAACATCAAAACAGATTATGTAATTTAACCAGTCAAAATCATTTAATTTCTGTATAATTCCTGAAATATCATACTGTAAGTAAGGAAAGACAATAATTCCATGGGCTGGCCCTTTTCCTAGTCTTCAGTACCTTCTGTATCAACAGAAATCTCATCAATATTATTATCCCCCACCTCCTCATCATTTCCTCTTTTATCAGAGTTGGACATTTTTGGCATTACTCTTAGATCATGCTCTACTGGTCGGCACGCTGGCTTTGTAGCATGGAAACAATTTTGGGTTGGGAAGAGGGAGCCACACGGCTATGGCCTATATCAGATCGTCTGGCCTGTTCCTTAGAAAGGGTCACACCGGTGTTGCTATTACGCGCACCATCATCAGCATGTGCTGGTGGACCACTGGTAGGTACAATAATACAAGTTGTAAGATTGTAAGCGTTTTCTTTTGTTAGTGTACCAACACTGTCAGTTTATCTGGTTCATCCTGAATAACAGGGTTTCTAAGATTGTTTGGGTATTGGGGTGGGCCTCTGGGACACTCGCTCATGTTGCTGGGCTTTGGATTAGGGAGAGGGAGAGAGAGAGAGAGAGAGAGAGAGAGAGAGAGAGAGAGAGAGAGAGAGAGAGAAAGAGAGAGAGAGGAAGACATACAGATTGACAAAGAGAAAGAACTTTTCACACACACTCACATTCACAGGGAAAGAGAGAGAGAGAGAGAGAGAGAGAGAGAGAGAGAGAGAGAGAGAGAGAGAGACTATTACTGTCTGTGATTTGTGATTGTTGCATATGTCATACTGGATTTGTTCATACATAACACGTCGTGATACAATCCAGTACACACTGTAGTGTATGGACAAACCATTGTATCATAATTCATCATGTTGCTATCACCGGGAACAGTTTGAAATCGTCGGTCTGCAGTTCGTGTGTTTTGGTAACATGAATGTCAAGATGGTTTTCATCTCGGATATAATGAATTTGTATATGCACATATGCATTATGTAAATATTGTAATTATGTTATTTATGAATAGTGTATGTGCTGCCTAAGTTGTGCTTTAGGGAGACTGAGATTAAACGTGCGATCATTACATTTGAATATTAACTCTTTCACCACGTAGCTGTGCTGAGTGGGTTTTCACCAGAGGCGGGCCACTCTCTCGCTGACTGTAGCCTAGAGACAGGCTATTTTTAGTGCTTTACAACTTGATATTTCTGGGCTTTATTCAGAAGTTTAACTGTTTGGTATCACTAGAAAGACCTATTCTATGTCACTGATCTATTTGTCTGATTGTTTGTTTCTTCTTATTGAGCCACCACTTAAGTATATAGAAGTACCCATGCCAAAAAAGTAAAAGTTGTATTCAACATATAACATGCACAATTTTTTTTTCAAAACATCACAAAAGATAAAAATGAGAGAAATTCTCACTTACTCCAACCATCCAGAATGCTGATCTGGAGTGTCTTACACAGAAACACAAAAACCAGATGAAAACTGTTGACTTTATCCACATCAAGCACAAAACTGTCTCCTCATAGAAGGTCCACCCATTTTACTTTGATGTTTTCACAGTTTCTGTGTTATGAACTTCACTGCAGATAAAGATGATGGAGAGTACATAGCCGCTTCCACAACAACACTGTTTTCTCACTGAAGACGCCAACATTTCTTGCATTCTTTTTTTTTCTTTTTTGCTACAATCACAAATTACACAATGTGTAACTCTTGTGTGTGTGTGTGCGCGCGCGCGCGCGCGTGTGTGTGTGTGTGTGTGTGTGTGTGTGTGTGTGTGTGTGTGTGTGTGTGTGTGTGTGTGTGTGTGTGTGTGTGTGTGTGGAGTCGTTAATGTTTAGGAAAATCAGTCCTCTGTGTAGTCTTTTTGTGTGTGATAGTCTGTAAAACACGGATCCACACACAATGCCTCACCTCAATCAGGGCACCAATAGTTGGTCAGTGGCCGTTTGTTTTTCAGTTCTTTTGCAATGGCACCATGCTTTTTCATTCTTGGGTCGTGTCTGGGTGGGTGGAAGCTGTATTGGGAAGTGTCGGCCCTTCAGCCTGACATTGGGATGCCTGGGTCCAGCGGCAGCGGCGACAGGAGGCACAATGTCAGTGCGTGGGAGATCCAGGAGGAAAGACTTGACGACATCTTCAAGTGGCATTCTCGTCTTGCGCCTGCTCTTCCTGTGCTTATTCAGCAGGATCATGGTCTGAATGGTGCACAGGGTGAGCAGATGGAAGAAGGTTTTTTTCCCACTACTTCATGGTCTTGTGGTGCATGGGGAAATAAGCGATTGAGTTTATCAGTCTGGTCCAACCCTGCCACGTTTTGAATATAACTGATTATATAGCCTTTGGCTTTTCTTTGTTTTCATACCTGGCCTGGACTCTTTCCAGGACAGGTTTGTGCATGGTGGACAGAGTGAGCACCCCCTTTTTGTCCTTCCACGTACAGTACACCACACTGCCCCTCCTCCTGTAGTCCACTTATCCTCTCTGTAGCTGATGGTCTGCCAGGTCACGGGACATCTCTTTTCTGTTCTTCCACACTGTGCCACACACCATAGTATCACATGCCATGAGAGTGGCACATATCTTTGGCTAACAATAGTAGTTGTCGATGTAAAGGTGGTAGCCTTTATTCGGCAATGGTGCCATCAGCCACATTACCACATCGTAGGGCTTGTTGCTGACCTCTCGCTGGGCACAAAACATTTCCAGCTGGTAGACATACCCACTCTCATAGTTCATAAAAATTAAAACCCCAATTTGTGGGTTTGTCTTTCATGTATACGCAAAAGCGAGAGCGGCCTTTGAAAGGGCACATGGCCTCATCTACACATAATTATGTCTCTTGCAGGATAATATATCTCCTGCAATCTCTCCTGAAGGTGAGACAGGAAAGGTCGGATCTTGTGAATGGGTTCATGGCCCTCCTGGCCGTATGGAATGAAGTCTGCATTGTTGTTCAGGTGCAGGAACTTCATTATTGCTGCGAAGCACTCCCGTAGCATCAGCTGTGTGGCATAACATGAATGTGCCCCAGGATGCACAGTCCAGTAGTCTGTGATCCTGGGTTTCCGCACCAGTCCCATATAGAGGCAGATGGCCAGGAACTCCTTCTGTTCATCTACTTTCAGCTTCTTCCATGTCGCAAAGATGCTTCGACTTGGAAGTGGGCCATTTTCTTCCTCTGCCCTGATACATGATGCAACATAAATATTGGTTTCTGTCCTAATGCGACACAGAATGTTGTCAGTTACGCAGAGCTGATATACATCAATGGGCTTCGGATCATCTCCCAGATCAACCTTCAAACCAGGTAGGCCTGCACAAAATAATAATAATATTGTAATTTGTGTTAACTTTTTTGTGTACCACTACGAGAAAAAAGAAGTCTCTCTCTCTCTCTCTCTCTCTCTCTCTCTCTCTATCTACCTATCTATCTTTATATATATATATATGTATATATGTATGTATGAGTGTGTGTGTGTGTGTGTGTGTGTGTGTGTGTGTGTGTGTGTGTGTGTGTGTGTGTGTGTGTCTGTGTGTGTCTGTGTGTGTGTGTGTATCAGGCCTTCATTTCAAAAAAACATTACCATGGTATTACACAATTATGCACACATTCATATTAACACACACACAGACACAGATACACACACGCACGCACGCACGCACGCACACACACACATACACACACACACACACACACTTCAGCCAATGCTTTTAGATCTGTGCAGAAATTTAGGGCTCTAAACATAATCATATACACCCCATTTTTCCTCTCTCTCTCTCTCTCTCTCTCTCTCTCTCTCACACACACACACACACACACACACACACACACACACACACACACACACACACACATACACATGTATACACAACCTGCCAATGCTTCTAGATCTTTATCCTTTTTATCACACACACACACACACACACACACACACACACAACACACACACACACACACACACACACACACACAAACACACAGACTCAAACTCACATGAAAATTTTTTTCTATACTCTTATTACACAAGTTCTGTTCCTACAGCAGTTCTCTATAATTCACAACTTGACTATGGGATAGTAGCCTACACAAACTGACACACACACACAAAATACACATACTGATAGTGATAGACTGACACACACACACATACATCCTCCCCCCCCCCCACACACACACACACACACTAAAACACACACACACACACACACACACACACTAAAACACACACACACACACACACACACACACACACACACACACACACACACTAAAACACACACACACACACTAAAACACACACACACACAATGTCTCTTTTGATGGGTAGCTGATGAAATTGCACGAAAAATTCGTGCCTCTGACAACATGAAAATGTAGACATGCTGAAACTTACCAGTGAAATTTGGAACACGTGGAAAATCACCAAGGTTGTGCACCCACGTTTCTTGTCTTTCTGCATCAACAATACTTTGATCTATGCTGTTGTTGTTGTTGTTGTTGATGTTGTTATGGACTGCTGCCCCATTTAGTTGTTTATCAACAATCATAGACTCATCGATAACGCTGTCACTGTCTAGATCTGCCGTTTGAACTGTATCGTCAAACACGACTGTTCTGCATCTCCTCATCGAGGTCACGTTCGTCGGTGTTTTCTGTTTGATCAGCGTCGGGAACGTCATCAAACGAATCTTCTTCATCATCCCTATCATCAGACTGATCTTCTGAACAGCTTCCTTCATCCTCTGAACAACTTTGAAGTACTTCTCGCGGGACTTCTTCAAGCGAAACGATTCTTCGTCGATTCGGCGCCATTGTGAAACGCAAGTCAAATGATTGAGCACACGGGTCTTTGTTTCAAACAATGATACCTCTTAGTTTAATTCGGTTTGGGGTAATGTTGTACAATAGAATACGAAAATAATTGGAGCTAATTTCACGCACTTTTACGGGTGTTTTCGGTTCTGCTCGATGTAAAGAGACGTAAGACACCCTTACCTTCGATGTAAAGAGACGTAAGACACCCTTACCTACTCGCTTTGACCAGTCCTTCCCCACAAACATGCATTAAATATCCCTGAATGACTGGCGACCATAACCCTGATCACGTGGGTGACGTGGGTGAAAACGTCATCACTGTTTGTGTGTTTTTATTTGAAACCGAAAATAGGAAACACGTGGTAATGTTTACATCTAGATCGAGACCAGTAAACTCCGGAAAATGCCGAAAAAAACGCGGAAAAAGCCAAAAAACGCGAGGTAACCGAAGGGGTAAACAAGTGTTGCACTGCACACATATTTTAGGTCGGTGATTGCACTGACACACGTGGTTGATGTTACTATTTATAGACAATAACTCCCCACTAGTGATGACGTTGTGCCCATGTGATCAGCAATCAAAATGGCGTGCAGGTGACTGCTGGAGCTGTGGTCGCCAGTCATTCAGGGATACTTTGTGCATGTTTGTGGGGAAGGACTGGTCAAAGTGAGTAGGTAAGGGTGTCTTACGTCTCTTTACATCGAGCAGAACCGAAAACACCCGTAAAAGTGCGTGAAATTAGCTCCAATTATTTTCGTATTCTATTGTACAACATTACCCGGTTTGGATCAAGGGACTTACTCTGAAGATAGACGGAAGATTCGAGAAGTGAATTTCATCAATTCTTTGTTTAAACCACTTGTAACAACGTTTTTTTGTTTGTTTTTTGTTTGTTTGTTTGTTTTGTTTTTTCAGATCACGGCGTTCAAAGGTGCGTGCAACGTTTCCAGCGTTAAATCCCAAGTGTGTACAGATTTGAGTGCTGTGCTGTGACCAGAAGACAGAGTGGCATACATAGATATATGCGTGCCTCGTTGCCAAAAAGTTGATTAACGTTAATATTTTTTTTATCACTATCAGTATCACTCATTATTATCAGTGTTATTGTTGTTATTATTGTCATCAGCAGCAGCAGCAACATGATAATGATGATGATGATGATGATGATGATTCTCATTATTATCATTATCATCATTGTGGTCAGTAGTGATACTGCTATTCTTGTTGTCATTGTTGTTGTTGTTGTTCTTCTTCTCCACCTTCTTCTTTTTCTTCTTCTCCTTCTTCTTCTTCTCCTCCTCCTTCTTCTTCATCTTCTTTGTCATCTTCTTCTTTGTCATCTTCTTCTTTGTCTCCTCCTCCTCCTCATTGTCATCATTAAAAGTAATAATAGTAGTAGTGATAGTGGTGGTAGTAGTAGTTGTAGTAGTTGTAGTAGTAGTAGTTGTAGTAGTTATAGTAATAGTAGTAGCAATATCATCATCAACATCATTATTGTAATCATGATGACTGTTATTACCAATGTTGATATCCTTGTTATTGTAATCACCTAATGAAGATCACCAGCACCAGCATCACTCCGGATCCACTGAACATCAGTGACCTCTGTCCGGGTGTGGACTACTTCATGAATCAGAACCAAACAAACTTCACAGTCCTACAGGCCAATGTGTCATACTGCAGTAGATGGGTATATCCAGAGTTGTTGACACACCAGGGAGTGATGCATGGGATGTGTGGAAAGTCCACTTCTTTCTGTTTTCTGCGTGTAGAGGTACCACATGGTATGTTAGTACAGGCTAGGGTCCAACGTTTGGCATACTGGTGTGGATCTAGAACATGGAGCACAGAGCTGTCCATGTGGAAGTTTGACCGTGATAAAGTAGAATATTGGACAATACTCTGCTATAAACATTCTTTGGAAGTATATTACATTGAATCATTTGGAAACCTTATGTATTTTTTGCACTATGACAAGCCTCTAGTTAGACTACATATACAGGCAATTGAAGATCACAGATTTATTAAAGTATCGACGTCACCCTATTCTGGATACATGATATTACCACACCAGTGTTACTCTCAGACAGCTCCTCATGACATCTGGGAAGAACTGACAGCGCCCCTTGGCTATGTCATCATGGTCAGTTTTCAGGGAATAGTCTGCGCAAAGCGCAAACTTCGTCCGTATATAGACTTTATTTATACACAGTTAGATACAGGTAAAAGCGTCCTGCGGCTGGATTATAACAGTAAGCTATTACCTCGTGTTTTCTCTACAACACATATTCAACTCCATGTCAGCAGTCCACGGTATGTAGAATTATACAAAAGTCACGGTCTGAAAATGTTGTTTTCGTTTCATCCAGAGACAGCTAAACCCCATCAGTTACCCAGTGGACTGTTCAACTGTTCTGTTGATCACTATTCCAGCTTTCAGCACCATCTGGACTGTAACCTGAAGTCAGAGTGTGGAGATGGACAGGATGAAACAGAACACTGTTCCTTCAGTACTCCTGGTTGCCAGGGTTTGGTGGCTTCACGCAACAAATGCTTTGCATATGTTATCCTCGATGATCATTTGCCTACAGCACTGGCAAAATATGAATGTCAGAAGATGGATGGACGATGGGCTTCAGTCAAAACCAGACAGGAACAGGTGGATTTCTTACACATCTTTAATCACTGTAACGATTTTGAAGTGCTCTCAGGTTTGTCATCAGGCTGGAAGTCTGTGACTTTTATGTACAGCAAGTTCCGTCATTGGTCTGACAATACCCAGATCTACAACCTTGTTCATTTTTCTTCTTCTATAGACCTGAGAAGCTGTCACACAAGGTCAGTTACATGTTATGTTCTGAGTGCACGTAAAGTGTGCACTGCAGTTATCAATTTACCAAAGCATATAGCTTGTGAAGTGAAATTACAGTCAGAAAATATGTTTTCTGTTCAAACAGTTGGGTTTCCTGATTTAGATCCAATCCTGTCCCTTTTGATACAGACACAGCAGGCACTATCAGATTGTCCAGAGGGTCACATGACACACACATTTTTGTCCTGTGATCTTCTAGTTGACTGTGGACAAATGATGTATACAAGTTTATGCGTGTTCTGGAACGTGAGCACAAAGAACACAGACGCACTGATTTTTCGTGGAAAGCACACCGGCTACACGATGCCATGTTTGTGTGTGATGATGACATGACAACACTGCCTCACACCCTGGTGTGTGACTTCAGACACGACTGTCCAGATCACAGTGATGAGTCATTTTGTCAACATCCTTCTTGCAGTGGTTTTCTGTGCACCAATGGTCAGTGTGCGTTGAACAACCAACGTTGCAATGACCACGCAGATTGTCTGGACGACTCTGATGAGGTCAGCTGCCCTAAAGACGACAGCCACGAATTTGAGCACAAAGAGGCCAACAAAAATCAGCGACTTTACATTAGCCTGGATGGTACAGGTTACTTTACTCAGCAACAGATGACATCTCATCAGTCTTGTCCTGACACTCATTACTGGTGTACAGAAGACTGGTTATACTGTCTCCCTGTCTACACTCGATGTAACGGATTTTCTGACTGTACGTATGGTGAAGATGAACAAGACTGTGAGACATTCACGTGTCCTGGTTTGTACAAGTGTCGTGGTTCTAAAGTTTGTGTTCATGGAGCTCATCTGTGTGATGGTTGGGGTCAGTGTCCACAGCGTGATGATGAATGGCTGTGTGAAATGACCTGTCCTGATGGCTGTCAATGTCAAGGTCACTCTTTCTTATGTCCCCAGGCTTTCCGTGCTGACCTCTTTCCCCAGCTTCGCTACATGGACGCCACAGGCTCAAAAATGATACTGACTGATTTCAGTAACAACATGTATCTCATTCACCTGAAACTTTCCTATTGTTCTCTGGTCAACATATCAAGTGTGAGGCTTCGCAACCTACAGTACCTTGATTGACCTACAATCACCTGAAACTGTGGATACGGTTGTTTTTCTCAAACTATGGAATTTAAGAATATTATTTTTAGCAAATAACCCTTTGGTGTTACTGAGAGGTAAACCATATTTTCTGTTTCATTATGCTCTAACGAAAATATATGCTTCAAGAACACGTGTCCAGATACTGAACAATGAACTGCCCATGCACTTTCCCCAAGTCACATATTTGGATGTGTCATTTTCCAGCGTTCAAACGATCAAGCCCACAGCAGTCCAGTGTATGCCACATCTGACAGAACTGGACATCAGGGGAAATTCAGTGACCAACTTTCCCTTGGATGCATTGTCAATGTGGAATCAGTTGAGAAGCATCTTCTCCTCAAATTATAGGCTTTGTTGCAGGAATTTAATTTTAAAACAGTCACGTACAATACGGTGTGTATCACCACAACCCATGTTTTTTTCTTGTAAATATTTGCTACCAACTGAACTGTACAGACTTTTCTTTTGGCTTCTTAGTACTTTCTCCATTCTAGGGAATTTGATTTGTTTCATAGCAGCATTTGTGGAAAACAAAATGTTTGGAAGTACTTTCATCACTTCATTGCCCACTTGCAGATTGCTAACATCTGCATGGGAATCCACGTCGGCATGGTTACAGTGGCCAATGAAATATTCTATGGAAAATACATCTACTTCGAAAAGACGTGGACCAACAGTCTGACTTGTAATGGTTGCTGGTTTTCTTTCCCTTCTGTCCAGTGAGGTGTCAGTTCTGATCCTCTGGTTCATCACACTGGATCACATCATTGTCCTTTGTTTCCCCTTAACTACATGGACATTCAATAGACGTCTGACAGCTGCAGCTTGTGCAGTGTCATGGTGTGTCGGACTGTTGTTGTCTGTGATACCTTTTCTCCTGGACTGTCATACTGGGGCCTTGATGGCCAGTCTGGTCTGTGTCGTCTGGCTTTATCTGATAGTAACTCCAAAGAAGACTTCAGGTGGTTCACAATCACTGTCGTGTTTAACTGTATCCTGTTTTTTGTGGTGGTTGTTGGTCAACTCATCATTTACAGACAAACACCTGTCCATCCAATCCTAATGGGTCCCACAAAGACAAGTATTTACTTTTCAGTCCACCAGTTGATAAAAGTCGCCATAACAGACGCTGTGTGCTGGTTCTCCCTCGGTCTGACCAGTATGATGACTTTAGACGATGGTGGTGCCTCAGACAAGGTTCATGTGACCATGGTTGTGTTCCTGCTACCACTCAACTGTGCACTCAACCCACTGCTGTACATATGGACTACTGTAACACAGCGACGACAACAAGAACAGGAAGAGAAACTGTTACATGTTAAAATCACGGCATTTGTTACTAGAGAAAAAATGATTTGATTACCAGGGTCCATTTTTATAGGGCTGTAGTGCAGAGTTGGTTGTGTTATGTTAACCTGTATGTGAGGCCTTCATCAGTACCGGAGGTGATTGTGTGTTTGGTTCTGTCTGCCGTGTATCTACATGTCAACCTGTATGTGAGGTCTACATCAATACCAGAGTTGGTTGTGCGTTTGTCTGTCGTGTATCTACATGTCAACCTGTATGTGAGGCCTTCATCAGTACCAGAGCTGGTTGTGTGTTTGTCTGTTGGTGTATCTACATGTCAACCTGTATGTATGCCTCATCAGTACCAGAGCTGGTGGTGTGTTTGTCTGTTGGTGTATCTACATGTCAACCTGTATGTGAGGCCTTCATCAGTACCAGAGCTGGTGGTGTGTTTGTCTGTCGTGTATCTACATGTCAACCTGTATGTGATGCCTTCATCAGTACCAGAGCTGGTCGTGTGTTTGTCTGTTGGTGTATCTACATGTTAACCTGTATGTGAGGCCTTCATCTGTACCAGAGCTGGTGGTGTGTTTGTCTGTCGTGTATCTACATGTCAACCTGTATGTGATGCCTTCATCAGTACCAGAGCTGGTTGTGTGTTTGTCTGTTGGTGTATCTACATGTCAACCTGTATGTGAGGCCTTCATCAGTACCAGAGCTGGTTGTGTGTTTGTCTGTTGGTGTATCTACATGTCAACCTGTATGTGAGGCTTTCATCAGTACCAGAGCTGGTGGTGTGTTTGTCTGTTGGTGTATCTACATGTCAACCTGTATGTGAGGCCTTCATCAGTACCAGAGCTGGTGGTGTGTTTGTCTGTTGGTGTATCTACATGTCAACCTGTATGTGATGCCTTCATCAGTACCAGAGCTGGTGGTGTGTTTGTCTGTTGGTGTATCTACATGTTAACCTGTATGTGAGGCCTTCATCAGTACCAGAGCTGGTTGTGTGTTTGTCTGTTGGTGTATCTACATGTCAACCTGTATGTGATGCCTTCATCAGTACCAGAGCTGGTGGTGTGTTTGTCTGTTGGTGTATCTACATGTCAACCTGTATGTGATGCCTTCATCAGTACCAGAGCTGGTTGTGTGTTTGTCTGTTGGTGTATCTACATGTCAACCTGTATGTGAGGCCTTCATCAGTACCAGAGCTGGTTGTGTGTTTGTCTGTTGGTGTATCTACATGTCAACCTGTATGTGATGCCTTCATCAGTACCAGAGCTGGTGGTGTGTTTGTCTGTTGGTGTATCTACATGTCAACCTGTATGTGAGGCCTTCATCAGTACCAGAGCTGGTGGTGTGTTTGTCTGTTGGTGTATCTACATGTCAACCTGTATGTGATGCCTTCATCAGTACCAGAGCTGGTTGTGTGTTTGTCTGTTGGTGTATCTACATGTCAACCTGTATGTGATGCCTTCATCAGTACCAGAGCTGGTTGTGTGTTTGTCTGTTGGTGTATCTACATGTCAACCTGTATGTGAGGCTTTCATCAGTACCAGAGCTGGTTGTGTGTTTGTCTGTTGGTGTATCTACATGTCAACCTGTATATGAGGCCTTCATCAGTACCAGAGCTGGTTGTGTGTTTGTCTGTTGGTGTATCTACATGTCAACCTGTATGTGAGGCCTTCATCAGTACCAGAGCTGGTTATGTGTTTGTCTGTTGGTGTATCTACATGTCAACCTGTATGTGATGCCTTCATCAGTACCAGAGCTGGTTGTGTGTTTGTTTGTTGGTGTATCTACATGTTAACCTGTATGTGAGGCCTTCATCAGTACCAGAGCTGGTTGTGTGTTTGTCTGTTGGTGTATCTACATGTCAACCTGTATGTGAGGCCTTCATCAGTACCAGAGTTGGTTGTGTGTTTGTCTGTTGGTGTATCTACATGTCAACCTGTATGTGAGGCTTTCATCAGTACCAGAGCTGGTTGTGTGTTTGTCTGTTGGTGTATCTACATGTCAACCTGTATATGAGGCCTTCATCAGTACCAGAGCTGGTGGTGTGTTTGTCTGTTGGTGTATCTACATGTCAACCTGTATGTGAGGCCTTCATCAGTACCAGAGCTGGTTATGTGTTTGTCTGTTGGTGTATCTACATGTCAACCTGTATGTGAGGCCTTCATCAGTACCAGAGCTGGTTATGTGTTTGTCTGTTGGTGTATCTACATGTCAACCTGTATGTGAGGCCTTCATCAGTACCAGAGCTGGTTATGTGTTTGTCTGTTGGTGTATCTACATGTCAACCTGTATGTGAGGCCTTCATCAGTACCAGAGCTGGTTGTGTGTTTGTCTGTTGGTGTATCTACATGTCAACCTGTATGTGATGCCTTCATCAGTACCAGAGCTGGTTGTGTGTTTGTTTGTTGGTGTATCTACATGTTAACCTGTATGTGAGGCCTTCATCAGTACCAGAGTTGGTTGTGTGTTTGTCTGTTGGTGTATCTACATGTCAACCTGTATGTAACGCCTCCACCAGGACCAGTGCTGGCTGTGTGTTTGACTTTGTCTGTTGTGTGGGTGTCGGCTACGTGACGTAGAAACTTGTCTGTAGATTGCTGGAATTCAAATCCAACTTTTCTGCACAGTAGGTAGGCACCCACCTAACTTGTGAGATAACGGCAGTGCCTGTGGTCTGTCAAGATCATTCCTGCTGACAGCTGTGTCTGGAATGGCTCAGCAATCTGACCCTTTCATGATAATCTCTTCCACAGGTTGTGCAGACACAGTTAGAGTGTGTATCAAAGGACAGTTTACTGTCTCTGCTTCCTGTGTTGTCTTCTGTCCTCCGCCTGTTGACTGCACTTTTCCTCGCCTTCGTGACTTTTTATCTCAAACACTATGGCAGTAATTCTGTGGTCGTTTGTGAGCAGTTCCCAGCTGTCTGTGTTAACGCCTGTGAGTTTCATGTCCTGCTTGCAGGCATCCTTGAAGGGCAATGTTGGACAGCCTGACGGACGATCCCTGTGACCAGCTCGATGTGCATAATTTTCTGTGGTATGTGGCCGTCCTTCATTCGGTGCACATGTCCCAGCCATCAGAGTCAATGCTGACAGAGGAGGAGATGCATGCTGAAGGAGACAGCTTGTTCCAGCACAGCACTGCTAATGACTTTATCTCGCCATGTGATGCTGAAAATACTTTATTGGCAGTGAAAGTGGCAGTTTCCACACAGTTCTCCTGCCTGGGGTAGGTTTTCCAGGAATCATTGCTTGGAGCAGGTTACACACCTCTGGTGCACATAGAGTTTGGTGTTCATGGTCAGTAGATTGTCGTCCCACACCCTTTTGCTCCAGTTGGCCCTCGTGCCAGTAGTGTCAGTGATGCGCTTGTCAGATTGTCAATTTCCCTATCAAAGGACAGGTTACTAGCAATGGTAGAGACCAGAGAAAAGTGGTCAATGGCTTCAAATACTTCGTTGTTGATGCTGATTGATGGTGGTACAGGGACGTCCTGACCTATGACATTGTTTTTCTTGATGCTGACAGTCTGCCCAATCTCCCTGTAGACATAAACACACTGGTTGATCAGCTGCTGGAAGTCCTTGATGCTGACAGTGTGCCCAATCTCCCTACAGGCATAAACACACTGGTTGATCAGCTGCTGGAGGTCCTTGATGCTGACAATCTGCCCAATCTCCCTGGAGGCATAAACACACTGGTTGATCAGCTGCTGGAGGTCCTTGATGCTGAAAGTCTGCCCAATCTCCCTGCAGGCATAAACACACTGGTTGATCAGCTGCTGGAGGTCCTTGATGCTGAAAGTCTGCCCAATCTCCGTGGAGGCATAAACACACTGGTTGATCAGCTGCTGGAGGTCCTTGATGCTGACAGTCTGCCCAATCTCCTGGCAGGCAATCATCAGCTGCTGGAGGTCATTGATGCTAACATTCTGCCCAATCTCCTGGCAGGCAATCATCAGCTGCTGGAGGTCCTGGATGTGCTAGGTCTGGGCTGTGTCATCAGCAGAAAACATGTTGCAGAGAAAAATACAAAGCTTGGTCTTTGCCCTCACGAAGGCCATGTTGAACAGTTTTCCACTGCTTCTTGTGTGTAACTGGGTCCGAATGGTCATGCAATGCATGTACAGCCACTCTTTGCTTGATGAAATGACTATGGAGTGGCATTGGGAGCTTGGAAGGTAATTGTCTGGAGAGTGGTGAGGCATTGATGCTATGGTACCCATCCGCATCCTAGGGTGTTTTCTTCTTAACCTGTATGTATGTATGTATGTATGTGTGTATGATTGTATGTATGTATGCATGTATATATATATGTATGTATGTATGTATGTATGTATGTATGTATGCATGCATGTATGTATATATGTATGTATGCATGCATGTATGTATGTATGTATGTATGCATGCATGTATGTATGTATGTATGCATGCATGCATGTATGTATGTATGTATGTATGCATGTATGTATGTATGTATGTATGTTTGTATGTGTGTATACATGTATGTGTGTATGTGCCACGGCAGTTTTGTTCATCTTTATATTTTCCCCCCTTTACTTCTCGTTTAAGGACAGTAGTGTTTTATCAGGTCAGCATGCCTGGTCTACCTGGGCGTGTGTGTGTGTTTTTCCCGTGCTTTTTGCACTGTGTTGGTGAGCAGTTGTTCTGTCAACTTGTGTTGATGGCCTAAGTCATGGTTTACGTGGGCCTGTGTGTGTGAATTTTTGCGTGCTTTTGGGGCTGTTTTTTGTGAACAGTAGTTTTGTCAACTTGTTGTGTTGGCTGGATGAGTAAAGAGGAGTCAGTTGGTGTCTGGCCCCCCTTCTGCTACGGTCGGTTTGCAGTTAGGGGGTTAGGCCAGTCTTTGGTCAGCGTTTCACTTATAGTTGGACTTGGTGCCTTAGAAGTGGAAGAGTTTCTGTGTGTCTTGTGAAAAATGTGTAACAAGGAGTCAGTTGATGTCTGGTGCCCCTCTGCTACAGTCGGTTTGCAGTTAACATGGTTCGGGCCAGTCTCTGGTCAGCGTTTCACTTGTAATTGGACTTGGTGTCCTAGAAGCGGAAGAGTTTCTGTGTGTCTGTGAAAAATGTGTAACCAGCAGTCAGTTGGTGTCTGGTCCCTTCTGCTACAGTCGGTTTGCAGTTAGGGTGTTTAGGGCCAATCTTTGGTCAGCGTTTCACTTGTAGTTGGACTTGGTGTCCTAGAAGTGGAAGAGTTTCTGTGTAAAATGTGTAATCAGGAGTCAGTTGGTGTCTGGTCCCTTCTGCTACAGTCGGTTTGCAGTTAGGGTGTTTAGGGCCAATCTTTGGTCAGCGTTTCACTTGTAGTTGGACTTGGTGTCCTAGAAGTGGAAGAGTTTCTGTGTAAAATGTGTAATCAGGAGTCAGTTGATGTCTGGTGCCCCTCTGCTACAGTCGGTTTGCAGTTAGGGGGGTTAGGGCCAGTTTCTGGTCAGTGTTTCACTTGTAGTTGGGCTTGGTGTCCTAGAAGTGGAAGAGTTTCTGTGTGTCTTGTGTAAAATGTGTAACCAGGAGTCAGTTGATGCTGGGGTCCCCCTCTACTACAGTCGGTTTGCAGTTAACATGGTTCGGGCCAGTCTCTGGTCAGCGTTTCACTTGTAATTGGACTTGGTGTCCTAGAAGCGGAAGAGTTTCTGTGTGTCTGTGAAAAATGTGTAACCAGCAGTCAGTTGGTGTCTGGTCCCTTCTGCTACAGTCGTTTGCAGTTAGGGTGTTTAGGGCCAATCTTTGGTCAGCGTTTCACTTGTAGTTGGACTTGGTGTCCTAGAAGTGGAAGAGTTTCTGTGTAAAATGTGTAATCAGGAGTCAGTTGGTGTCTGGTCCCTTCTGCTACAGTCGGTTTGCAGTTAGGGGTTAAGGCCATTTCTGGCAGTGTTTCATTG
Source organism: Monoplex corrugatus (assembly GCA_030674185.1). Lineage (NCBI taxonomy): Eukaryota > Metazoa > Mollusca > Gastropoda > Littorinimorpha > Ranellidae > Monoplex > Monoplex corrugatus. The sequence continues at coordinate 32,949,852 of JAPXFY010000028.1, forward strand.
TAGTTGGGCTTGGTGTCCTAGAAGTGGAAGAGTTTCTGTGTGTTTGTGTAAAATGTGTAACAGGAGTCAGTTGATGTCTGGTGCCCCTCTGCTACAGTCTGTTTGCAGTTAGGGGGGTTAGGGCCAGTTTCTGGTCAGTGTTTCACTTGTAGTTGGGCTTGGTGTCCTAGAAGTGGAATATTTTCTGTGTGTCTGTGTAAAATGTGTAACCAGGAGTCAGTTGATGCTGGGTCCCCCTTTAGCTACAGTCGGTTTGCAGTTGGGGGTTAGGGCCAGTTCTCTGGTCGGCGTTTCACTTGTAGTTGGACTTGGTGTCCTAGAAGTGGAAAGTTTCTGTGTGCCTGTTTTAAGGCAAGAGTTTAAGTAAGAGAAGAGAGTTGATGTCTGATGCCCATCTGCTACAGTCGCTTTGTAGTTAGGGTGGTTAGGGCCAGTGACTGGTCAGTGTTCACTCATAGTTGGACTTTGTGTCCTAGAAGTGGAAGAGTTTCTGTGTGTCTTCGTTTAATGTGTAGCCTTCCATATACTTCCTGGTGGTAGGGGTAGGTTGCTTTTCCATTTCGTCTGTGTGGTGGGTCAAGATCAGTAGTGTCTTGCACCACAGTTGTTGTTTATGTCCATGTTTGCCCAAGGCTCTTCGAGAAAGCGAGCATGTCCAAGCTGTTGTAACGGTGACGAGCGTGCGGAGCAAGTACGGCTGGTGGGCGTTTCCGGCAGCAGTTTCTTGCCTTTCCTGTTGGCTCTCTGCTCCTGAGACGGTCCCAAGGGAGTGTGGGTGGCGAGTCAGACCACACGCATGCTGCAGCCCTTGGGTCTCTTCAGTTTCCAGTGTCCGCCGCCCCATTGCTATCACCAGTCTTCAGCAAGCAATGGTTGATGGACGCTTCCAACAGCAACTTCCTGCAGGATTTGGCAATTAAGTGCTGGCTTGTTGCCCCTGCGACGGCCGCCAGGGCGTGGGGTGGCGAACCAGTGCTCACCACGCTACGAGCCTTCTGTCCAGCTGTTTTTGCCTTGAATCATTCCTCATCATCGTCTTGCTTGGGTTTCATCGTTCTGCTGGTTCGTAAGTCTTCTGTCTACATTCATCGATCATTCAGTCAGCACCTGTTCGCCATTCATTCGTTTATGAGACTCAAGTGAAATTTGAAATCATAGTATCGGAACGTTTGTGTGAGACAATGAGCGTCACCCTTCGTGGGTCTATGTTATGAAGGTGTTTTCCTCCTCATGAGGGTTGATACACATGTGAAACAGTGGACATGACCAAATGAAGAAACTTCCGTGTTAAACGTATTTATTCGTTGTTAATTGATCTTGTATTTTTGTGTGTTTTGTTGTTGTTCCAAGGGCTTCTTGGGGCTGTTTATTTTTCATGAGGATAGGGAATGTGTAGTGAAATGTCAGTTTCCTTGGTGCCACCTCGAGTGATGTTATATTTATGTTTATGATATGTATGAATAATACGTATGTTGTAGTCTTTGCGATTGAATAAATTTGTGTGCATGTATTTGTTCAAAGTTTTCCTTATTTTAGTCAGTGGAAGGGGGTGTTAGAGCTGATAGGTCTGTTTCTCTGTCTCTCCATTCTATCTCAAGCCTTAGCGAGCCTGACAGTGTGTATGTATAATAATAATAATAATAATTACAATATTTATACAGCGCAAAATCTTGATAAATCAAATCTAAGCGCTGAAGCAGACACACACGCAAGCACGCACGCACGCACGCACGCACGCACACACACGCACGCACACATACACACACACACACACACACACACACACACTCACACACACGCATGGCTATAAATGGGGAGAAAGAATAAAAGCAATAAAAGCAAGAATAAAAGCAATGGAAAATTATAGAGAGCATAGCATATACAATTATATATTATAACCATGTGATTCCCCTCCGAGCGGAGACAGGCTGCAGGGGGGGGGGGGGGGTTGAGTGAGGTTAGGATTTTATGCGGAGGAAAAAGGTGAGTTTTGAGAGCGGACTTGAAGGAGACAAAAGTAGGTTGCTGACGGACTGAGAGAGGAAGTTTGTTCCTGGAGAGTGGACCAGAAACAGAGAAGGCTCGTGGACCATATGTATTGAGCTTAGTGCGTGGAAAGCGAAAAGTCAGAGGATCGGAGGCAGAGCGGAGGGTACGTGAGGGAACATAGATCTCAAGTAGGCTTGACAGGTAATCGGGGGCTGCGTTATTGAGGCTTTTGTAGCACATGGTGTCTAGTTTGTACTGTATGCGCTTTGATACAGGGAGCCAGTGAAGTTGTGCCAGGAGAGGAGATATGTGGTCAGCTTTTTTCTTTTTGAGTACAAGGCGTACAGCATTGTTTTGAATGCGCTGTAGGATGTGAATGGTGGAGGCAGGAAGACCAGACAGGAGTGAATTGCAATAGTCAATGCGAGACATTATGAAGGAGAGAACGAGTTTTGCAGTTGTTTCGACAGAGAGATACTTCCTGATCAGCCTTATACGATGGAGATGATAGTAGCAAGATCTGGCAGTTTGAGAAACAAAGTTGTTCATGGAGAGGGTAGAGTCAATGCAGACACCAATGTTTTTAGCTGAATCAGAAATTGGGACTGATGTGTTACATAATGGGAGAGAAAGAGGAGGCAGCTGAGAAAGTTTCTGACGGGTGCCAATGAGGATAGCTTCTGTCTTGTCGTCATTAAGCTGAAGTTTGTTGAACGTCATCCAGTTCTCAATGTCTGAGTAACACTCAGTGGTGCGAGTCAACAGGCGCTGTATATTATCAGGTGAGTCAATGTCTTGTATGTATGTATGTATGTTGTATGTATGTATGTATGTATGTATGTATGTATGTATGTATGTATGTATGTATGCATTTATGTATGTATGCATGCATGGATGTATGCATGCATGCATGTATGTATGAATATGTATGTAACTATGTGTGTATGTACTTATGCATGCATGTATGTATGTATGTTAATGTGTGTATGTATGTATGTATGTATGTATGTATGAAAATATGTATGTAGGCCTACGTATGTATGTGTGTATGTATGTATGTATGTATGCATGTACATACGTATGTAGGTATGTGCATACGTAGATATATATGTATGTATGAATGTAGGTATGTATGTCTGTGTGTGTGTATGTTTATACAATATATATATATATATATATATATATATGTATATACATATATATATATATATATATATATATATATATATATATGTGTGTGTGTGTGTGTGTGTGTATGCATGTACGTATATACTACACGTCATTATTGAAGGGCCAGGAACGTTTTTGAGTCAATTTTTGAAAGGAGAAATAACCTATTTTCTCTTACTCTTTTCTCTAATTCGTTGCCGTAACTGAATGGATAAGAGCTCAGACAACATTGCAGTTTCCTTTTGGCACGTGTTTAGGGAATTTGCCGATTTGCAATGGGCGGCCCAAGGAAGACAATTTCCACACGAAATTGTCGAATCTTCAGCAGGGTCTCTCTGACGACGCAGGCAAGGTAGCGACAAAATTCGCTTTGCACGTGCAAGGCAAGCCCTTTTTGAACACTACTCCAGCCAAAGTTGCCCGCAGACGAGGATAAAAAGGACCCGTTCTTGGTTCGTTTTAACCATGCTTGCAAGACGACGGATGACGGATGAGCAGCGGGGGAGAGCCCTCGCTCTGCTTGATGAAGGCCTAGCGCAGCGGGAAGTTGCTAGACGACTTGAAGTGTCGCATTCCACAATCCAGAGACTGCTGGAGCGCTTCAATGAGACTGGAGCAGTCCAGGAAAGGCGTCACACGGGTCGACCCAGAGTAACGACAAGACAGCAAGACCGCTACCTTGCCCTCTCCGTCCTGAGGGAAAGGGCATCCACTGCGGTGACCTTGAGGGGTCAGCTGAGGGACGCAACAGGTGCTAACATCAGCTGCAGCACGGTGAGAAGACGGCTACATGAGGCAAACTTGAGGTCACGGAGACCGGCCGTCCGACCCGTGCTGTCACCGGTCAACAGAGTGCGCCGCATGACCTGGGCCAGGGAGCACGTGACCTGGACAAGGCAACAGTGGGCCCGGGTCTTGTTTTCGGATGAGTCCAGGTTCACCCTGACCTTTAACGATGGCCGGGCTCGGGTGTGGCGACGTCAAGGGGAGAGGTTCGCTGACGCCACTGTCCAAGAGCATAACCGGTACGGCGGCGGGTCGGTGATGGTGTGGGGTGGCATGAGCCGTGGTACCCGGACCCCCCTGCTCCCCATTGACGGCATCCTGAACGGGGTCCGGTACCGGGACGAGGTTCTGGCGGCCGTGGCACTGCCTGCGCTTGTGGACCTTGGTCAAGGCGCCATCTTCCAGGACGACAATGCACCTGCGCATCGAGCACGCCTTGTGACCGACTTCCTGGAGCAGCATGAAGTCGTCCGTATGGCCTGGCCAGCGTGCTCACCTGACCTGAACCCAATTGAACACCTCTGGGATGTGCTCGGGAGGCGCATCAGGGACAACCACCCCCCACCGGGCACCCTGGCCAGGCTGGTCGACATCCTGCAGATCGAGTGGGCGGCCATCCCTCAGGACACACTCCGTACCCTTGTGGGGTCGATGCATCGGCGCTGTGAAGCATGCATCCAGGCTCGGGGCGGACACACGCGATATTGAAAACAGATTGCCCAAATCTGACACTTTCTGTTTTTTGAAAAGGGGGGGATGTTCCTTTAAATGCATGTGCTGTTCACTAATGGGTCATTGTGCTAATTTCTTTTTCCAAAACAGGTGTGGAAATGATGAAATAAAACATAGAATCAATTCTAAACATTGTCAATTATTTCAACTTAAAATTAGAGAGGAAGGAAGAAGTGGCCCTTAAATTATGATTAGGAGTATATATGGGTATATGTATGTATGCTTATACATATGCATGCATGTTTCTATGTATGTATGCATGGTTGTATGTGTGTATGTATGTATTGAGAGTAATAGAAAAATAATGTGAATTAAGGAGAATGTAAAGAAAAGAGAGATGGATGGGGAATATTATATATATATATAGATAGATAGATAGATAGATAGATAGATAAACAAACAAAGGGAATGTTTAAAAAAAAAGTGCCGATTTGTTAGATCTAGTACTTTTGCACAAGACAGTTATGCTTTTAAGGCGACAAATATTATCAAAAATGCTACTACAATGAAGTTGATGACTGAAACACCAGAGAGATCTAGATCTAGTGTCACTTTCTCAAATACTGATATTGAGGTATATATGTTCACCGTCCACAGAGTGAGTCGTACAGGTTGTACCATGGCTCTGGTTCCTTGTAGACATGGGAAAATCCTGGACGTGGAAACTGGGACCCCCAAGGTAGCTGGTTTGAAGATCTTATTCCTCTGCGTGGTCTCGTCCAAACTAACTGCCGGACGTGACGGCCCAGGTTCCCTGCCAGGATGCTTGGAGCCTGTTGATGTGGGATGTATGCCGTCTTTCAGGTGGTGGAAGTTGTTGATCTGGTCATGTACTACGAAAGTCACACGATCCAGTCCAAAGAGATCTTTTGTTACGAGTGCATTGAATAGTTGTCTCTTCAGGTCCAGTTCATCGTTTTTGACAGCAGGCAGTTTGCTGACGATGATCTTCGTATGTGTGCTCTTATTGTACATGTCTTTGACTGACCGTGAGAAGCGATTGCTGACTGATTCAGGACTGTTGTTTTTTTTTCATGTCGTTATGCCCACAGTGGACTACCATGGCTTTAGGAGGTGGTTCTTTGGAGATTTTTTTCAAACTGTTTTTCTGGGTCACTCATTTTGAACGCTTTACTTACCCCAACATCCAAGTCATATGATCTACCAAGTCTTTTGTGCTGTACACCTCTCAGGACAGAATCCTGTACTATATGTACAGTAGGCCTACCATAGTCATTGCATTTTGATTTGAACGATGTCAAATGGAATCTTTTATTTAAATTAATGTCTGTTCACAATAGTGATTTTACACACACACACACACACACACACACACACACACACACACACACACACACACACACACACACACACACACACACAAAAGGATGGGGGTGGCGGATGAGGATGGGTAGGGGTAGTAGAAGTTTGAATGTAAGAAGATGAACACAGTACAGTTAATAATTCAGAACAATGAATTAACTGTGTCAAATAATACCATACGACAATTAATTAACTCTTCATAACAATCTACCAACAGGGGATCTGAGAATCAGCTGGACTCTGAACTGCCGAAATAATATCATTATTTTTGTTTTAAAGGATATCTCTAGCGTCAATACACGAAAAATCAAGATTGTAATTTCTATATGTCGTAAGTAAGATAGGACAATGAACGACGTCATTTTGCTGGAAGAATCCTTCCCCATTTTGACGTCATTTTGTGTTCCACAGCCCATCTCCTCACTCTTTTTCTGTTTTGGACTTCTTCTGCATATTTCTCACTAGATTTTTTCCCAACAATTTTTTTCACAGCCTTGGAATTGGTATACTCTTGCTCCAAATGCCCACTGTCTGTCTCGGTGCCCACATCCTGCAACACAACGTTTTCACTACTCATTTCGTATATTATCAGGTAAGTTTGAGAATCAACTTGTTACAAATTTTCAATCTGATTGGACGAGGTTAGTAAGATTGATTTTATCATTTATGTCACTAACCTCTGTCTGCAGGTCCATCGGATTCGTTTCGTCGGTCAGATCTACCTCTGGTGATGAATTATGACCTCCCACCACCAAATCAGTCTTAACTCGCAGTCAGTTGAACAGCACTAGGAGCTGGAAAGGTGACTGAGGGTCTATCTGGGGTGTTTTGATTTTTTCTCAAAATTGATTTCTGTAGACTAAAATCTATCCCCCACAAATTTTTTTCATGAAAAAATATTATTAATCAATTTGAAATGGTATTTTAATGCACTGATCGCAGCAGAAAGTACCTATTTTTGTCTCTTATTATGAACCGTAACCTGTACAGTACCCGCACATGTAATATACTGATGGAAAGCTCTTTGGTGCACCTTTCAGATAATCATAATGACAGCGAAAATTAGAAACAAACTGGGTCAAAGCCACCAAACAAAGAAATTTAAGGAAAATGTGTAGGAGAGCACACAAGAACTTTAGAGGCCATTTTCTCAAAATGTCCGTCATACAAGTTACAACTTAATGACTTCAAACATACACAACTTCTACATTTTTTTTGAGTGCAAGCTTTATTCAAGTACCAAAATAATCAGCAGAATGTACACTTTCAAGTGATATGTATATCTCAAAATGCTAGTGAAGACTGATTTCGTGGTGGAAAGTCACAGTTACTTGTGGCTTCATTCTCTTGAACACTGTCCGAGGTCTGAGCCTTGGAGACAATTTTCGTTGACTCGGTTGAGTTATTGACTGTCGGAACATCGTCTGTAGATTCAGGGAGTTTCTCTTCACTTTTCACATTCTCTCCTGTTGATTCTGTCGGTTCTGGACTAATGACGCTGTATCGCTTGCTTCTGGGTCTCTTTTCTTTCGTCATTGTAGGTTGTTGTTTTTTTTCATAAAATTCATTAGCCACCTTCGTTGTTATGCGCTATGTCCGCCATCTTGATGACGCCACCTGTATGTATGCATGCATGCATGTGTGTATGTATGTTTGTATGTATGTGTGTACGTATGTATGTATGAATGTACATATGTATATATGCATGTATGTGTGCGTGTATGTGTGTATGTGTATGTATGTATGTGTGTGTATGTATGATGAAAAACAAAACTTAGGGCTGCAACATCACGAGACAGATCTCATTCTCAACAGCTCAACCGCTTACAGTGTGTTCAGGACTACCGACAGAACTCATTCCTGCCACGTACCATCCAGGAGTGGAATGAAATCTTGACAGAGGCTGCTGTGTCATCAGAAACTCGACCTATTCAGGCAAGAGTTTGCAGCTCCTACAATAACTTTGTTGTTGTTGTTTTTTGTTTGCGTCTGCCCCCATTAGTGTCAGAATAATCAACTGGTTGATTGTGGACACTGAACGGATGAAGATGAAGATGTATGTGTGTGCATATAATATATATATTATATGTGTATGTGTGTGTGTGTGTGTGTGTGTGTGTGTGTGTGTGTGTGTGTGTGTGTGTGTGTGTGTCTGTATTTATGTCTGTATTTATGTCTATATGTAAGCACACATGCATGTATGAATGCATATGTGTGTTTGTGTGTGTGTGTTTGTGTCTGTTTGTGTGTGTGTGTCTTTGTGTGTGTGTGTGTATGTGTGTGTGTGTGTCTTTGTGTGTGTGTGTGTGTTGTGTGTGTGTTGTGTTGTGTTGTGTTGTGTTTTGCAATAAAACATGTACTATACATGTTAAGACTATGTATGGATCAGTGACTTCCATAACAAAAACAATGTTTGTGTCAGTATCTGTCTGTCTCTATGTCTGTTTGTCTCTCTCCTTGCAGTTGATTTTATTGTTGTTATTGTTGTTTTGGTGGCATGTGGGTTCCGTGGTTGATTGGTTTATGGGCTGGTGTGGTGATTAGTGTACTGCTCTGTTTTCAGGAAACGAATCTTTGCCTCAAGACTTACTGTTAGTGAAGACATCACCGTTATCAGGATTCATCACACCGAAAGGGAATTATGGTAAACAGTCTTTTGACATGTTTGCAAACATCTCTGTCCCAGATGGACACGTCATTATGATCAGTTTGAGAAAAACGGTGAAGTATTTTCGATATATGTATGTCGCAGTGTCTACAGTTGATAATACTGGATCTTCTACTTTGTTGTGGCACGCCAGTCAGAAATGGCAGTGTAACTGTGTGTTCCACACCCCAGCACTCACAGTTCAGTACAACAACATTCACTGCCGGGATGTACCGTGTTTCAGACTGTTCTTTTCCTTTCATCCAGGAAGTCAAACACCTCAAAAGTTACCCAGTGGACTGTTCAACTGTTCTGTTGATTATTATTCCAATTTTCAGCACCACCTGGACTGTAACCTGAAGTCACAGTGTGAAGATGGACAGGATGAAACAGAACACTGTCCCTTCAGCAGTCCTGACTGTCAGGGTTTGGTGGCGTTATGTAACCATTGCTATAAATTTGTCTGTGTTCCAGATACGTATGGTGAAAAGCGTGGTTTGTACCAGATATCTACAAAGTACTGTAACTCTTTGGGAGGCAGGCCTGGCATGCCCATTTGTGAGGCGGACTGGTCTGGGATTATTGACAATTTGACTGATCCGTATCGGTATGAAACTGACGTTGCCTGGGTCGGCTTGACATTTGGCAATATGTCGTTTCCCAACATGTACAGAACGAATGTCATTCATGAAGACAGGACCGTTTTCTACCATTCTGTTGAGTTTACAAATTATGAACTGTCTGTCAGTGGACTAGAACCACAGTGTATTTTTACTTTTTACAATTTCCTTGTCAGATATAACTGTAATCAGGGTTTCGAATTCTTTGCCAGTCGTGGATGTGAAGATTATCAAATATGTGAATTTACGACCAGTGAGACCCACCATCCTTCCCAAGCAATAACGTTGACCAGGACCCCTTTTCCTTTGCACACACACCAATCTCTGATGACGTGTCCTGATGGTCACGTGACACACACGTTTCTAAGGTGTGGTTCACATCAGATTGACGTGTATGGTCAAAATCACACACCTTCTTGTGCATTTTCTGATCACCTGTCACACACACATGGTGGGTTTGATTCAACAGTTGCTGATGTCACTTTTGTCCCTCTATTTACCTGTGATGATGATGTCACCACTCTGTCATACACTCTGGTATGTAACTTCCTACAAGACTGTCAAGATAAGAGTGATGAGTCTTTCTGCACACATCCTCCTTGTGTCAGCATGTTTACCTGTACTAACGGTCAATGTATGTCCTATGATGTTGTCTGTGACAAAGTGTTCCAGTGTCAGGACGAATCAGATGAACTGAACTGTGAAAAGTACAGACTCAAAATGAGTGATGACTTGGCACCAGATTTTCCGTCTCCTGCTCTCATCGATTTTGATGTTATCAGTGCTTTCGTTTCAACCCCAATAAAGTCCAATGAGTCCTGTCCTGACAGCCACTATCGTTGTCCTGGTAAATTCAATGACTGCCTGCCTGTCTACACACGATGCAATGGAATGTACGACTGTATGGACCATGAGGACGAAAAGGAATGTAATAAACTGACGTGTCCAGGGTTCTTTCTATGCAGATTTTCCAAAACATGTCTACATGGTGACCACCTGTGTGATGGCTGGCCTCACTGCCCACTGTATGATGATGAATTGTCGTGTGATGTGACCTGTCCTGTGGGGTGTCTGTGTCAAGGTTACACATTTCTGTGTCATCAGCCTTTCTCTGCTTACCTCTTCCCACAACTCCGTTACTTGGATGTCAGGGGTACAGGGATGGATATGTCTGATGTGGGTAACCATACCTATCTTGTTCATCTGATTCTTGCCCACTGTTCTTTGACTGTCCTGTCCAACGTGAAGTTGCCCAACTTACAGGTTCTAGATCTCAATGGCAACAAACTACAACATGTGAACATGACTTATTTTGTCAGTTTAGAAAATCTACACACACTGTCTCTCTCTGACAATCCAATCACCTCACTCTATTCTGATCCTTCGTCTGATATTCAGCAAAGTGCACTCACAACGATTGATCTGTCATATACCACACTGACAGTGTTTGACGCCAAAGTCTTGTCCAAGTTTTTGACTTTGCAGAAACTGAATTTAACGTTTACTACAGTCAATACTGTCAGTACTGGTGGTTTTCAGTTCACACCCAGGTTAACAGCATTGTACATGGAAGGTAGTCCTGTGAAAATATTTCCACCTGACGTATTCAAGGGTCTCTTTCATCTCTATGTCATATCGACGCTGAATTATAAATTGTGTTGCAATGAAATACTGCCAAATAACTTTGATGATAAGTTTTGCTATTCCCCAAAAGACGAAATTTCATCATGTGAAGATTTACTTCAATCAGAAATTTACCGAGGGTTTCTCTGGCTGATCAGCTGTCTGTCACTGACTGGTAATGTCTTCTGTTTTGTTGTACGTTTGTTTGCACAGAAGAAGAATTCTTCAAGTGGCTTCACTGTGTTTGTCACCAATCTGACCATGGCTGACTTTCTGATGGGTGTCTATATTGCTATTATTGGTGTGGCTGATGTACTGTTCCGTGGTAGATATCTTCATTATGATGACATATGGGACTAGCAGTGTGGCCTGTAAGATGGCTGGTTTTCTGTCTCTGCTGTCCAGTGAAGTATCAGCTCTGACCATCTGGCTCATCACACTGGATCGTTTCATTGTCCTTCACTTTCCATTCAGCACACTGCGATTTGAGAGAACATCAGCACAGTGGCTTGTCTTCTGACTTGGTTGGTTGGCTGGCTTGTTGCCTTGTTGCCTTTACTTCCGGTGACATCACACTGGGAGTTCTACAGTCAGACAGGTATCTGCATTCCACTCCCAATCACCCAGAAATTTTTCAAAGGATGGATTTATTCTTTTGGTGTTTTGATCGTCTTTAATTTCATTTTGTTTTTGTTGATCTCAGCTGGCCAAGCTTTTATCTACTGGTCAATACAGAAGAATGCACTGAGAACTAACACGACCAAAACATCACGAGACATGACCATAGCACGACGGTTGATCACAGTGGCCGTTACAGACTTCATGTGCTGGTTTCCCATTGGACTGTGCGGATTTTTGGCATTGGCTGGTATTCCCATCCCTGGAGAGGTGAATGTGGCCTTGGCTATCTTCGTTCTGCCCTTAAACTCTGCTCTGAATCCCTTTGTATATACCTTTAACACACTGGCAGAAAAACGAAGAAAATCCCGAGAGTCAGAGCTGTTAAAGTGGCTGGAATCTCATGCTGATTTGCATGACAGCAAATAACTACAGTATAGACTGGTTCCATGTTATACCAAGATATATGACAGTCAGGTCGTGTTTTGTCACCAGGTTTGGTTTCACTTTACAGCGAAATTATCATGAGAAATCTAAAAGAATGCCCTGGGATAAAGGTTGGAGGAAAAATGATAAACAACATTCTTTACGCAGATGACACCGTGCAAGTTGCAGAAAACGAAAGGGACCTACAAAACCTTGTGGATATAATAGAAATAGAAAGCAAAAATGAAGGGCTGGAGCTAAATAGCAAGAAGACTGGAGTCATGGTTAACAGTAAAAAACATGAATACTCCCATGCAAAATAACAGCAAATGGCACAACTTTGTAACAGATTGATAAGTTTAAACATCTGGGAACGGTCATCTAACCAGACGGCAGATGCACGTCAGAAATAGCCAGCAGAATTGACCAAGCCAAAACAGCATTCAAGAAGATGAAAAGTATTCTTACCAACAGATACCTGTCACTTAACATCAGGAAGAGAGTTCCTGAATGTTTCATGGAACCGATAATGTTATACGGTAGTGAGGCGTGGACAGTCAACACGCAAAGTCAGAACAAAACTGGGGTAACTGAAATGTGGTTTTTAAGAAGAATGTTGAGAAGTTCCATGGACAGCAAAGAAACCAAACGAGACAGTCTATATGGAGGCAGACACAAGAAGATCATTGATAAGGAAGATTAGGAAAAGACAAGCAACATTTATATGCCATTTTATGAGGAAAGGGGAATTAGAACACCTGGTCACAACGGGAAAGCTGGAAGGAAAGAGAACACCAGGTAGAGACTCAGGGAGAAAATATTGGACGGACTTGCAGAGTGGCTGAGGACAGAGAGGGTGGAAGATGTAGATGCATATGGGGGGGCATGATCGCCAACGCCATGCAGCAGGGCACATGATGATGATATGAAAGTGTGGTACCTTATTAAGTACAGTATCCTTCTGTTTGTTAAACAGCATGTAGAGGCATTATCTTCATTGTGGTATGGATGGCCACAAACATGTATATATGATCTAGAAGGGATGTGTGCCTATTGTGATTTGCGTGTGTGTGTGTGTGTGTGTGTGTGTGTGTGTGTGTGCGTGTGGTGTGTGTGTGTGTGTGTGTGTGTGTGTGTGTGTGTGTGTGTGTGTGTGTGTGTGTGTGTCAGTCTGCTTGTCCTGTCTGTCCGTTATGTCACTAGGCCTACAATATTTATGTGAACTAGACTGCAACTGGTTTTATTATGTTGTCTGGCTGTCTGGCTGTGCCAAATGTGTGTCAGCAAAATTGTGTCAGTAGTTACCAGATGGATCTTTACCAAATTCGTGTCAAATGTGATGGTCATTTAGAAGTGGACAGTGTATCAGTCAAATGTGATGGTCATTTAGAAGTGGACAGTGTTCAGTCAAATGTGATGGTCATTTAGAAGTGGACGGTATATGAATCAAATGTGATGGTCATCTAGAAGTGGACAGTATATGAGTCAAATGTGATGATCATTTAGAATGGACAGTATATGAGTCAAATGTGGTCATTACTGATTAGAAGTGACAGTATATGAGTCAAATGTGGTCATTTACTGATTTAGAAGTGGACAGTATATGATCAATGTATGATCATTAGAATGGACGTATAATGAGTCAAAGTGCATTGTACTGATATCTTAGAATGGACAGTATATGAGTCAAATGTATGATCATTAGAAGTGGACAGTATATGAGTCAAATGTATGATCATTTAGAAGTGGACAGTATATGAGTCAAATGTATGATCATCTAGAAGTGGACGTATATGAGTCAAATTTGATGATTTAGAAGTGGACAGTATTGAGTCAAATGTGATCATCTAGAAGTGGACAGTATATGAGTCAAATGTGATGATCATCTAGAAGTGGACAGTATATGAGTCAAATGTGATCATTAGAAGTACATATTGAGTCAAATGTGTGATCATCTAGAGTGAATATGAGTCAAATGTGATGATCATTTAGAAGTGGACAGTATATGAGTCAAATGTGATGATCATTTAGAAGTGGACAGTATATGAGTCAAATGTATGATCATCTATTAGAAGTGGACAGTATGTGAGTCAAATGTGATGATCATCTAGAAGTGGACAGTGTATGAGTCAAATGTGATGATCATCTAGAAGTGGACAGTATATGAGTCAAATGTGATGAGTCATCTAGAAGTGGACAGTATATGAGTCAAATGTGATGATCATCTAGAAGTGGACAGTATATGAGTCAAATGTGAGGGTCATCTAGAAGTGGACAGTATATGATCAAATTGATGTCATTAGAGTGGACAGTATATGAGTCAAATATGATGGTCATCTAGAAGTGGACAGTATATGGTCAAATGTAATGATCATTTAGAAGTGGACAGTATATGAGTCAAATGTGATGATCTATTTAGAGTCAAATGTGATGATCATTAGAAGTGGACAGTTAGAGTCAAATGTGATGATCATTTACTGATATTAGGATGGGACAGTATATGAGTCAAATGTAATGTAGTGATATCATTAGAAGTGGACAGTATATGAGTCAAATGTAATGTATATAAGATCATTTAGAAGTGGACAGTATATGAGTCAAATGTGAATGATCATTTGGGAAGTGGACCAGTATATTTGAGTCAAATGTGATGATCATTTAGAAGTGGACAGTATATGAGTCAAATGTGATGATCATTTAGAAGTGGACAGTATATGAGTCAAATGTGATGATCATTAGAAGTGGACAGTATATGAGTCAAATGTGATGATCATCTAGAAGTGGACAGTGTATCAGTCAAATGTGATGATCATTTAGAAGTGGACGTATGTGAGTCAAATGTGATGAGTCATTTAGAAGTGGACACTATATGAGTGTGGAAGGCATGGTGCATAAGAGTCAACGTCACATAGAACCAGAAATCATCTACAATCAACGCTTTTTGAAAAGGTCGTGTGTTTTTCTAAGGAACTTCTGACAATATTTGAAATATATTTTCACTGTCGTGGCACTTTGTATTGTCCTCTGTTTCAGTTTCAGGTTCTCAAGATGACTTTCCTGTGCTCAGAATGAATTCCATTACATTGACGCCACTGGTGTCATGTGATGAAAAAGATCAAATATGATGATGGCACAAGTCTTGAGCCTGTACATATATCCATGAGCAGTTCAGATCTTGAGGTCTACGTAATGTATGTGTTTTGTATCTTATGTCAGTATGTTAATGAACACTCTTGGATACATTATAATGACATATGTAACTTTGTATCTCATCTTAAAAATATAAAAGAGCAAAATTAATCTAAAAAAAAAAAGTAAATGCCAGATATAGCCCCTGCTTCCTATCAACACGATTGTAATGTTGTCTCCTTCATCCTAACTCTTCCTATCAGCCACCGCCGACAAAAAAGTAAAATAAAGAGAATAAATGACTTCTTCTTCTTTCTTTCTTTCTTTCTTTCTTCGGTTTTTATTCTTTTTCCGTCTTTTGCTTACACACACACACACACACACACACACACACACACACACACACGCACGCACGCACGCCACACACACACGCAGACACACCACACACACACCACATCACACCACACACACACACACACCACACACACACACACACACACACACACACACACACACATACACATCTTGTTATCGAAAACAGTTTTAAGCTGCACTGGACGATGGAAAACAACACAAGACTGATTGGTTTATACTTGTTGTACCAAGTTGTTTCCCTTACACCTTCACAGTGAGAAAAAATATTACAACAACGTCACGAAGACATGACTTGTCCTTACCATGTGTGGCAGAAAATACGGAGATGAAAGCAGTCATCATGGCGAAGACATCATCGTAACTCACTGATAACTGGAACATCTTGGGTTCGAATCCTAGTCTACTTTTTCCTGTCTACTTTCAATCCAGCAGGGAGAAGAGTGGCAGAATGGTTCAGACGTTCACCTGCCAATAATTAACTCGAGGTTCCATGGTTCGTTCCCCATACACGCCTCAACTTTTCTCCTTAATTTGACCAGAAAATCGAACTGAACGTCTAGCCTTCAGATGGGGACGAAACAGAGTCGGACCTGTGTGCCTTCTGGCTTGCACACGCTAAAGATCCCATGGCAGTTGAAAATTGTGAACAGCAGGGCATTGACTAGGTTTGCCTTGGTATAAAACATATTGAACAGATAGGTTGATTTCCCAGGTCCCACCCCTTGAATACCAATTAGCCTCTCTTGCCTTTCTGAAGTCTTGGAAAAAAATATGAATATGAATTTGAATCGAGGGAGAGGGGATAGGGGCACCACCCTCGTGGTGCTGGCCCTGGGAAAAATTGAGGTCTCTGCCACATCATTCCTCTACGACCCCAGGGTTATGAAACTATATAGAAAGGACAGAAGGAACTGGCCAGCTCATGTTTTTGTTTGTTTGTTTGTTGTTTTTTTTGGCAGGCATAAGGTTTGTGCCGTGATCATTCTGGATCTTCTCCATCACATGGCACCTTTGACGTGAGTGTACTTGGATTCATTCAGAGAGTGAAGACGTCATCTTGAGAAACTGAGACTGAAATTTCAATCCAGCATCAGCCAGAAAACAACAAGGTCATCCATGGCGGTAAAATAAACATCACTAACGATCATGTCCTATCTCACATCAAACTGAAACTGTAGACATAGGGCTCTTCAGTGTATTCAAATTCATTGGTATATTCAGAAGTTGATGCAACCATTAGTTGCTAAAATCTTTTCAACACAAATATATGGACAGCTTGGCGGTCACAAACGCTGTCAACAGCAAGGATAAACACAGTGATGGGAGATATGAACAGAGACTAGACAACTGTTGGTTAGTCAGCTGACCACTCTGGGAATCGTGAGGTAGCTTCTTCCTCAAAGCCTCATCACGTTAATGCCATCACGATGGAGGCAGCGAGTGCTGGCCTTCTCCCAGCTGACGTGTGCTTGAAGTAGCTGTACAGTCGTGTTTGACGTACATACTTTGTTCACTTGTATATTTATACATGTGTACATGACTTTGTGTTATTGTTTACTAGTGTCTACTGACTGTGTATTACTGTTTACAGTGTTCTAATGTTGTGTGTTACTGTTCAGTGTGTTAATGACTTGTGTGTATTTTTACAGTGTCTACATGTTAGTGTTATTGATTTACAATGTTACATGACTTGTGTGTTATTGTTTAGTGTGTCTATATGACTTGTGTATTATTGTTTACAGTGTCTACATAATGATGATCAGTGTTGAATTGATCAGCTGGAAAGAGGAAGCCGTTGGTTAACTAATCTCTCTCTTCTTCTTTCTTCTTCTTTCTCTTCTTTTTTCTCTCTCTCTGTACTCTGACTTAGTTCTCTGTCACTGTGTCTCTACTGTCTCTTCTCACTCATCGTCTTACTCTGTCTCTTCTCTTCACTGTCTTTACTTCTCTTTTGTCTTACGTCTCTGTCTCTCTCTTCTTTCTCTGTTTTTGTCTGTCACTCTGCTGTTCTGTTCTCTTCTTTTCTGTATCTCTCTCTTCTCTCTCTCATCTCTCACTCTTCTCTGACTCTAGTTCTCTCTCTCTGTATCTCTGATCTAGTTCTGTCTTCTCTGTGTCTCTGTCTCTGTCTCTGTTCTTCTCTCTCTCTCTTTCTGACTCTAGTTCTCTCTCTCTCTCTGTATCTCTGACTTGTTCATGTCTTTGTCTCTGTTCTGTTCTGATCTCTACTCTCTCTCTTGTCTCTTCTTCTACTCTCTGCTCTTCTTCTTCTCGTCTCTACTCTTCTCATCTTCTTCTCTCTCTCTCTCTCTCAGTGTTTTATGTTCGTTCGTTCTTGATTAACGTTTTTCACTATGATTTGATGTTAATGGGGAAAAATAAATATAGAGGATTAGAGATGGGCGGGTTGATTTGGATCAGAGGTAACAGAGTAAGAGAATATTACATAGTTAGGTGGGAAAATTGAAAAATGGAACAAGAACTTAACATAACAATTAACATTCAACAACATGAAGGAAATTTTACGCTAAAATACAAACTTCATAAAATTAATAGTAATGCATTACAGGACTGTGAACCAACGATTCTGAATTTAACTGACTAAAATGATCGGAAGTTACTTCTTTAAAATGAGCTTCAGATAGTTTCTCTGTGTAAACATTTTTGTAAAAAAAAAGAACGTAACATTTTGAATAAATAGACAGTGAAATGCGCAGAATTGTTCGCGCATAATATACTTGACATTTTTACATGTATGTATGTATGTATGTATGGTGTGTGTGTGTGTGTGTGTGTGTGTGTGTGTGTGTGTGTGTGTGTGTGTGTGTGTGTGTGTGTGTTGCTTTCTCTCTCTGTCTGTCTGTCTTTGAAAACTTTGTGTCTGTCTTGTTTTGTGATATTAACCCTTTGACTCCCACACTTTATCCACCAGTGCAAAAGATTTAACCCTTTGACTCCCACACTTTATCCACCAATGCAAAAGTTTAACCCTTTGACTCCCACACTCTATCCACCAATGCAAAAGTTAACCTGTCCATAAACCAAATGGCAAGGTAGGGGGGGGGGGGAGATGACAAACCCCGGGACATAGCCACACAACGTGCACCAACCAGGTACAGCCCAGCCTCCAGACCAAGAGAGAATGGAAGACCTGTCTCTTACCACACTCTAGTCTTCATCTCTCTTTCTGGCAGGCCACCAGCCACCAGCTCGCATATCTGCATGATACCTACATGATACCTTTATCATTATTAGTGCTACCACTATCATCGGTACCTACACTACGTCTTCAGCTGCCACTATCACTACTAACACAACTATTACCACCATAGTTTTCAACTGACTTCCCTCACGAAATCTGCTATTGTTGTCTTCTCTATTAGTAACACTAGCACCACACTCATTTACAACACGTTTTACCACTACTGGTATTATAGTGCCACTTTATCCAAGGTTGTCAGTGCAAGCTTGTGACATGTTATATTCATATAGACATATTGTTTTGAATTGTTACCCTAATTAAAGATCGACAGAGCCCCCTTATTACTACATATATTGGCAAGTTTACACAATTCCAGTACGCTGGTGGTTTCTTTCTTTTCCATATCATTTCCGCTACATCAGTTCCTGCTAATGCCATGATCATTATCAATATAATAAAAAGAAGCCTGCAGAGGGGTTTCTGTTCATGTAAACGAACTCATAATTATGTCACTCAACTTGTGCTTTGAAAATGTCCCCTTTTCACAACACTGTTCGCACATTTCACCAGTTGAAATGTCCAGGTTATTTTATTTAATTTCCGCAACTGCCAGGAACCATCTCGCTCTAATTTTCTCATTTTTGCTGCTGTTTCTGCTGATGCCGCTACAGGCTTGTTGAGATCATTTTTAATCAGATAACATGTTGTTGTCATCTTCATTCTTGTGAATCTTGTTATTACTAATACTATTGTTTGACTTTTTATCTACCTGCTTTTTTTATTTTTCTCCTGAGAGTTAGTGGATTGTCATTTTGTAGATATTTCCCCTCGTTTTTTGTTTTTCCTTTCATTCGGCTGGGCATGTATCATGACACGCACGCGCGAGCGCGCGCACGTGAGTGTATGTGTGTGTGTGTGTGTGTTGCGCGCGCGCGTGTGTGATGCCTGCATGCTTTCATACAAATAAAATCTTTTCCCATATGTATGTACTGCATTATAATGTATTGCCATTGAAATGCATGTGCTGCATTGACATATTAGTATATGTGCTTATTGTACCACATGACTGTAATACCAATTCTTTGTAAAGTGCAAAGAATATTCTCTGACATGTATGTTTCCACTGTATGAATGGAATTCTTCTTCTTCTTCTTCTTCTTCTTCTTCTTCTTCTTCTTCTTCTTCGTCTTCTTCTTCGTCGTCTTCTTCTTCTACTTCTTCTTATTATTATTAATATCTTCTTGTCATTCTTTCAGTTTTCTATCATTTTTCATTATTTCTCAAATATTGTTTCTTATATTTTTCTGTTTTCTTTTTGTGTATTCAAAAGGGATATCTGATATCTTGAAGAAACAAACAAAGCTGTAAATATTAATCTCTTAGTTCAGAGTGGCATTACATGAAAATCGCCGCTGGAGAGAGCCTACCGTTAATGAACTCTGGAGGTGAGGTGGGGGCCCTTAGTGAGGAAGGGGGTTCTTTAATAAGTGGTGGTGTGGTGGTGGTGAATAGGCCCAGGTAGCCTTAAAATTTTCAGTGATCCCGTGCCATTCACACGTGTTGCAAGTTTTAGACCTCTTTGCTCCCGATGGACCGCCACAAGTACTGGCTGGAATCTTGTTGCATGACAACTTGAGTGCGTGGGAAGTCGTTAAACCCTTTTTTTTTTCAAACCTAGACGCGTGAATTATGTATTCTTCTGCACGTCATATGTTATACTTGTTCTCTCTCTCTCTCTCTCTCTCTCTCTCTCTCTCTCTCTCTCTCCTCTCTCTCTCTCCTCTCTCTCTCTCTCTCTCTCTCTCTCTCTCTCTTTGACATGTCTCTCCTCTCCCTCGTTTGCTTTTAATGCTTCCCTTATTTTCAACTTTTCTTAGTTTCCGTGTTTGTAATTTACATGTTTATTGTTGTTTTGTTCTAACAGAATATAGCTATTTTTGTTATTATTGTTAAGCTTTCTTTTTACGGTTATTGCTATTATATTAGCTTTATGTGTTTTTGCCTTTACCTGTCATGCTTTAGCAAAACACCTGATTGACAGGCACATGGAAGTCAATATTTTATCATAATTCATTTTTATAACTTCTTTGACATTGTATGTGTTATAGCTCATGCGGTTTCATTAAGATGCTATACTTGACACGCCTTTTTTTGTTTGTTTGTTTTTTAATGCTTCCTTTATCTTCGTTTTGTTCAGTGTTATATTTGATGTCAAACGGGATTTTGTGTGCCTCTTCTTTTTTTTTTTTTTTTTTTTCTTTTTTTTTTTTTTTAATTTTTTTTTTTATTGTTCAACAATCCACTTTCCACATAACTTTTAAATCAAGGAAAATAAATTAATCAAAGTAAGCAATAAACTGATAAAGAAGTGCAAATTGTTTTACGAATAAAACAACAAACCTAAAACAAATGAAGGAAATGGGGACAGGTTAAAATGGATTGACCAATGAATAAACAAATGAACAAACAAACAAACAATTAAATAAATAATAAATAAATAAATGAATGAATGATATCAAATCTATAAAAAACAATCAACAGAAATAGTAAACAAATATGCCACAGCTAATGAATAAATAAATACTGATATAAAAGAAAACGTATGAAAGAAAAACAGTAAGAATTAGAAAGAGTTGATCAAATTCATTCAAATAAATAGACGGAATAAAAGATTAAATAAATGAATAAAGGAACTAATGAATAGATAAACAAAAATAGAAATCAACATAAAAAGGATAAATAAACAAATAGATATATAAATAAACAAATGCATAAAGAGGCAAGCAAGTAAATGAATAGATAAATAAACAGATAGATGAATAGATAAATAAATAACAAACAAATACATAAATAAATAAACAAACAAATAAATACAGAGGCAATAAACAATAAGTAAACAAATAAATAAACAGACAATAAGAAATAAAGTAAATAAAAGGATGAATGAATAAACAAAAACAAACAAACAAAAAATGAATAAATAAACAAATAGATGAACGAATAAATAAATAAATAAATAAAAATATAAATGAATAAAATAAATAAATAAAGATACAATTGAAACAAGCCACATGGACAGCATTTAATTAAAAAATGTATTAAACAACTAAAACAAAACGTCTTGAAATCATTCAACACCATTGTAAATTATTCAGTCAATAATCTATTAATATCAGTGGTAGACAACAAAATCGGTATATTAAAATAAAAACGGTAAAATAACAACACTAACATCATCAGCACTTACACAGCAATAACAATAGACAGAAAACCATAAAAAAAAAAATTAAAAATCAATCTCAGACAGAAAAGAAGCCAAAGAAATACGCTTTTAAACCGACTAAGACTGAAAAGCTGTGCGACTCAATCTGTGTGAAAACAGGGTCAGCGGGACGTAGTGATAGAGGAACGTCCCCAAATTACTACAAGCAAAATATATAGTACTTAGGGGAATTTTTCAAAATTACGTAATTTATATTTTATACGAATAGTATACCATTTTAAGCTTTTTTTTTTTTTTTTTTTTTTTTTTTGAGCCAATTTTAATTTTGTGTATTTTGGGGACGTCCCCAATTCACAACTACTACCGTACACGTCAAAATGGCCCCTACCTACTACACAGGCACCTACACAGACACACACACACACACACACACAACACACAAAATGCGCGCGCATGGCACGCACACACGCACGAAACACACTCACACACACACGCACGCACACACACACACGCGCGCGCGCGCGCGCACAAAAACATGAATACACGTGTTTATTAGAATAAATACATGTGCAATTGAAAATGATTATATGCTTACAATGTCTAATTATATGTAAAACAAAAAGTATGCGTATGAAAACAAACCAAGACAAAAAACGAAGAAAGAAAGAAAGAAAGAAAAAAAGAAAGAAAGAAAGAAAAGAATATAAGTGAAAAGCTACGCAGTAAGTAGCCTTTTTTGTAACTGAGAGCCAGGTTCAACCAGGTAGCCAGTAAGTGAAAAGGGGATAGGTGTTGGAACGTTCATAAAGAGAGGTCACTAACTGTCCTTGACCCGTAACCTATGACTAGATAACTATTTTCGATAATCTGTCTAAGGGAAGTAACTCTCTGGCCACAAAAAGTTTTTCGGGAAAGCGCGTTTGCATTGATCAAGGCACTACACTACGCCCTACTCGCGCTGTTTTTAGTTTCTGGGAAAACTTCTTTGACGTGTCCGTAACAGATTATCATACAAAATCAACAAGGTAAGGGGTTACTGTGTTTGGTCTTGCGTTACATAGAAGACTTTAGACGTGCTGCTGTTTGAAACTATTCAAGTTTTGTGTGTGTTTTTGAATAGTTTGAAACGGACTCGCAAAGTTAAAAGTTTCGCAGGTGGTGTTTTCACTCAGTCGATCATTTTCAAGATTTTGTTTTGCGAAGCCATGATTAATTACGGTCTCAGTTCAGTGTGCTGGTGGAGATTATTATGTCCGATCGTCTATAGGACCTGAGCTGACTTGCCCCCGTTGAAAGACAGAGCCCCAAATCATTTTTGTTTTCGCATTCTGATTCTCGAACTTAATCGGAGCAGATCATAGTCTGTTCGACTATTTGATTCGTGTTGTAACTTTGTATCAGATTACACAGGCTGACAGGGTCAGGTAATTCCTGTTCGTGCAACCGTAAGGGTCAGTTCGTTTTCTGTCAGTCTAGAGATCTGCGTGCTTTGTGTATCGTGCAGGAAACATCTTGAGAAGAAGGTAGGCCTAAGTATAGAAGAAAAACAGGTTTGAAGTTGTGTTTGTTTGAGGTAAGCCTACACAAATCAGTTAATTAGATAGTTTAAGCGTCGCATGGTTGCTATTCAGAGTAAATTCGTCAGTGATTTAACTGGCTGCTTCTTGACATAGTAAATTTGGGTTTTTTTGTGCTGTAGAAATAATATAGTAAATAAGTTTATTTGTAAACAACAGTAAAGGCAACAAATGACTACCATGACAACAACAACAACATTTACGAATGTATGGAAAACTTGAATGACCAGCGTGCAGTTACTGACCACACATCACCTGAAGCAACATTCACCGAAAACAACAGACAGTACTCGAAAAGGACGAACCAGAAACATCAAGAACACACAGAAGGGAGACAAAAAAAGGACCCAACACATCCCATCGCAGAAGCAAAGTTGGACCCAGACTCCAGATACAGAATCAGATGCCCAGAGCAGCCCATGAAAGAAAAAGGAAAGGAGACAAAAGGAACCAAAGGGAAGAGTCCACTGTAAATACAATGCCAAAGACCACAGAGTGAGAGAAAGAGAGAGAGAGAGAGAGAGAGAGAGAGAGTGCAATGAATAGTATAATGCATGCACTATTTGTGTCCATCCAAGGTACATTAAAAGAAAGAGCTAAGATTCCCCCCATTCCACAGAGCAAACACGCACTGTAGATAACACTGGGAAAATCTGATCTCAAAAAAACAAAAAAAAAAAAAAAACATTTTATGACCATTGTTTTTGAGAAATTATAATAGGCACAATCTTATTATAATTTACACATATCACGCCTAAACGAATATTATCCATCAAGGAATTTCATTTACTTTTTGTTAGGCCTGATTGGTTCAGCGAGGGTTCGCTGGTTCACTGAACCGATCAGGCCTAACAAAAAGTAAGTGAAATTCCTTGATGGATAATATTCGTTTAGGCGTGATATGTGTAAATTATAATAAGATTGTGCCTATTATAATTTCTCAAAAACAATGGTCATAAAATTAAGTAATGCCTGTATGGCTGAAACAAGAAAACTCAGCATGAACAACAACATTACTAGCAGCAACAACCACCATCGTGTGTGTAACTGTATGTATACATGTGATGATGATGTGTATGTGTACATGTATGTGTGTGTGTGTGTGTGTGTGTGTGTGTGGTGTGTGTGTGTATGTGTGTGTGTGTGTGTGTGTGTGTGTGTGGTTGTTTATTTGTGAAGTGTTCACGTTGTGTGTGTGTGTTTGTGTGTGTGTGTGTGTGTGTGTGTGTGTGTGTGTGTGTGTGTGTGTGTTGTTAGTCACCCCCACCATATTTGTTTCTCATTTCTAATGGGTTTCTGTAATGTACATTATCAAGATGATGATCAGAACATTTGCAGTCAACATTCTCAGACTAGTTATTAAAGTTTAAAAATGATAGAGTTAAGTGCTTTTCACAAATATACATGAAATACTTTCAACTTAAAAGGGATAGTTTTGACTTAAAAGAGATAATCGGATGTAAAACTACTACTACTATATTAACTACTGTAACTACCACTGGTATCAATACCATTACTATTACACAATCGCAACAGTTGCAATGATACTAAAACGAGGTAATAATAATTGATAATGATGATAATAAAAGATAAAATTGATAGTGATAGTAAATGATAATGAACAATAATTATGATAATAAAAGCAGTGACATATCAACTGTCGGCATCATCTGGTTCAGTGTTGACCGCTGCACTTGTTGACACCACCACCACCCCCCTTTAGGCTGCTCTGCCTTGACTTTCGTGGACAATTTCTTGAATATTTAGGCCACTGATGTTGGTTATGTACTCAATGTATCAGATTGGAGGTCTGCTTTCTTCCTTTTTGCCACTGGTTTTCCTTGAAAAATGATTGCCATGATGAGGCTCATGTTCTTGTTGCATGACATATGGCCAGTGTATTTTAGTCTTCTCTTGTTGATGTCTGCTAGTAGTTTTCTGGTGATGTCAAGTTCTTCCAGGACACTTCCATTAGTTCTTCTTATCCGTCCATTTGACACGTAGTAGTCTCCAATAAAACCACATCTCTGCTGCCTCAATTCTTCTGCAATCAGCTTTTCTCAGAATCCAGGCTTCGCAGCCATAAATCATGACTGGCCAGATCAAACATTTTAAAAGTCTAATTTTCAGGCCATTTGGTATGCCTCT
>JAPXFY010000028.1:32985439-32995439 GCA_030674185.1 Monoplex corrugatus
GTTGTTGTTATCATCATCATCATCATCATTTCTATTAATTAATATTGATAATATTATCATCATCATTATTTTTTCATCATCATCATCATCATCATCGTCATCATTAATATTGTTATTACTATTTAATATTATTATTATTGTTATTAATATTATTAGTAGTATTAGTAAATTGTTATTATTGACTACAAGTAAGTAAATGTACAGTGTGATCTCTCTGTGGATTTCAGAAGCTCACTGGGTGTGTGATAAACCTCGTGGTTCCACAGTCTGCAACACGTTCAACAACATTCGTCGTCCCAGGTGTAGTAAGTGTGACGCAGTGCGGTCTGACCGTCCTCACCTTGTCTCTGAGGCAAAGGTATGTTTTTCATGTCTTTCCATGGCTTCTGTATGTATAGAGTGTTTGTGTGTGTGTGTGTGTGTTGTTTAGTGTGTGTGTGTGTGTGTGTGTGTGTGTGTGTGTGTGTGTGTGTGTGTGTGCGCGCACGCAGTCAGTGTGACCAATGCGGCCTTACCATCCTCACCTTGTCTCTGAGGCTAAGGTTAGTTTTTTATGTCTTTCCATGGCTTCTGTATATATGTGTTCGAGTGGGTATGTGTGTGTGTGTGTGTGTGTGTGTGTGTGTTGTTTAGGGGATGTGTTTGTGTGTGTGTGTGTGTGTGTTGTTTAGGGTGTGTGTGTGTGTGTGTGTGTGTTTTGTGTGTGTGTGTGTTGTTTAGGGTGTGTGTGTGTGTGTGTGTGTGTTGTTTAGGTGTGTGTGTGTGTGTGTGTGTGTGTTGTTTAGGGTGTGTGGTGTATGTGTGTGTGTGTGTGTGTTGTTTTAGGGGGGGGGGGGGAGGTGTGTAACGTAATGTGGCCTTGCCATCTTCAGTTTGTTTCTGAGGCTAACATATATGTTTTTCATGTCTGTCCTTGGCTTCTGTATATATATGTGTTTGAGTGGGTGTGTTATTTAGTGTGTGTGTGTGTGTGTGTGTGTGTGTGTGTGTGTGTGTGTGTGTGTGTGTGTGTGTGTGTGTGTGTGTGTGTGTGTGTGTGCATGCAGAGGAGAGGAAGGACTGATCATATTATTAGCCTTGTCTTTTTGTTTTTGTTTTTCTTTCTTCATTCGATCTTCCTGCGCCTTTTCGAGAGTCGAAGGGTTGATCGGGAATTGGAGGATGGGCTGGGGAAGTTTATGGACATGGGGATGATAAATTGTGTCGAAGGGTGGATGGGTGTAGACTGTGTGTCGGAGAATGGATGGGTGTAGGCACATACATATGAGCAAGTGACAAAAGGTCGTCCAAAAAAGCCAACAAAAAGTGGATTTTTCAAAATAGTTTTTATTAACAGCAATTTTGTCCAAAGGAAGACTGATGTTTAAGGGTCATAAAAATATACATACAAAGATAACTCATGCACCGATGTTCCGCTAGTAATGCGATAAGGCATCATAACGAGCATCTGACGGTTGTTATGCTGGACATTCAGCTTTATCAATATTCCTATTTGAATGTCTCTTATACAGCAAAATTGTTTCAGTGGAAGTAAGACTGAGTATTACAGCTAAATTTCATTCCAAAAGAAAAGGCATCTGTGCAGTTTAAGATCAAGTTTCACATGAGATGGTATGTCCGACATAACAACCGTCGGACATATTGATTTGTTCTTTATTGCTCAGTTGGAAATAAGACAGTAACTGCATCCTCTGATGATTTTCTGTGTTGTTGAGGGTGCATTTCATGTAATGATACCAAGTATAGTACCCACAGTAGCCTTGTTACCATGATATGGCGTTTTTATCTGACAGTTGTTATGATGTTGCATTGGACATACCCAAGTATTTCCCAACAATGCAAAAATAACAACAGTCATTAAAAAAATGGACATACTTTTCCTTTGAGTACAGTTATATTGTTATCGTTATATTTTACACATAAAGGCCTATAAAACAAGCTAAATAAGTCACAATGATCATGTAGACACCTTAAACAGAATCCATCTGACAGTTGTTATGGCCTCACTGTTGGACATACTCAACAAACTGCTCATGTGCTGACAGGAATTAGATTATTTATGATCAAAATGAATAGAAACAGTTTGACAGTAACAACAATAATAATAACATGTACATTTAGGGCACCTGCTCTCTCTGATAAGCTCAGAGCACTTACAAATCATATGAAAATACATTTTGTGGTTAAACAACATAATTACAAATTACAAGAAACCAAAGAAAGTTGCAACATTAAATGTCGTTTTGACACTTGATGACAAATATGTTTTCAAAATGCTTTAAAACAGGTTACTGGTTAACAAATGTAATTTCACAAGAAAACATGTGGCAAAATTGTTTTGTTTGGTTGGTTTGTTAGCTGTTCTTTCTGTCTATTTAACTGAATGTACAAACACAAATAAAGGAGCAAACATTAAGTCAAATTGTCATGCCACAAATTATGATATCAAGCAGTCTGAGACAAGGTCCATCTTTATGGCAAAAAATGATGACTAGTTGCAACACATCAGAAACAAGGAAAATGGAGCCATAATACTGTTATGGTACAAAAGTAGAATCAAAAAGATTCTTGTAAACATTTGATTTTTACTTTCCCAAACAACATCAGCATTGACTGTGACTAGCTGCTGACAATGACGCAGTGTCAATGGAAAAACATCATCATAACAGACTCTCCAAAAAGTATTATTCATGGAGCACTTAAATTTGCATACTGAACATCTCATAATATTTATGTCAATATTCATTGGTAAACCAACAGTCACATCACTGGAAACCGTGCACAATGTCAATTTCAGGAGTGAGCAAAATACAGCCACATGCCAAAACAAAAGCTCATTTTATGTCCCTATTAGACATCAAGGTCAGATTTTGGTCTACTTTTTAATTTAAAAAAACTGCATCCTCTGATTGCTCATCAGAGCATTCATCTCCATCTCCACCTTTTCCTTCAAAACACGGACACGTTCCCAGGAAAGATCCTCTTGCAAGGGCCAGACATAGAATCCCTTTCGAGACTCCATGAAACTGAGTTTGACCATCTCTTCCTCCCTGTCCACTTCCAGCACCTGAGCAACATAGCCTTGTCCCTCCCATTCCACTCTGCAGAAATCATTGGGCTGAACATGCCATTCTGTGGAAGACTCACAACTGGTGGTGACAGAAGGATCCACAGTGATCTCGACAGACACAGATGCTTCAGGATCAACTAGTGGAACCAAAGGAACAAAGTGGTTGGCTGTCCAGTGATCTCGAGTCATGTCAGTACGGTTGGTACTCCACATGATACGAAGAGGGCCATCTTTCTTTATGCTGAGGCAAGAGTGTTCTGCTGTTCAACTCATGATACTCGCGCCAGCCAAGTTTGGGATAAAACGAATCCACTGGTATGGCAAGGATGTTTGAAACTGCAGCAAGCTGCCACAGGCCCATGCTCTCACCTGGACGTTTGATCTGCATGATTTCTGCCTTCAGTGCTGCATCAGTGTGCTGAACTATGGCTGTTTCACAATCCAGGGTGAAATTTGGTGAGAGGGTTGCCACTCTGGCAGCAACATGCAGGCCCCCCATACCACGCCCCTCAGCGTAGATTTCACGGTTTTGCACCAGTTCTGCAACAATCCTGCATCTGATTTCTTCTTGGTGCATTTCATCTCCAAACACAAGCATGCTGATGCAGTTTGGGAGACAGTTACCATCAGCAGTGGTTTGAAGGGGATACAAATGAGGTGGCACTGTGTCTGGACGCATGGTCAGTGCCATTGCATCGATCCTCCCTTCTGCAACATTAAGGATGGTCTTGGGCAAACAAACAGGAAGACTGTACAAGGAGATTTTGCTTTTGCTAACCACTTTTCCAACTGCTGGAATGTGGTGCACTGGGTCATCTTCTCCAACAAAGATGAAAAATACGGGAGGCGGGGTAGGACATCTGGTACTGATGCATTCTGAACAGATGCAGATTTGATGCCACCCAGTTTTACCACTTTCCAGGTGTCAACAAACATCTTGTTTGCGCAGTCTTCTGGCTTGTCCAAAATGCAGGCATTGCAGAAGCAAGACAGCTTCCTAGTTTTCAAAGCATTCCTTCCTTGTCTTTTCAGACAGTGAAACTGACGAGTGCCAGGCACTGTTGTCAAAGATGAGGCAGGTACAGAGCGATCAGTATCTCCTGTTTCAATCAGTCTGAAGGAACGCCTGGTGTGACAGCACAGATTTGACTCTGGCGAAAGAACAAAATGCTCACAACAGTTCTGGTACATAGATGCTGCATTCTGGATTACAGATCCTGAAAGGATGTCATCTTCAACCAGTCTTTTTATGACACCCCCACAAGCGTCGCAGGGGCTCTTGCCATGACGACTTCCAAAATAGCATCTCTCCACAGCAACATCAGCAGCAGCACTGCTGGCAAGATAGTGGAAAGGAAGTTTTGACTTGTATTGTGCAGCACAACCATCAGAAAATAATTATGACCATTTTATCCAGCTGCCCCATGGTGGCAGCAAGATGCTGTTTGGTCTGCTTTTGTATGACCTGCACCATGTGGGCATCATGGTTGAGATCATCAGAGAGAAAAATTAAATACCGGTAATCAGTGTCGAGATCCACACAATTTGGGCACTGGTAATAGAGTACACATGGATGAACAGTGACCTGATTGTACCCCCAGTGGGCACTTTGCACCTCATCTTGGTATCGACACAGAAAGTTTTCTGCGAAATCCATGATGACAATGGCCCATTTCGGAGGCAGAGAGGTCTGGATGGTTTTCAACTGATGGTGCTGCCAGCGGAAGGTGAACAGATGCTGAAAAAAGGAATGGAGTTCTTTCAGCAACTCATTAATGAGAGTTTTCATTGTTCCTTCTCTTTGTATCAGCTCCCTTCGTTTCCCTCTCTCTGTCTGTACCATTTGCCATGACTTCCATTTTACTGGACTGGCCTGGTCTTGATGGTCAACAAGATGGGTGTCAATATGACACCTGATTTTCTCGACACCACATTGTTTACATTTGCGCTGTAGGCATGACAGTGTGGGTTGAGGACAGAGACTCATTTCAGACAGTTCATCTCTGCCATCAATCGGTGCAGTAATGATCTTGTTTACTGCATCAAGTTGTAAGTCAATGTTTGCACAGATCTCACACAAACACTGACGGAAAACTTGTTTTCGTGATGTCAATATGCTGTTTGGCAAGAGACGATAAAAAGTTCTCAGAGAGACCTTTTTGTCAGGGAATTTTTGGCAAAAGTCCCTGTGCAGTCTCCTCAGTCTCTTGGGCAAGATTTTCTTTTGTTGCCCAGTTTTTTTAGATACAGACCTTTTTCCTGGGATGTCCACTGCAACATCATTCAGAAAGTTCAAAGCTGTCTTTGATGCTGGGGAACTCTTCTTTCTTTTATACAAATCAGCATTGTCTGGTGTAACTGATGTGTCGACAAGATCATGCAACAGTTTTTTCAATAATGCTGCATCTCTGGTTCTGGACTTCTTTAGGTCATGAAGCCGTGCTTTGTAAGCTGCTTTCAGTCGTTGTGGTGACGGTGAATTGACATCATGATTTTTCTTTGGTGTTGCTGTCGGTGTAGTTGGAGTGGAAACACCAAGTACAGGATTCCCAGACTGTGTCCCAGAGAAAGTTGTAGGGATACCAGTTGCCTCACCTGACAACAGACAAATAAACGTAAAAAAACAGTAAACAAATACAAAATCAAAAAGTGAGCATACATTTTAAGCAAGTATTAAAATCATTTCTGATGAAACATGTGTTTCTTTTTTCCTTGTATGTGCTACGAGTATGACTGTGTGAGACTGAACACCGACTTAAAAGCTCTTAGACAAAACAAACACATAAAACAAATACATACACCCTTGCCATTCCTCCATTTTACAAGCTGCATTTGAAAGAGGTGAACAGTGAAGAAAGAATAAATGGAGGGACTGGGAGGAAGGGGCTGGTGGAATCTGGTTGCTGGTCTCTACTCCTTCACATTTTATCAAAAAGAATTATGGAAATAGCCGAAAATGTGCACTTTAAAATTTTCAAAGTTAATATGTATCATAATGAAAATAAACTTATCATTTATTAATCACAAGAGATACTGATGGTCGTTACGACAGACATACTGAATGATAATGTCTTCAACTATGAGAGTAACAACTGTCAAATAATCGCCAGATTTCCCACTAATCCTATGATCTGAACTTTAGTTCTGTCATGTATTTAAAGAAGAAGCAAAATAGAAATTCCAAGCCGTTTTCTGCCCCAGTTTCACGTATAATTGATACATTGATTAACTTAATATCCTTCGGTCGTTATTTCGGACATCGCTAAAACGATGTCCTAATCATGTGTCATGCACAAAACATCGCCCGAAAGTTGCGGAAAATCCCGTTGAATTGCCGCCACTCTACTTTTGGTTCACTTGCATGTTAAAGAATTTTAATCATTTACAGAAACACATTTGACAGAACAGCTGAAACCAATGTTTCTATCATTTTCTTCCGACGGTCGTTATGCATTTGACAGTTGTTACGATTTCTGACGGTCGTAATGATTGTGGACAAACAACATTTCCTCACCTTCTCTGCTTCGACGCGCCATTCTTGACGAAAGCTCCAGCCTCGATTTGAAACCGTTTGCCTTGAGTGCTATTTAAAGCACGGCATGGGATCTTTAAGTTCGTTGTTAGTAGAATTGCGAGAAAAAATACGGTCGTTATTTTCTGACATACTGCTTATTACCGTATGGATTTCGCGCTCGTTTGCAGCCATTGAATCGAATTTGGTTCGGAAAACACCTTTCTCCATTCGGTTAGTGTTGTCTGACATGCCGAGTTATATGAACACGAAACCGAACCGAGCTTGATGTGAACGATCGAGAGATTTGCTGACCGACACGATTTGACATTCAGCGTTACGACTGTCAAACGGATTTTTACCGCTTGACTGCATCGAAAACAATCAGAAATAGAAACAGTTTGTGATATTAACATGTTCGCCGTTGATTTTTCTGCATCTTTTATTCATACTGTTGTGATGGTATGCAATTTAGATATGTGTCCAGGCTTCGACACCAACCGCATCACTCGTCCGCCATCTTGAACGGGAAAATTTATCTAAGAAAAGCGTACAACTTGGGCATTTTCAAATGAAAGGCAGACACCCAAACTCACCATGTTATATTATGTATCTCTTCAAGGTATTATAAAGCATCAAGCAATAAATAAAGAAGCATTGGTAATTTTTTAATTCTTTATTTGTGCGATAAATATACAAGGGGTCTGGACGATCACCTTTTGTCACAAGCTCATATGCACACACCCACACACACACACACACACACACACACACACACACACACACACACACCACACACACACACACACACACACACACACACACACACACACACACACACCCATACCCACACACACACACACACACACACACAACCACACACACACACACCATACACACACACACACCCCCATACGCACACACCCACACCCACACACACCCCAACACACACCCATACACCCCCCACTCCCCACCCACCCACCCCCACACACTCACACCCATATGCACACCCCCCCCCCCACACACACACACACACACAGAGTTCTTGAAGTAAAGTTGAAGGAATTGACACAGCCACAACCACAATAGACCGTTCTGTCTCTCATTTGTTCCTGCATTGTCTTTCTCTCTATGTAGGGGGCTTGTTAACCATTTGACTCTCGTGTGTGGTGTGTGTGTGTGTGTGTGTGTGTGTGTGTGGTGTGTGTGTGTGTGTGTTGTGTGTCTGTGTGTGTGTTGTGTGTGTGTGTGTGTGTGTGTATGTGTGTGTATGTGTGTGTGTGTGTACGTGTGTGTGTGTACGTGTGTGTGTATACGTGTGTGTGTGTGTGTGTGTGTACTGTGTGTGTGTGTGTGTTGTGTGTGTGTGTGTGTGTGTGTGTGTGTGTGTGTGTGTGTGTGTGTGTGTGTATGTGTGTGTGTGTGTGTGTGTGTGTGTGTACGGGCATGTGGATATATGCATGAATTTACTGTTACTAGTTATTTTCATCTCTTACATACATGTTTATTTATCTACATACTCCTTTATTTTGTATTTATTTATTCACCTACTTACTTACTTCTAATTCACTTACTCACTCACTCACTAACTTACTTGCCTGCTTGCTTACTTGCCTGCTTACTCATTTGCTTGCTTACATACATACTTACTTACTTACTTACTTTTGTACTCTCTTACCTATCTATGATTAAGAAAATGTTGGCTTCACCTAGTTGATAGATGGCTGAGCTTCACCTGGTTGATGGACAGCTGGGTCGATTACATTTTTGCAGTTGGTGGATAGGGTGAGGGAGTCAGATTTTTGCAGTTGGTGGATAGGGTGAGGGAGTCGATTACATTTTTGTAGTTGGTGGTTAGGGTGAGGGAGTTGATTAAATTTTTGCAGTTGGTGGTTAGGGTAAGGGGGTCATTAAATTTGTGCAGTTGGTGGATAGGGTGAGGGAGTTGATTAAATTTTTGCAGTTGGTGGTTAGGGTAAGGGGGTCATTAAATTTGTGCAGTTGGTGGATAGGGTGAGGGAGTTGATTAAATTTTTGCAGTTGGTGGTTAGGGTAAGGGGGTCAATAAATTTTTGCAGTTGGTGGTTAGGGTAAGGGGGTCAATTAAATTTGTGCAGTTGGTGGATAGGGTGAGGGAGTCGATTAAATTTGTGCAGTTTGTGGTTAGGGTAAGGGGGTCAATTAAATTTGTGCAGTTGGTGGATAGGGTGAGGGAGTCGATTAAATTTGTGCAGTTTGTGGTTAGGGTAAGGGGGTCAATTAAATTTGTGCAGTTGGTGGATAGGGTGAGGGAGTCGATTAAATTTGTGCAGTTTGTGGTTAGGGTAAGGGGGTCAATTAAATTTGTGCAGTTGGTGGATAGGGTGAGGGAGTTGATTAAATTTTTGCAGTTGCTGGATAGGGTGAGGGAGTCAATTAAATTTTTGCATTTGGTGGTTAGGGTGAGGGGGTCCATTAAATTTTTGCAGTTGGTGGATAGGGTGAGGGAGTCGATAAATTTTTTGCAGTTGGTGGATAGGGTGAGGGAGTCGATTTAATTTTTTGTAGTCGCTGGATAGGGTGCACAAGCCAAAAGGTTAATGGACTGATAATTTGACTTCACTGGATGTTTTACAGACGGGAAAAGATGCCATGACAGAGCCACCTGCTTACGAGTCGTCTTCTGATGATGATGAAGTTGCTGTCAAGATGCCAATGAGGTAAGCCCCCCCCCTGAGGAATTGTTGTTGTTGCTGGTGTTTTTGTTTTATTTGAGTTGTTTATTTTGTAGGTAAGCCGCTTCTCCTCAGATGTTAATGGGAGGAGGGTGTTTTCATTTGGGCGGGAAGAGAAAACACACACGAGATTTTGGGATATCGTCTTTATTGCCTGTATATCTTGATGGTGGTACAGGTATGGCAGGATTGCAACAAGTACAGATGTCTCTTAGTCAGAAACATCATTTAAATTAAACAATGACTGAACAAGCCCTCCAAATTTTTTAACCAAAATCAAAATGGTTGCTCTTTCAACAGAGATGCATTGCGGTACTGTTTTATTAAAAAAAAAAAAAAATTTACAAAATGTGGGTTTTACATTGTCCAATTTTTCTTTTCATTTTATATTTCAACCGTAAAATTAGTAAACACCTCCCCCCCCCCCCCCCCCCCCCCAATAATTAAATAAAAATTTTTTTCTTCCTAAGAAAGCTTCAAAATCTAAAGGAAGCAACCCAATTATTTTTCAGTTCTAATTTTTATACCCTTATTACTTCCCTTGCGGTGCCTCGCTACTGCATATCATTGATCAGACAAGACAAAAAACAACAAATATTTTGTACCAGGCTAAAATGTTAGACTTAGAGCAATGTACATGTACATGTGTATTGAGGCCTGGTTAGCATAGAGGTAGAACCTGCACCTTCCTGTCTGCCGTACGAG
>JAPXFY010000028.1:33000439-33022939 GCA_030674185.1 Monoplex corrugatus
TTTTCGGCTGTGTGGATTGACAATGAAGGTGAGGTAGAATTGGATTGTCTGTTTTCGGCTGTGCGGATTGACGATGAAGGTGAGGTAGAATTAGATTGTCTGTTTTGGGCTGTGTGGATTGATGATGAAGGTGAGGTAGAATTGGATTGTCTGTTTTGGGCAGTGTGGATTGACAATGAAGGTGAGGTAGAATTGGATTGCCTGTCTTGGGCAGTGTGAAATGACAGTGAAAGTGAGTAGGAATTGGATTGTCTGTCTTGGCCTGTAGTATAATTTGATTATCTGTCCTTTCTGTTTTCACATATTGTCCTTAATACATTGTTCCCTTACAACTAGAGGCTTGTTCACACACACACACACACACACACACACACACACACACACACACACACACACACACACACACACACACACGCACATGCACAAGCACACTTGCAGCACACACACACACACCACACACGCACTAAACAGTGCGCACACACACACACACACACACACACACACACACACACACACACACACACACACACACACACACACACACACACACACACACACCACACACACACACTAAAGAATGCAAGTTAAATCAAAGAACACACACACACACACTAAAGAATGCACACAGACAACACACACCTACACACACTAAACAGCGTCCACACACACACACACACACACTAAAGAATACACACACACACACACACACACACTAAAGAATACACACACACACACACACATATACACACACAGACACACACACAAACACACAGAGGTACTAAAGAACACACACATGTGCGCACACACTCCCACGGACGCACAGGTGCACACATATACACACCACACACATACGCCAGGTAGACCAAGGGGGAACATATTGGACGGACTAGCAGGGTGGATGAGGACAGAAGGGGTGAGAGATGTACTTGCGGCGACAGAGGATAGATTGGTAATTAGGGCCATGATCGCCAATGCCACGCGACAAGACACATGACATGACATTGAGGAGGAGGAGGACGGACGACGATAAGAGAGAGAGGGATGATGATGATGATGATGATGACGACAATGATGATGATAATGATGATGATGAGGAGGAGTAGGAAGATGACAACGATGATGATGATGATGGTGGTGATGATGATGACGACGACGATGATGATGACAATGATGTTGATGATGATGACGATGATGATGATGATGATGATGATGATGATGATGATGATGACTCCACAGCACAGTACTTTGTTACAGTCTTGGAGTTTCCCGATGAGGAATGTCGTGTGGTGTTGGTGGGAAAGACTGGGAACGGGAAAAGTCAGACGTGTAACACCATTTTGGGCCTGAATCGCTTTGAGCCTGGCTGTTTCTTCATTCCACCACTGTCAGGTGTCAACGACACAACAACGTCCGCTTTGGCATACGTCTAGAGGTGAGACAGTGGTGCTGAACTTGTGTGTGTGTGTGTGTGTGTGTGTGTGTGTGTGTGTGTGTGTGTGTGTGCGCATGTGTCCGCTTTCGCATACGTCTGGAGGTGAGACATTGGTGCTGGACTTGTATGCATGTGTGTGTGTGTGTGTGGGCGCGCACGCGTGTGTCCGATTTGGCATATGTCTGGAGGTGAGACATGGTGCTGAACTTGTGTTTGTGTGTGCGCGGGCGTGTGTTTTGTGTCACTCTGTGTGTGTGATTTGTGGTGTGTGTGTGTGTGTGTGTGTATGTCGGTTGAGTGTGTGTGTATGTGTGTGTGTGTGTCAGTGGGTATGTCGGTGTGTGAGTGGGTGTGTACTCTGTGTGTGTATGTGTGTACATGTGTGAGTGTGTGTGTGTGTGTGTGTGTGTGTGTGGTGTGTGTGTTTGTATGTGTGGGTGTGTGTGTGTATGTGTGTCTGTATGTGTGTCTGTGTGTATGTGTGTGTGTGTGTGTGTGTGTTGTGTGTGTGTGTGTAGTGTGTGTGTGTGTGTGTGTGTGTGTGTGTGTGTGTGTGTGTGTGTGTGTGTGTGTGTGTGTGTGTCCCATTTTGTACACTTCTTCACCACCTTAATGGCCATAAAAACTGTCACAGTTTTAACAATGCGATAGTGATGATGATGGTGGTAAAGGTGATAACCGTGATGCCATAGAGTTCCATTTAGGACTGACACTGCATGACAGGGCTGTACTCGACGCTTATCATATTAACATATCCTGACATCAAGTAAGGCCTGAGAGATACAGACACCTGCGGTGCTGGTTGGAAGATTTGAGCAACACTCTTGATGACACATCCGTGAAGTGGATAAGACTCAACTGTGTGGTCCCAGTCTTTCCATTGAGCCTTTTCCATTGAGCCTTTTCCATTGAGCACTTTTCATTGAGCCCTTTCCATTGAGCACTTTCCATTGAGCACTTTCCATTGAGTCCATAGCACACCCAGCTCTGGGTAGGAGACAATTGGGGGCAAAACAAAACAAAAACGCACAGTGATTTTTCAATGTAGTGCTGGGGATTCGAACCTAGAAGCTTCCAGTTGACAGTCCGTTGCGCTAACCACTACTACACTATACTGACTGGTATTTGTCTTGTTTAGTTTGTGTTGGAATTTTTTGTGTGTGTTTGGTTTTATTTTGTTTTCTTGTTTTGGTTTGATTTTATTTTGATTATTGTTGGCGTCGTTCCTTCCGGTCTGACTTTTTTGTCCAGCAGTGATTTCCCCCCTTCTATGTAGTCACCCCTTTGTCCCTCTCCCTTCCTGTCCTCCCCCCTCCCTGATGCATGTGCCCTGTGACCTCGAGTTCTTGTCACTGTCAAAATCGTCATCATCATCTTGATCTTGATTCTTCTTCTTCTTGTTATTATATTATCATTATTATTATTGCTCTTACTATTACTATCATTATTATCATTATTATTATTGTTATATTACTATTATTATTATTACTGTTATTAGTATGATATTATTATTATTACTCTTATTGTTATTATTATCATAATCATCATTTTTATCATTATTACATCATCATCATCATCATCTTGATTATTATTTATTATTTTTTTTCTTCTTTTATTGTTATTGTTGTTGTTGTTGTTGTTTATTATTTATCATTGTTATTATTATTATTATTTTGTTGTTGTTATCATCATCATTATTATTATTATTATTGTTGTTGTTTTGTTGTTGTTGTTGTTATTTTTTTTTTGTTTTTTATTATTATTATTATATTATTATTGTATTATTATTGTATCGTTATTATTTATTTGTTGTTGTCATCATCATTATTGTTATTATCACTATTATTATCATTATCATTATTACTATTGTTATTATCATGATTATCATTATCATCATTACTATTGCTATGTTTGTTGTCTTTCCCTGCAGGTTGTAGACACCCCAGGCCTGTTCGACACTGAACTGAGCCATGAAGTTATAGAGACGGAGATT
This sequence comes from Monoplex corrugatus, assembly GCA_030674185.1. Lineage (NCBI taxonomy): Eukaryota > Metazoa > Mollusca > Gastropoda > Littorinimorpha > Ranellidae > Monoplex > Monoplex corrugatus. The sequence continues at coordinate 33,003,865 of JAPXFY010000028.1, forward strand.
GCCAAATGTCTGGGCATTATCGCCCCAGGTCCTCACGCCATCCTTGTGGTGATCCGCTTGGACGCCAAATTCACAGAAGAGGAAAGCAAAGCAGTGGATCAGCTGGACAAGATCTTTGGCGTCCAGCTGATCCGTTTTCTGGTGATCGTGTTTAGCCATGGAGACGTTCTGAAGAACAGCAGGGGGATGAGTGAGAAGGAGGCCATGAAAGCCAAGTTAGAGAATTCGCCGCCAAAGTTGAGGGAGTTGCTTGATGTGAGTTGTCCCTCTTTGGTTTGTGTGTGTGTGTGTGGTGTGTGTGTGTGTGTGTGTGTGGTTTATTCGTTATTTCTTTTAATCTTTTCACATATGTGCTTTTAGATGAAAAAAATTGTAGATTAAAAACGAATGGACAAACGAAGAAACAAACAAACAAATGAATAAATAAGTGAATAAATAAATAAATAAATAATTAAATGAGTGTGTGTGTATGTATGTGCGTGTTGTTCGTTATTGTTATTTCTTTAACATCTATTCACATATGTGTTTTTAGATGAATAAAAAATATGTATTTTAAAAATCTGTTTCTTTCAAATTGTAGCTTGTCCGTAATTGTGAATCAGAGTCATTTCAGTTTCTGTCTTCTCAAAATGTTTGTGCATCTGCTTCTTTCAAATTGCAAGGTGTGCAGAATTTTGCATCAAAATCATTTCATTTTCTGTCTTCTCGGAATGTTTGTGCATCTGCTTCTTTCAAATTGTAGCATGTGCAGAATTGTGGATCAGATTAATTTCATTTTCTGTCTTCTCGGAATGTTTGTGCACCTGCTTCTTTCGAATTTGCAGCGTGTCCAGAATCGTTACGTAGTGTTTGACAACACGGCCAACGAAGCCGTCAAGGAACAACAGGTGAAGAATCTTGTGCAGACGATCGGTCGAATGATGAAAGTGAACGGAGGGCGGCCTTACAGCACCGATCTTCTGGCAGCCGTAGAGAAATGCATGCAGAAACGTGAAGGCGAGCTGCAAATGGAACTTGCGGGTCCTCGGAGAAGAGGTGGTAGACGCGCTGGACATCATGATGGGTTTGTGTTGGTTGTTTGTTTATTCGTACGTTTGGTTATTGAATTATTCTCTAATTGATTTGCTTACTTGCGAGTCTTTGAAGGAGAGGTGGTTGACACGCTGGTTATAATGATGGATTAGATGTTGGGTATGTATGTATGTATGTATGTATGTATGTATGTACTTGTATGTATGTACTTGTATGTATGTACTTGTATGTATGTATGTATGTACTTGTATGTATGTATGTATGTATGTATGCATGTATGTATGCATGTATGTATGCATGTATGTATGTTATCATATGTATGTATATATTGTATGTATGTATTATCAGCATGTATGTATGAATGTATGTATGCATGCATGTATGCATGTATCTATTTATTCATTTATGTATTTTGTCAGTTATTATTCATTAACCCTTTGACTGCTGCACCCTCTCCACCACCAGCAAAACTTAACCTTTTGACTCCCTTACCCTATCCACCAGCTTCCTACAGGAAACTGGTGGATAGGGTAAGGGAGTCAAGGGTTAAGTTTTTGCTTTGCTAGCATGGTTGACAATGCAGGATGGTGGTGAGGTGCAGGATTCAAGGGTTAGTTGATTTATTCATGCACATCATGTGAAATAGATTCATGGCCCATCACGTCCTGGTATCATCATCATGTGCTCTGCTGCATGGCGTTGGTGATCATGGCCCTCCATATGCATCTATCCCTTGTCGCCGCAAGCACATCTTCCCCCTCTTTGTCCTCAGCCACCCTGCAAGTCCGTCCAGTATTTTCTCTCTGGGTCTACCTGGTGTTCTCTTTCCCCCCAGCTTTCCTATTGTGACCAGGTGCTCCAATTCCCTTTCCTTATAACATGACCTATGAATGTTGCTTGTCTTTTCCTAATCTTCCTTATCAATGGTCTTCTTGTGTCTGCCTCCATCAAGACTGTCTCGTTTGTTTTCTTTGCTGTCCATGGAACTCTCAACATTCTTCTTAGAAACCACATCTCGGCTGCCTCAATCTTGTTCTGGCTTTGTGTGTTGACTGACCACACCTCACAATTCTATAACATTTTTGGTTCTGTATAACATTCAGGAACTCTCTTTCTGATGTTAATTGATAAGCATTTGTTGGTAAGAACACTTTTCATTTTCTTGACTGCTGTTTTAGCTTGACAGATTCTGCTGGCTATTTCTGATGTGCATCTGCTGTCTGGTGAGATGCCTGTTTGAAGGTATTTAAACTTATCAGCCTGTCTCAATGTTGTGCCAATTTCTGTCATTTTGCATGAAGGGATTTCTTGGATTTTTTTTTTTTTTCACCGATTACCATGACTTCGGTTTTTTTGCTATTTAGCTCCATCCCCTTTAGTTCTGATCTAACTAAGGGAAAATGAAAAAGACCTAAAACATCTTGTGAATATATAAATAGAAAATTTATATTACATTCACAAGATGTAGGTCTTTTTCATTTTTCGCTTAGTTAGTAAGGGGGGTGGGGGTGGGGGCGAAGTTATTGGGCAGTGTCTTTGTTAGTTGGATCAGAACTGGCGTTGTTGAACACCACGGAACTTATCTGACAGCAGTGTTGGTCTCCTTCAGTGGGTGTCCCCGTGGTGGCTTGACATCTGTGGCCTCCATGGGCTTCCTGGCACTGGACTTGGAGTTGGTGTGTGTTGATCAGACAGAATGAGTGGCATGAGGTCGCGCCACTGCAGAGGCATAGAAGATCAGTCAACAACAACAACAATGAAAACAAAATAAAATGAAATTGATCTTTTTTTTTAAGGTCACGCACTGGAGTACTTTAAAGCTCGCCATTTTTTTGTCCCATTTTGCGCCATCTAATGGCCACAGAAGCTGGCACAATTTTTTACAATGCGATGATGGTGATGACAGTGAGGATGATAATCATGATGCTATGGAGTTCCATCTAGGATTGAGATTGGATGACAGGGCAATACTCGACGCTTACTATCATAATATATCCTGATGTCAATCAGGCCTGAGAGATACAGACACCTGCAGTGCTGGTCAGAAGATTTGAGCAACACCCTCAACGACGCATTGATGAAGTGGATGAGACTCGGCTGTGTGGTCCCAGTCTTCCCGATGAGCCCATAGCACGCCCAGCTCTGGGTAGGAGCCGATTAGAGCCAAAAAATCCCATAAATATTTGAAGGGACTGAAGGGGATTTGAACTCACAACCTTCCAGTCAGTAGTCTGTTGCGTTAAACACTACACCGTGGCGCTGGTAATAAATGAATAGTTTATTTATTAAACTTTTTAGTTGTAGCAAGAAGGATACAAACCCCATTTCTGGGTGTAGACAACGACTAGATAAAGAATTACGGTGAGCAGTGAGGGAGCCAAGTTTTCGTGCTGCGAGGCGGGATCAGACTGGAGACACAAGATGTTGAGCCGGCGGTTCTGTCAGTCGTCATCATTATCAAGTGCCCTGCCGCATGGCGTTGGCGATCATGGCCCTGTATATGTATCTATCCCTTGTTGCCGCAAGCACATCTTCCACGCTCTCTGTCCTCAGCCACATTGCAAGTCTGTCCAATATTTTCTCCCTGGGTCTGCCTGGTGCTGTCTTTCCCTCCAGCTTTCCTGTTGTGCTCTAATACCTTTTTCCTCATAAAATGGCCTATAAATGTTGCCTGTCTTTTCCTAATCTTTATCAATGATCTTCTTGTGTCTCTTGCTCTGTCAGTGGAGCCAGGAAGCCCACATCAGGATATATGTGACTGGTTCTTGCAAACAGGGTCACAAGTCGCAACGTGTGAACTGAGATACGGGCCTGAAAAGGTGGTGAGGGTCGATCTGGGTGATTGAGATTTTTGTTTCTACACATTGTCTGACCATTAATCTATCAGTTGTGACAAAGATTAAAGTGAAATTTGGGCTGAAAGAGTGTTAAAATACATTTTAAAGTGATAACCATCGAGAATGTACAGATTTTTTCCGTGAAAATGCGTGTGTTTGAGCTTTAATTTAGGCCATGAAACCGTACAGGGCCTCAGCATATCGCATACCGTTGGAATCAGCTCGCGAAATAGCTAGTATGTAGTGCAGAACCACTTTATCTATCACTTCACTAAGTTTGATGAAGATAGAATACTGGTTGCTAAGGAAAAAGCAGAGAATTTTGTTGTCCTTCTTTAACTCTGCTTTTCTCAAAATGGCCGTCCCATCACCCACTCCCTTTAAATTACTGTAACTCGCTCGATTTTCCAGTTAGACAGTTGAATTATACATCATTGGAAAGAGCATTTTTTCTGCTTTCCGGTGATATAAATATCTGTATACCCCCCAAAATTAAGTTGTGACCCCATTCGTGAGAACAGGTCACATATATACTAACAGCCTCTGTCTCCTCTATTCATTGCAGCGCCCTGATGACCTTTCAGTACCGTGACATCGCAAGGGAGGAGGTGGTGGCAGGCAACACTCCTCTGCTGGAAGAGATCAAGACCAGGGTTCTGCCTCTCATTCAACCCATCCTTGCGGTTGTGGGTTCGATTCTCATGAGAGCGTTCATGCAGTACTTGGATAACAGAGGCTCCTGTTCGCTGATGTAACAGAGTGGGGAGTGTTCCAGCGAGCTGTGATGTGCTTTGTTTATGTGGTGTATACATGCGTGTGTGTGTGTGTGTGCATTACAGTATGTTGTTTGTATTTGATTTGTGTGTCTGTTGTTTGTGTGTGTCTGTTTGTTTATGTGTTGTGTTGTGTGTGTATGTGTGTGTGTGTGTCTTTCTCTTTTTCTTCTCTCTCTCTCTCTCTCTGTCTGTGTCTCTCTGTTCCCCCCCCCCCCCCCCCTCTCTCTCTTTCTTTTCCTCTGAGTCTGTTTTTGCTCTTACATGTGCGACTTTTTATATTAATTATGTAAAGAAAAAAATGATAAAAGGTATTATGCATAAATGACAAAAATACTATGCAAGAAATGACAATATGCATGAAATCACAAAAGTATTATGCAAGAAATAACAGAGGGAGTGATGTGTATTGTATGCATAGTATAACAAAAGTATTATGCAAAGAGATTATTATGCAAAGAGAGTGACAAAGAGATTGACATGTGTTTAAAAAAAAAAATGTCGTAATAACAACGGCTATATTTTCAGAGCCTGGAATTCGTCGTGGAAACGAGGATTTCCGCGGAAATCAAAATCGAAAATCGCCCAAAAAAATATTTTTCGCGTTAAAACAAAATCGACGACCATACTTAAAAAAAAAAAGAAAAGAAAAAAACACCTGATCAAGCACAGACAGAAACCAAACGAAAAAAAAAGCAAACATCTCTGGCAAGATTCTTTCGTCATTCTGACTTGGATAAGCCTTCTAGCTAGTTTTGATGAATATGTCTGTGTATGAACACACTGAAACGATCTGCTGTGTATGATGGATCCTGGTCTTGTGCCCAATGTTTATTAAATACTCTTTTGACTGATATTCATTGTGATTTTCAGTGTGTTAGATGCCTTTAAATTTGTCTCCAGAATGCCTCAGAATGCACAGATTTTAGTCTTGATTTTAAAAATTTTCCGGGGGAGCATGCCCCCGGACCCCCCTAGAAGTTTCCTCTTTTTTTTTCTTAGCAATTCCAGGCTCTGATTTTTGAAGTTGTGTTATACTGAGCATGTACGAATGATGTGTTGGTCAGTTTTATTGAAATTGCATGTTCAAGTGAAATCTTCAAGTTTGTTTTTTTATTATGTTGTGTTACTGAAAATTCATTATATGTGTTCCCCCCGTGGGAATGCCGGAGGCTCTTTCAGTATAAATAGATTCCCCAACTTCTGGAAGTTCTGTGCTAGAAATTTCCTCTTTTCTGTCAAACTCTCTTTGTTTCTTTCTTCCTTCTTTGCTTTCTGTCATTTCTTCCTGTCATTTTCTGCCTTGCTAGTCCATTCACCTGTAAGTGTTTGATAAAGTCTTATGTACTTTCTCTTTAGGATTGATAATTGGGTACATGTATTAAGTGCATTTTTGGCTCTAGGGAGGTGAAATATGCGGAAACAGTTTTTAGGCAATTCATGCTCATTTTTATGTATGTTTTAGTGTCCTTAATATGCTTAAATTTGTATTCAGGTGTGTTTTTATAAATCACTTGTGCGATAAATTGGACGAGTGGTCAGTGCCAGGGGCATGTCCTTAGGTTATGTGCACGATTGCATTGATATACATGTATACTTAATTTTCTTTTCTTTTTTTTCCCCCGTTGAAGTTTTGTATGTTTTGATCATGGTTTATATATGACTCTACGCAGTCGGCTGGGCTTTAGACAATGATAACAGTAATATGTGTGGTGACCATTTGTCTCAGTTTTAAAGGCTTTGGGTGGGAATGAAAATCTTATAAAATCAGGCAATATATTGCATGGAGAAATGATAATCATACTGCTCTTTCTTTGAAAATGTTATTTGTGTATGCTGAATTGATTTGTTGTGTTCCTTGTGTCAGTGTATTAGCAGTTGCCTGCATGAATTCATTTGTGTTTGTGTGTGTGTGTGTGTGTGTGTGTGTGTGTGTGTGTGTGTGTGTGTGTTGTTGTGTGTGTGTGTGTGTGTGTGGTGTGATGTGTGTGTGTGTGTGTGTGTGTGTGTGTGTGTGTGTGTGTGTTGTGTGTGTGTGTGTGTGTGTGTGTGTGTGTGTGTGTGTGTGTTGATGTGGTGTGTGTGTGTTTGATGTGTGTGTGTGTGTGTGTGTGTGTGTGTGTGTGTGTGTTGTGTGTGTGTGTGTGTGTTGTGTGTGTGTGTGTGTGTGTGTTGATGTGTGTGTGTGTGTGGTGTGTGTGTGTGTGAGTGTGTGTGTGGTGTGTGTGTGTTGTGTGTGTGTGTGTGTGTGTGTGTGTGTGTGAATGTGTGTGTGTGTGTGTGTGTGCGTTGTGTGTGTGTGGTGTGATATGTGTTGTGTGTGTGATGTGTGTGTGTGTGTGTGTGTGTGTGTGTGTGTGTGTGTGTGTGGTTGTGTGTGTGTGATTGTGTGTGTGTGTGGTGTGTGTGTGTGTGCGTGTGTGGTGTGTGTGTATGGTGGTGTGTGTGTGTGTGTGTGCGCGCGCATGTATGCGCATGTGTGTTTGTGTGTGTGTGCGTGTATGTATGTATATATAGGCATGTGTGTGTGTGTGTGTGTGTGTGTGTGTGTGCCTGCATGTGGTGTCATGTTGATGTATGTGTGTGTTTTTTGTGTCTGTGTCAAAATGTCTTCATGTGGGCGCGTTTTTGTGTGTTCATATGGAAGAATGTTCTTTATCGTACGTATACAATTGTTTATTTTTTTCATGAGTCTTTTTTTGTTTGTTGTTGTTGTTCTATATTTTGTGATGATATCATGCCCATAAGATTGCATCGTTATCAGCTCATTTTTTTCATTGTATAACTTTTTCTGTAATGTCCAAAGCACTTTGGAGATTTCTCCTTGATATGTTGCACCATGTAGATGATTATCATTATAATCATTATTATTATTGTTATTTGTATCATCATTATACTCTGCTGTAAAAAGTGCATTATTGTTGTCATTATTATTATCATCATTGTACTCTCTACTCATAAAAGTGCATTACTGTTTTCAATATCAATCTCATCATTGTACTTTTTGTTGTTAAAAGTGAGATGATCTCCATTCAAAGTGGTCTTTTCCACGGCTTAATTTTCCACTGATGAAAGTGTGTGTTTTTTGTATTCTTTTTTTGACACTAGAAGTAATTGTTTGAGTGTTAAAAGCAAAGGTTCAGTGTCCATGATGTTATTTGATTTTAGTGCGTTTTGATGTACCGTTACGTAGTTTAAGAAGAGGTTGTCAGTATTAAGAAAATGTTGTCTTCACCTATTTGATAGACAGCTGAGCACTTGGGCATTGACTGGAAGATAGGGGGAGGGGGGGGTCTGTCATTTGAGACAGCTGAGCACTTGGGCATTGACTGGAAGGTAGGGGGAGGGGGGGTCTGTCATGTGAGACAGCTGAGCACTTGGGCATTGACTGGAAGATAGGGGGAGGGGGGGTCTGTCATGTGAGACGAGTTTATACAAAATAGTTTGTTGTGTTGGATTCAGACCTTTAATTATTCATTTACTGACTTCATATATGTATGTTCCTTTTTTGAAGGTAAGATACACAATACACTTGTCATTTACATGTAACCAAGATTATTCCAGTAGTAGGTCGATAAATACCAGTATAAAATGTAGACTTGGTAAAACATAGTCTAGGTATGGCCTCAGGACCTGGCCAGCAGGTTATGTGCAGGTTAGGCTTGTGCATGGAACATAGTCTAGGTTGCTCAGACTGGCCAGTCTGGGTTATGTGCAGGTTTAGGCAGTGCCATGGGAAACATAGTCTAGGTATGGCCTCAGGACCTGGCCAGCTCATGGGTTTATGTGCAGGTTTAAGGCATGTGCCATGATCACCATACACATGGCACCTGTGACGTTAGTGCATATGGAATTCGTTCTGAGCATGGAGACGACATCTTGAGAAACTGAAACTGAAACTAAGACAGGCAAACAGTGGGAGCAACACCCATCCACCGTCATATTCATCAGCAAAGGATTAGCCCCGACCTAAGGATACGTTCATACTGGCACTCACGACTGTCGTGCAGGACGGACAAAAATCGTGTGGGTGGGAAAAACTCCTCTTTATTTTTACTTGCTGAGCGAAGATGTTCATACTGACACAGACACGCATGCACGACCACGCCTGCAAAAAAAGTCGTCGTGCTCGCTACACTTCAGTCGTGCGTGCAGACAGACAGAAGTCGTGAATTCGAGGCCAACCCTTTTTGTTATCACTGGCCATCCTCTGCACGTTCATACTGAAACGCTTCTGTACGTGTGTGCGGATCAAGAGACTGTACTGTACTGAAATTTTCAGTCATCAAGAGACTGTACTGTACTGAAATTTTCAGTCATTTTTAACACAAGATGGAAGACGAGAAACTGATTTCCGAAATCAGGAATCGACCTTTCCTTTAGAACATTCTGGATATTTTGCAAATTTCTGTTTATCTGACAGTAGTTCAGGCATTAAATGATAATACTCTCCATGCATCTTTCATGATCTGTTAATTGGGTGCACAGAAAAACGGCGAATTGTTTGATGCTTCGTGTTTCTTCTCTTCTACCACCACCACAAAATAAGTTTCTTTCGCCCCATCAATGCCATGTTTACCAGCCTCCCTTCTTCCTCAAGGATGGAGAGCGTGCTGATAAGTATGAACACCTTTCTCACGCGATGCGTTTTTTTCCGTCCACACTACAGTCGTGAGTGCCAGTATGAACGTAGCCTAAGGGAGCTGAGTTGCCTGAACTCCACTGGAAGACTGGCTTTTCTTTGGCTTATGTTTATTCCTGATAAGCCAGGAATTCGGCTGATGGCCAGGTTAGAATAATTTCCCAGTAGCCTGGAAATAAAATTATGGTCTCAGATGATTAAGTGGTTTAGTTGGTCGTCTGACTAGAATACATCTTTGCCTGCTCACTCAACAAGCATACAAACAACAGAAAGACATGAGGCGAGAGGCAAACCAAGTAAAACGATTATTAACATTGTGAAGGCGATTTTGATGTCAGACAGCATTTCTCCTCCACAGGCTTTCCAGCTGACTGTTGACTGGAACCAGAAAAACACGAAAATAGAATCAGAACACGTATTTAATACAACAAGACAAGAAAGGCGCAAGTTTTTGGCCAACTGTTTGTGAGTAATGGCAAGATGTGGGGAGAGGGGAGGCAGATATGATGTCAGAAGGGAAGTGAGATGAATTCTGCAATTTGAAAAGTGATAATGCCATATTAGTATTGTTTTAAACTGAAGAGATGTTTTTGAGGGACTTTGTGGGAGGAATTGTGTGTGTGTTTTTGAGGGGGGGGTGCCTTTTGTGTTGTGTGAAGGTGTGGCGATTCATTTTTCTATTTTTTGCGGTGGTGATGGTGGCTGTTTGGTTTGATATTTTTTGGTTGTTTGTTTTCGCTTGTCTGGGTGTTTGAATTTTTTCATGTTGGTTTGGATTTTGTTTCCTTTCATTTGACTGTTTAACCTTTCCACTGAGTAATTACTGTACTGGTGGTGTTAAAATGTTCAACTTGATATCTGGTGTGTCTGTATTAAGATTTTACTTTTATGTGATAACTAGCATTTTCACGTTTTTGCACAGTGTATTAAGATTTTACTTTGATGTGATAACTTCTTGATGTTGTTGCATATACCTTTGAGTGGTACATGTTAAATCAAAATATGATGGATCGTGTCCATCTGATGTGAGTGTTCAATTTTTTTTTTATGCATTTCTAATTATTCATGATCTGAAAACTAAATTTCAAACAGGGCGTGGTCATGTATTTCTGAGCTGAGCGAAGAAGATGCAGTTATTCATTTCTGAGTTGATTGTTTTGTGGGTTTTTGGTTTTGTTTTTGTTTTTAATTTGAAATCAGATTTTAACAAACTAGATGATATTGCCAAAAAGTTATGATTCATCGTTTTGCTTTTTAATTTGAAATCAGATTTTAAACTAGTTGATATTGCCAAAAAGTTATGATACATCATGTTGGTTTTTAATTTGAAATCAGATTTTAAACTAGTTGATATTGCCAAAAAGTTATGAGACATGTTTGGTTTTTGATTTGAAATCAGACTTTAAACTAGTTGATATTGCCAAAAAGTTATGATACATTCATGTTTGGTTTTTGATTTGAAATCAGACTTTAAACTAGGTGATATTGCCAAAAAGTTATGATACATCATGTTTGGTTTTTGATTTGAAATCAGACTTTAAACTAGGTGATATTGCCAAAAAGTTATGAGACATCATTTTGTATTTACTGATTTTGTCACTGTTTGTTGCCATGTAAGCTTTTATACATTTGACCATCATTGTTCCTTCTTCAAATCCTTTTGCATTTGTATACCATTTTTTTGCCACAGTTTTTGTGTGTGTGTGTATATATACTGATGTTGCCACTTTTGGCTAGATCTGGGAAGTATTTTTCTTGTGAACGTGTGGACATAATTAATCCGCATAATGTTTGTGTTCTCATACCCCATTTAAGATGTGTAACATCTTTTTGTTGTTGTTGTTGTTGTGTGTCGATGTCTGTGATGATCAGGCATGGGACCTCGTATCAGAACCACTATTTTCTGCAGAAACCGACCAAGTTTGCTCAAGTAAAAGAGAGGTGGTGGGAGGGGCTGTACATGCGCTGCATGACCCATTCAGACCCAGTCAGCAATTACCTTATGAGCGAAGTATGTGGACATGTTTGCAGATTATAAGAGGATGAAAAGTAATCGTCTTATAGAATAAGTATCTTTCTCATTATCTTGACAAGATTTTTGGAGTGTCAAAGACTTGCAGTGAGTGTTCCCAATGGGGATGTCGGGGGCCCTTCCAATATAAACAGCATCTCCACCTTCTGGTAATTCTGTGCTCGAAATTTCCTCTTTTCTCTCACTTTCTTTGTTTCTGCCTTGTTCCTTTGTTTTCTGTCGTTTCTTCCTACTGTTTTTTTACTTTGCTGGTCTATTGACTAGTATGTGTTCTATAAAGCCTCACATACTTTCTCTTAGGTTTGATAATTGGTTATATGTATTGATTGCATGTTTGGCTCCAAGAAAATGTGCTGTGTAGGAGCAATTTTAGGTAACTTAGACCATTTTTGTGTGTGTGCTTTAGTGTCTTCTGTGTAGGAGCAATTTTAGGTAACTTAGACCATTTTTGTGTGTGTGCTTTAGTGTCTTCTGTGTAGGAGCAATTTTAGGTAACTTAGACCATTTTTGTGTGTGTGCTTTAGTGTCTTCTGTGTAGGAGCAATTTTAGGTAACTTAGACCATTTTTGTATATGTGCTTTAGTGTCTTCTGTGTAGGAGCAATTTTAGGTAACTTAGACCATTTTTGTATGTGTGCTTTAGTGTCTTCTGTGTAGGAGCAATTTTAGGTAATTTAGACCATTTTTGTATGTGTGCTTTAGTGTCTTCTGTGTAGGAGCAATTTTAGGTAATTTAGACCATTTTTGTGTGTGTGCTTTAGTGTCTTCTGTGTAGGAGCAATTTTAGGTAATTTAGACCATTTTTGTATGTGTGCTTTAGTGTCTTCTGTGTAGGAGCAATTTTAGGTAACTTAGACCATTTTTGTGTGTGTGCTTTAGTGTCTTCTGTGTAGGAGCAATTTTAGGTAACTTAGACCATTTTTGTGTGTGTGCTTTAGTGTCTTCTGTGTAGGAGCAATTTTAGGTAATTTAGACCATTTTTGTGTGTGTGCTTTAGTGTCTTCTGTGTAGGAGCAATTTTAGGTAACTTAGACCATTTTTGTGTGTGTGCTTTAGTGTCTTCTGTGTAGGAGCAATTTTAGGTAATTTAGACCATTTTTGTATGTGTGCTTTAGTGTCTTCTGTGTAGGAGCAATTTTAGGTAACTTAGACCATTTTTGTATGTGTGCTTTAGTGTCTTCTGTGTAGGAGCAATTTTAGGTAATTTAGACCATTTTTGTATGTGTGCTTTAGTGTCTTCTGTGTAGGAGCAATTTTAGGTAACTTAGACCATTTTTGTATGTGTGCTTTAGTGTCTTCTGTGTAGGAGCAATTTTAGGTAACTTAGACCATTTTTGTATGTGTGCTTTAGTGTCTTCTGTGTAGGAGCAATTTTAGGTAATTTAGACCATTTTTGTATGTGTGCTTTAGTGTCTTCTGTGTAGGAGCAATTTTAGGTAACTTAGACCATTTTTGTATGTGTGCTTTAGTGTCTTCTGTGTAGGAGCAATTTTAGGTAATTTAGACCATTTTTGTGTGTGTGCTTTAGTGCCCTTAGTTGTGTTCACATTGGTATTCAGGTTTGCTTTTTGAAATCCTCTAGTTATGAATTGGACGGAATGGTCAACGCCAGGGGCATTTCCTTGGATTATGTGCGTGCATGCACACATTATACTTAATTTTCTTTTCTGGCTTTTTTATTTCTATCCAGATGTTGTGTACATTTTGAAGTGGTCACAGGCCCCATGGGGATGCCGGGGGCTCTTTCAGTATAAATAGTATACCCACCTTCTGGAAATCCTGTGCTAGAAATTTCGTCTTTTCTGTCACTTTCTTTGTTTCTTTCTTCGTTCTTTGCTTTCTGTCATTTTCTGCCTTGCTGGTCCATTCACCTGTATGTCTTCAATAAAGTCTTTTGTACTTTCTCTTAGGGCTGAATTGGGCACACATATTAAGTGCATTTTTGGCTCTAGGGAAGTCAGATATGCGGAAACAATTTTAGATAATTTGGGCCCATTCTTATATATGTTTTAGTATCCTTAATTATGTTTAAATTTGTATTCAGGTATGTTTTTAGTCCTGTGTGTGATAAATTGGATGGAGTGGTCAATGCTGGGGGTTATGTTGTTAGATTATGTGCGCAAATGCATTGATATGTGTACTTAATTTTCTTTTCCTTTTTTTTTTTCCCTGTTGAAGTATTGTGTATGTTTTGAAGTGGTTATAACCTTGATATGGCTCTATGCAGTCGGCTGGGCTTTAAACAAAAATAACAAACAAGAGAAAAGTGGTTATAGCCCTGATATAACTCTGTGCTGTCAGCTGGGCTCCAAACAATAAGATTAAGGCATGCAGTGGCCCGGTTTTTTGTGTTCAAAAGGATTTGAGAGAACTTGAAGGCATGTATTACTTACTGCCCTTGTCATTGGCAAATAGGGCAGCAATGTAGGTACCCCACCTATGTCTGTTCTGGGCCAGCCTCTGTGTGATACCCCATAGTGTTGTGAACGCATTTAATGTGGCCCAGTTTTTATCTTGACAAAGTTTCTGGGATGTTCAGGGTATGCTGTTATGGTCTAGTTTTAATGATGAGTCATCTCTGTGTGTGTCTGTGTGTGTGTGTGTGTGTGTTTTATGTGTGTTTGAGTGCTGATGAGCCTCTGTGTGTGTGTGTGTGTGTGTGTTTTATGTGTGTTTGAGTGCTGATGAGCCTCTGTGTGTGTGTGTGTGTGTGTGTTTTATGTGTGTTTGAGTGCTGATGAGCCTCTGTGTGTGTGGTGTGTGTGTGTGTGTTGCGTGTGTGTGTGTGTGTGTGTGTGTGCGTGCGTGTGTGTGTGTGTTTGAGTGCTGATGTGCCTCTGTGTGTGTGTGCGTGTGTGTATGTGAGTGTGCGTGGGTTATGTGAGTGTGCGTGGGTGTGTGTGTATGTGTGTGAGTGAGTATGTGTGTGTGTGTTTGAGTGCTGATGTGCCTGTGTGTGCGTGTGTGTATGTTTGTGTACAAGTTTGCATAGTATGTGTGTGTGTGTGTGTATGTGTACAAGTTTGCATATGTATGTGTGTGTGTGTGTCAATGTGTGTGTGTGTGTATGTGTTTGTGTGTGTGTGTGTATGTGTGTGTGTATGTGTGTGTGTATGTGTGTGTGAGTGTGTGTATGTGTGTGTGTGTATGTGTGTGTGTGTGTGTGTGTGTGTGTGTGTGTGTTTGTGTGTTTCAAACAGATTGGATATCAAGGGTCAGAACGAGAGGAAATCTTTGATTTTCAATTACGATTTATCAGTATCGTTCACTCTGGGTTCCCCCTCCCCCCCTGGGTTCCCCCTCCCCCCCCCCAACTCATATTGTTTAACCCTTTGACTCCCGCACCATATCCACCAGCATCCTGCATTGTCAACCATGCTAGCAATGCTAAACCTTAACCCTTTGACTCCCTCACCCCTATACACCCTGGTGGATAGGGTGAAGGAATCGAAGGGTTAAGTTTTTGTTGTTGGTGGATTGGGTGCGGGAGTCAAAGGGTTAATTTGAAAACAGAAGCAAGGGTAGTGATGTTTTGGGGTGAGTTTTTTTTTTTCCCCAACTTATGTATCGAGTTCTGTAATATTTAACTCAGTAAGCTCAGTCTGCAGACGTGTAGGAGGGGCATTATATGTGTTACAGATTAGCGATTAATATGTAACAACAGATCAGTAAGCAAGACATATGGAAGCATTAATATTACTGTTGCTACAATATTGACTTTATATGATATCCTAAAATATTGACTTTTAAATTTTGTTATATTATTGACTTTAAATTTTATGTTACATTATCAACTTTATATTTTATGCTACAACATTGACTTTATATTTTATGTTAAACTTTATTTTTTATGCTACATTTACTTTATATTTTATGTTACATTATTGACTTTATGCTGTATGCTACAGTTTTGCCTTTATATATTTTTGCTACAATACTGACTTAATATTTTATGCTACATTCTTGACTTTATATTTTATGATACAATATTGACCTTATGTTTTTACACGACAATATTGACTTTATGCTTTATGCTACAATATTGACGTTATATTTTATGCTACATTGTTTACTTTGTATTTTACGCTACAATACTGGCTTTATATCTCACACTACAATATTGACTTTATATTTTGTGCTACAATATTGACTTTACATTTTATGGTACAATATTGATTTTATATTTTATGCTACAATATTGACTTTATATTTTATGCTATATTATTGACTTTGTGTTTTATGCTACAATATTGACTTTATATTTTATGCTACAGTATTGACTTTATATTTTATGCTATATTATTGACTTTGTGTTTTATGCTATATTATTGACTTTATATTTTATGCTACAATATTGACTTTATATTTTATGCTATATTATTGACTTTGTGTTTTATGCTATATTATTGACTTTATATTTTATGCTATATTATTGACTTTGTGTTTTATGCTACAATATTGACTTTATATTTTATGCTACAATATTGACTTTATATTTTATGCTATATTATTGACTTTATGTTTTATGCTACAATATTGACTTTGTGTTTTATGCTACAATATTGACTTTGTGTTTTATGCTGCAATATTGACTTTATATTTTATGCTACAATATTGACTTTATATTTTATGCTACAATATTGACTTTATATTTTATGCTACAATATTGACTTTGTGTTTTATGCTACAATATTGAAGGACCGTTTGATTCATGGATGTTTTATATTGCTATTATTGAAAGGGAGGATGGTTTGTTTTTTGTTGTCCCAGGACCATTTGTTGTTGTTATTGTTGTTGTTGTCCAGGATCTATTTGCATGTCTTCCCATGGGGGTGCCGGAGGTCTTTCAGTATAAATAGTATCCCCACATTCTGGAAATTCTGTGCTAGAAATTTCCTCTTTTCTATCACTGTTCGTTTTTGCCTTGCTCCTTTTCTTTCTGTCATTTCTTCCTATCATTTTCTGCATTGCTGTGGCCCATTCACCTGCATACGTTTGATGAAGTCTTGCGTACTTTCTCTTTGGAGTGATAATTACATACATGTATTAAGTGCATATTTGGCTCTTGGGAAATGTGGTATGCAGAAGCAATATTAGGTAATTTAGGCCTGTTTTTCGGAGATGTTTTAGTTTCCTTATTAACATTTAAATTTGTATTCAGGTATGTTTTTAAAATCCCCTGTGTGATAAATTGGACGGAGTAGTCAACGCCAGGGGCATCTCTTTAGATTATTTGCGTGAATGCATTGATATGTGTAGGTAATTTTCTTTTCCTTTTTTTTTTTCTTGTTGAAGTACTGTATATGTTTTGAATCGATTATAGCCCTGATATGCAGTTGGCTGGGCTATAACCAAAAGTAGCAATAACAACAACAACAAAAACAAAAACAGTCTGGACATGAATATGACAAAGAATGTGCATCATTTACATTGAATTCACTATGTAGTCTTTGTGGAAGCGAGTCAGTCAGTCTCTCCAGGCTGGTAACAAGGCAAAGCTCTGGTTCTCTGTTAAGGTCGCAAGGGTTCGATTCAGTAAAAAATGTTGATGCCGACGACCTCCTGTTCACACCAGCTATGAACTAGTTACCTGGCCCTTTTTAGGGACAGGGAAAGGCGAAGCAGTGGGGGAGAGGAAATGTGTGGTGCCTGCACCCGGCATAGCGTTGACCCTGAGGAAAGGTAAGGTTTGCACCTGTCTGCTCCTCAAGGTTATAGGACAATTTTCATTGTTTTCATTTTGTTGTTGTTGTTGTTTTTGTTGTTGTTGTGTGTGTGTGTGTGGAAATGGGCGACATCATTGCTGTTGTCGAGATCCAAGGAGCGTTCTCCTTGCCAGATCCACCGCCTTCACGGGATACTTGGTGAGGCACTCCAGCCTCCCGCTGTCCTCCACGAATAATTGCTACCGCATGTACTTGATTGTGGGGCATCTTTGATCCATTGTGCCAGATCTTGTTCGTCCTCGTTGCACAGGGGACACATCTGATCCGTTGTTGAGTCCATCTTATGTTTATTAGTCCGCAGCAAAGGGCGGTGACCCGACCTCAGCTTTGCAGGTAGGGTCTGATCTCTGCGGGACTTTATTTCCGCCTCTTTCTGCATAGAGAATGCCCCGTATGTATACACCTCGCTCGTTCTCGCATGCTGTTTCAGAGGGTCCTTTATTATGTTGTTTTTTTTATCTGGGCACGAGCGCTACTGTAGGATATCGGTCTGCCTGGGCCCAGGGATGTTGTTGCCTGCTTTGTGGCCTCGTTCGCAAGGTTGTTCCCCGGGGACGTTTTTTTGTTGTTGTCTTGAGAGGAAAATGGACACACTGCTTTATCGATTCCTGTTGGTCCACTCTTCTCAATGCATATAGATTAACCCTTTCACTCCCGCACTCCGGTCACCAGCATCCTGCATTGCCAACCATGTTAACAAAGCAAAAACTTAACCCTTTGATTCCCTCACCCTATCCACCAGCTTCCTGCAGGAAGCTGGTGGATAGGGTGAGGGAATCAAAGGGTTAAGTTTTTGTAGTTTGTAGATAGGGTGCGGGAGTCAAAGGGTTAAAATGGTGGTGGGTTTTTGTGTGATGATTTTTGTTTGATTTCGCAGCTTGCTGTGCTTTCAATGTTTTCAGTTCCAGACACAGTGATAATTATCTTTGACACTTGTACCTTTGGAGCTGATGACAGGAGAAGAATTATCTTTAATTTGTGTTGATTAAGCCTTCGACTCCCACACCCTGTCCACCAGCATCGTGCATTGTCAACCATGCCAGTAAAGCGAAAACTGAACCCTTTGATTCCCTCTCCCCATCCGCCAGCTTCCTGCTTGAAGCTGGTGGATAGGGTGAGGGAGTCAAAGAGTTAAGTTTTTGCAGTTGCTGTGTATAGGGTGCAGGAGTCGAAGGGTTAAAATGATGATGCTTTGGTGATCTTTTGACTTGGATTTCGTAGCGTGTTGAGATTTAACCTTTTCGTTACCAGTCACATGAATAATTATTTTTTATACGTTTACCCTTGGAACTGATGGCAGGAGAAGAATTATGCCTCAGAAATGAACTGTGTCAGAAATTTGCACCGCTCTAAACGGAAAGCAACTGCAGCTTTGAAGAACAGTTTTAGTCCTGTAAATGTTGCTTCCCTAGTTTATAAATCTTGCTCGCTTTTGCATGAGGATTTTCGTGTTTGGTGTTTAACAAGTGATAATCCATTTTTTTTCTTGCGGTCCATTGTTTTTGTTGTTGTTGTTTTTTTTGTTAAAATCACTGACAAGGTTGACAATTTACTGTTCTAACTCATATCCTTTGCACTGATATTGTATGAGTTTGTACGCACTGATATTGTTTGAGTTTGTACGCATTGATATTGTATGAGTTTGTACGCACTGATATTGTTTGAGTTTGTACGCACTGATATTGTTTGAGTTTGTACGCATTGATATTGTATGAGTTTGTACGCACTGATATTGTATGAGTTTGTATGCACTGATATTGTATGAGTTTGTATGCACTGATATTGTATGAGTTTGTACGCACTGATATTGTTGAGTTTGTACGTACTGATATTGTATGAGTTTGTACACAAAATATAACAACAGCTTTAACAACTTTTAAGGTGAATTATGTGTTGTGGAGAAAGTTGTTTAGTGTGTGTTTGCGTGTATGTGTGTGTGGGGTGTGTGTGTGTGTGTGTGTGTGTGTGTGTGTGTGTGTGTGTGTTTTAAGAATATGTAACTTGCTCTCTCTCTCTCTCTCTCTCTCTCTCTCT
>JAPXFY010000028.1:33027939-33072939 GCA_030674185.1 Monoplex corrugatus
AACCATGACAGCAAAGCAAAATCTTAACCCTTTGACTCCCTCAGCCTATCTACTATTATCATGCTTTGTCAACCATGACAGCAAAGCAAAAACTTAACCCTTTGACTCCCTCAGCCTATCTACTATTATCATGCTTTGTCAACCATGACAGAAAAGCAAAAACTTAACCTTTTGACTCCTTCACCCTATCCATCAGCTTCCTGTAGCTTGCTGGTTGTAGAAATGGTGCGGGAGTCAAAGGGTTACATTTTTGCTGCTTGTTGGATAGGTTGCGGGAGTCAAAGGGTTACATTTTTGCTGGTTGTGAATAGGGTGAGGAAATCAAAGGGTTACATTTTTGCTGGTGGTGGATAGGGTCCGGGAGTCAAAGGGTTACATTTTTGCTGGTTGGGGATAGGATGCAGGAGTCAAAGGGTTACATTTTTTCTGGTGGTGGATAGGGTCCGGGAGTCAAAGGGTTACATTTTTGCTAGTTGTGGATAAGGTGCGGGAGTCAAAGGGTTAATTTTCTCTGCTGCACAGAAATTTGCTATGAGAATAACATTAAAAGCCAATACTTGTTTTACTCTGATCCTTCTTCTTCTTCATCCTTTTTTTATTTTTAATAAAAAAAAAAGGAGATTATCTGGAAAGGCTGGACCATCCTGTTTTGTGTGGTTTTGCTCTCGTTTTACTTAATCTACCGGTCTATCTGTATGCTTTGTCAGCTTTGTCATATTTACTGTCAGTCTATGCTTGTTGAAAATCAAGAACATTCATTAAGCCTATAATTATTATTCTTTAACACACAATGTTACATTATCAGTCTAAAATAAAACAAAACAAACTAATAACAAACAAACAAACACACACACACACACACACACACACACACACACACACACACACACACACACACACACACACACACACACACACACACACACACACCACACACACACACTCACTCACACATAACTGACAAAAACATCAGGATGAAAGACAGCTCTCCTGATATTATTCCAAAATATAATTACAAGCGTGCAGACTGGTCCTTATTTCGAACTGCTCTTGCTAATCAGGATTACAGACATTATGAAAGTGAAAATGTATACATTATGTTTTCTAAATTCCAAGAGTCAATTCTAGCCGCTGCAGACGTATCAATTCCGAAACTCAAAACTTCTAAATCGAATAATCGATTGGGTAATGTTTGGTGGACAGAGGCATGTGAGAAAGCAGTTCAATATAAAAGGGAGAAATTCAAAATCTACATCAAAAGCCGGAAACCTGAAGATCATGTGGAAATGAAAAAAGCTAACATCCAATGTAACAAAATCATTGCTGAAGCAAAGAAAGATTATTGGGCATCATTCTGCAAAAAAGAAATTTCAGATTTCAAAGATTTCCATAAAGTCTGGACGAAAATGAATCAAATGAAGAATGGAACCAACTTACCTAGGTGTCCGATAATGATAGAAACATGTAACACATTTCCTTCAGACATGGACAAAGCAGAAACCTTTGTGGACTTATTTGCTAAAAACAGTAAAGTTGAAGGTTTATCTCCAGACTGCAAACATCACAGAGAAATGGAAGATAACAACTCAATCTACACTGATCCAATACCTCAGAATGATCTCTGGTTTAATTCTCCAATCACCTTAGAAGAGCTAAAAAACACAATACTGTTTCTACACAACAAAACGAGTTCGGTAGGTATTGATGCAGTTTCGACTGAAATGATTAAACATCTCCCTGAAAACTATCTTATTTTCCTACACAAAATTTTGCAGAAATGCTGGGTTAGCGGAACTGTACCACAAATCTGGCAAAAGTCTATAGTTATACCGATATTAAAAGCAGGAAAATCGAAAACTGATAAAAACAGTTACAGACCCATTGCTTTGACGTCCCACACGAGCAAACTAATGGAAAGATTGATCTTAAACAGACTTTTACACTACTGTGATAAAAATAACGTTATTCCGGTAAACCAGGCGGGTTTTAGAAAAGGGAGATCCGCAGTTGAACACCTGGTTAAACTTACGACTCAGATCAAACAACAGTTTGCCCGCAGAAAAAGTGTTTTAGCTACTTTCTTTGATGTAAAAAAAGCTTACGATCAAGTTTGGCATAAACGTTTATTGTTCAAGCTAAAATCTGTTGGTTTATCTGGCAATATGTACAATTACATTAAATCTTTTTTAGCTAATAGAACAATACAGGCTAGAGTGGGAGCTAGTTATTCTACTTCACGGCACCTCGACATGGGGATTCCACAAGGTTCAGTGATAGCACCTATTTTATTTAATATCCTTATACAGGATCTTCCTAAAGCTTTTTCAAATCGTGTTGTTTTAGTACAGTATGCTGATGATATATGCACTTGGATGAATATCACTTTAAAAAAGACAACTCCACAGAGAACACGGAATTACATCAGGAAATTGTATCAAATTGATCTTGATAATCTTGGAAACTATATGTTAGAAAATGGTCTGTCGTTGTCGGCAGAAAAGACTAACATGATGCTGTTTGATCCTGGTGGTAACTCAAATAACTTGCCTACTTTCAAATTGCTTGGTGAAGTGTTAAATTACGAACAGGTCGTAAAATTTCTGGGAGTTTACATCACTTCGAAATTAAGCTGGAATGTTCATTTTGATTATATTTTAACAAAAGCACGAAAAACCTTACATTTTCTAAAGATAATAAGCAAATTACCCTGGGGAATGGATACAAATATACTGATTCATCTGTCAACAGCGCTGGTCAGGTCTAAATTATCCTACGCGCAAGAAGTTTTTTTCAATGCACCTAAATATTTACTAAAAAAGATTCAGAACTTGGACTGCAAAAGTCTTAAAATTGCACTAGGTGTACCAACTCATGCTTCTACTCTGGAAACGTACAAAGTTGCTGGAATTCTACCTCTAAACAACCATCGTGAGCTAGCTACAGCAAAGTTTGCAATTAGAACTACTTCACAAGCGAATAATTTTGTGAGCAAAGAAATTAAAATCAGGTCTGATATTGACTTTCCAAAACGAGCAAAAAACATTTCAACACAAATTACAACCGCAACTTACATATCTGACCTGATCAAACAATCCAGCATAACTATGGATGAAATAGCCAAAAAACCAATGTTAACGCCTATCCCTACATGGGAAATGCTAAAGGCCACGTTTGATCTCGATTATGCAGACGTTAAAAAAGATGATAATGTCAACATTACGCTATCCACAGCTTGTGAACACATCGATGAAAAGTACCGTACCCACCTCCACATTTTTACTGATGGGTCAGTCTTAGCAAATCAGAGCGCTGGAGCAGCGTTTTATGTTCCAAAATTTAACATTAAAAAATCTTTTTTCATTGGGGCAAATGTATCTATATATACAGCAGAATTGGTCGCTGTTGTTCAAGCGTTGCATTATTTAATAAGCCTTCGGCCTGTGCCTTTCAAAGTAGTTCTGTTTGTTGATTCAAAATCTGTATTATATGCCTTACAGTCTTTTGATACAGACACAAGACCTGATTTAATAATTGAGGCAAATCATCTAATACACTGTTTAAAGATAAATGGCTCGGAAATCAGTTTATGCTGGGTGCCTTCTCACGTTGGTCTTCACGGCAACAACGTAGTTGACAGAGCAGCTAAATCCGGTGCACTCCGTTTTGAAAATTCCATAGAATTACATGTTAACACCTCGGTAAAAGAAGCTTACAACTCGCTAGAATTAGCATCATGGATTCGATTTCATGAAGATTTAAATGAAAAATTTGTGTCTCAAAAAAGATTCAAACTTTCAATTCAAAATATCTGTAAAAAAATGCAGTATTCTTCGATATATCATTTGAGATTAATTGTTACCACATATTTTCGTATTCAACTGAACGCTTTGAAAACAAAATATTGTAAAAACGTTTTATGTATTTGCGGTGAACAATTCACATTGTATCACTGTTTGTTTTACTGCAGAAAGCTTCGTTATTTTTTACCAAAGATGTTTACACAAGGAAACTATCTTGAAAAGCATTTTAAAGAAGTGATATCAGATCAAGTTCTGTTAGTTAAAATTTCAGAATCATTGGTTCACAGTCCTGTTAATGCGTTACTTTAAGGTTATTATTTTAATTATCATTATCTTATTTTGTTTTGTTTTGCTTTTTATGACGATTTTTCTTTTACATTTGATGTTAGCGTTGTTCTAGTTTCATTTCTCTGATCATCCATATCATTTTTCTAAAGACCTTGCTGGTTCCTTTTAATTTTTTTTCCGTCTCTTACTCTGTTCCCTTCTTTCCCCTTCTCCCTCCCCCCCCCCGCCAAAAAAAAAAAAAATCATCCTCCATGCCATTTTTCTCCGTCTAATATCACTTATAGTGAAAAGACGTTAAATCAAGGAACGAACTCACTCACACACACACACACACACACACACACACACACACAGGTCAAATCACGCGCAGTGAGATTGCGCGTGAACAAACACACACGCAGGCACTGGCACGCACGCGCACATGTTTTCTTCTGACAGCTTGGTTGACTTTTTTTCCAATCAAGAATTTAATAAATCTAAGGACAAAGGTGGATTTGTGTGGACTAGTTTGGATTTTAAAAATCAGAAACTTCGATCCCATAGTAGCAGTCTGAAATGGTAAAGGCTCACAAGTATAGCTCGTGTCACGTGTGTCGTTTGTCATTGTTTATTGTAGAAATGGTTATAACATTTCTTGTCAAGAAGTTAGTAAACAACACTGATGTCTTAAAACTAAGAGACACTACCAGAACATTTTAAAGAAAAGATAACTCATTCAACTTTCGATTTCCTCATGTCAAGTCCACCATTTCGTGTTGTCTTGGATATAGAATGAAGTGTGCGTCAACCTGACACAAGGTGCTTGAGTACCTGTACCAGCCACCCTTGCACACCAGCATATGAAAACAAAAGAAGAGTAAACCAAAGGCTTTCTCGACGGACTATTACCGATTATTTGCTCTAAGACGATCAGAAACGCCTCGGGTTTTGCGTAAGGATATGATGTAATCAGTCCGGGAAGAGTATAGATCTATTAGCTGACTTGCCTTCCATGGAGTGTACACTATGTTGTTTTTATGCGTGGATGCCCTTCTCCAGTGATAGTAAGGTTAGGGTTGGGTAGCTTTGTAGTTAGCGTTGTCAAAGGTTGTGAAGTCGAGCGTCGTATAAATTATTCTTACGCCAGCGAATGACAAAGGAGACATGGTGTAGTCAGCTTAGCAGAGTTGCGGAAGTTTCGATTCGGAAAGACAGCGTCCGTGGCGTGTAGGTCCTTGTGCTGTTTGTACTTTTGCACTGCACGGCGATGTTTGATCGTGTTCATAAGCTCTTTTAACGGTTTATGCAGCCTATCGCATCGTGAATTTGGTAAGTAGCCCATTGATTAGGTCCCAACATTTTCTTTTACTGTAGTGTAAGTTAGGCCTGGGGCGCGGTATTGCTGGCAGTGAAGTGGTTAAAACGTCGAACATCCAATCGGAAGTTTTGGGGTTCGATCCTGCATGGGTACCTCCCGTCTGGTGGGTAAAGGGTGGAGTTTTTTCGCCGATCTATCTGATCTAATATGTGCACGCTTGTTAATCATTAATGCCTAAACGGTAAAACCCCTTCTGTGTATGGGGCCTATATGATCGTAGTATGTACACAGAACATCAAATCATTTGACAAATGTCAGTGTGCACGTAAAATTATTATACGTTTGTCATTTGATGTTCTGTGTAGATCTGTAAGACATAATCACATATACTAATATTCGTATCCAATGTGAATGTGGTACAGGCCTGTCATATGTATAGTCCTCTAGTTATGGAAACAAGCAAACAGCCAGCATGCATGCCAGCCAGAAAGATAGCACATACTGTGACATAGACTGCAGCAACATACACCCTGCACAATATAGACAAAAACAACATGCTTCCACTAGTACCAGAGAAATTCTAAATTCATTAAAAGAAAAAGGCTGGACTGAAATAAATAAGCAAAGGAGAATATTTCATGCAAACATGACAAATGTGTTGACACTGCTTTCTCAGCTCAGTGGGTGGATCTTTACTAAATTTCGGTCAAAAGATGTGGACCATTAAAGGGTCACGAAAGGGTAAGTTAAGAAGGTAAAGTACCAAGATCAAGGTCATAAAGACAACAAAAAAAAAAAAGAAAAAAAAAAGCCTGGAAAAACATTTTTTGAGGAAGGTGTGTAAACAGTACTTTTTGATGAAATACAATACTGATCGATTATTTTCGTTTTGTGAAGGTTTTCCATTTTTCTCGATGCACATGGACTTACATTTTAGGTGAAGCTTCTTCAGTATCACAGTCACTGATATCCTAGATCATCCTTATCTTCATGCCAATACTTATACTGTCTGAAAAAAAAGGTTGAGAATTCAAGGAATTGACTCTCTCTTATAGAACTTTATAAGCTTAACCCTTTGGCTCAAGTACCCTGTCCACTGACTGCAAAAAACTTTAACCCTTTGACTCCCTCACTGTATCCATCAGCTGCCTGCAGGAAGCTTGTGGATAGGGTGAGGGAGTCAAAGGGTCAAGTTTTTGCTTTGCTAGTAGCATGGTTGACAATGCAGGATGCTGATGGACAGGGTGCAGGAGTGAAAGGATTATGAACATTTGTTTTCTCATATCTGATTTTTTATCTTGAGTATGTGTTTGTTGAAGTCTTTTTAAAAAAAATTTTTTTTTTAGACAATCAGCATATGAAATAGATATTTCATCACAATTCATTTTAATTGCTTTTAACCGTTGATTGTATTATTACAGTTCACCTGTTTTCATCTTAGCAGTGAGGGTATGACTGCCTTTGTCATGTTCTTGTGAAGCAGTTAGGGCTCTTATTAGATGAGGTACTGTATGAGTATACATTATTATTACTATTATCATTATTGTTATTATGTAGTAAGAATCTCTGGGGAGAGCCGACAGCTGAAGGTCCTCAGAGGAGAAACCACCATCAAACATTTTGGCCCTTAACCCTTTGGCTCCTGCACCCTATCCACCAACTGCAAAATCCTTAACCCTCTGACTCCCCACCCTATTCATCAGCGTCCTGCAGGAATCTGGTGGATAGGGTGAGGGAGTTAAAGGATTAAATTTTTGCTTTGGTAACAGTTGCCAATGCAGGATGCTGGAAGACAGAGTGCGGGAGCCAAAGGGTTAACTCCTGACACTCTGAGGGGGCCAGGCCGCATCCAGGTCATGATTTCTGGATATCCTTCTTCTGTCATCTTTATTACTATTATTATTTTTGTTGTCATTGTTGTTGTTGGTAGTGTGCAGTGGTCTGGTTTCAGCAGTGAAGAGAGTATTAATACAGTACAACAAAGTTGTGTTTTTGAGCATAATCCACATCAAACAGAAGCAGCACTTTAAAAGATTGATAAATATGTATACCGTAATGTTCGGGCTATTGGGCATACCGGTATAATTATAGAAAAATCTGAACTATATTCACACTTAAGCCGCACTGGTTTATAAGCCGCACTTTTTCAATTGCCAGGTCGATCACCTTCAACTTGACGGCTGCTTCATAGGCATTATGTCGCGTTTTCGGCATGATGAGGGTGTATGCTTGAGCAGAACAGATCTGAATACTGATCTGAATGCTTCAGTGTATGTGGATTTGATTTAAAAACGTGAACAATTAACAGTTAACACTTTAACATGAATGGTTAACACTTTAACATGGAGCTCTCTGAAAAATTCATGAACGGTGAACACGATTTTGGTGAGTTAAACTTAAGAGAAGCTAAGAATAGATGAGAATGTGATGCTCCTGGGATCGGAAAAACCCACAAAGAAGCCTCATCATTTCAGGGGTTTAAGCTGGGGAAAAAAGTTGCGGCTGATAGCCCGAATTTTATGGTACATACAAATTGAAGGAAAAGTTAGGCATTATATGTGACCCGCTCTGAATTTCTGTTTCTGAAGGTGGGGCTGTGCAGTATGCGACATCAAAAGACGACTTGTCTGTGGTCTACAAATTGAAGTGAGACAGTGAATCACAAAATAATGCAGGATTCCGTGCGAAGCAAAGGTGTGTATGCATGTAAAACGTTTTGAGTTTGGTTTTTTTTTGTTTTTGTTTTTTGACTTCACCTTTATTTATTCATTTTTTTTAAACAATGAATAGCCATCAACAAACAATGTAGTAACAAAACAATAATTTCAATTCATTCACAAAAGAGGAACTTACATCTGACAACATATTACAACATACAGAAGACAAAAACCCCATATTTCATACAATACATGTATGGGAGATTTCAAAATGTACATCAAGATATCAGAAATGTCATAACGATGAATTTGTCCTCTATTAAGAAAGCAGTGGTTTATGCTTATTCCATTGAGCATTAAATAAACGACAAATGAAAGTCCACTCTGGCATTACATTGTTCAATTCTGAATTTTATTTAATAGTGTAAAGTCCACCCTGGCATTACATTGTTCAATTCTGAATTTTATTTAATAGTGTAAAGTCCACCCTGGCATTACATTGTTCAATTCTGAATCTTATTTAATAGTGTATGCCTGTGAAGCATTTTGAGTTGCTGTTTATTTATTCCTTCAGTGTATGCCTGTATAGCATTTTGAGTTGCTGTTTATTTATTCCTTCAGTGTATGCCTGTATAGCATTTTGAGTTGCTGTTTATTTATTCCTTCAGTGTATGCCTGTATAGCATTTTGAGTTGCTGTTTATTTATTCCTTCAGTATATGTGTGTAAAGCAATTTGAGCTGATCAGTTATTCATTCCTTCAGTGTATGTGTGTAAAGCATTTTGAGTTGATCAGTTATTTATTCCTTCAGTGTATGCGTGTAAAGCATTTTGAGTTGATCAGTTATTTATTCCTTCAGTATATGTGTGTAAAGCATTTGAGTTGATCAGTTATTTATTCCTTCAGTGTATGCGTGTAAAGCATTTTGAGTTGATCATTATTTATTCCTTCAGTATATGTGTGTAAAGCATTTTGAGTTGATCAGTTATTTATTCCTTCAGTGTATGTGTGTAAAGCATTTTGAGTTGATCAGTTATTTATTCCTTCAGTGTATGCGTGTAAAGCATTTTGAGTTGAAACAGTTATTTATTCCTTCAGTATATGCCTGTAAAGCATTTTGAGTTGCTGTTTATTTATTCCTTCAGTGTATGCCTGTAAAACATTTGAGGTGATCAGTTATTTATTCCTTCAGTATATGCCTGTAAAACATTTTGAGTGATCAGTTATTTATTCCTTCAGAGTATGCTGTAAAGCATTTTGAGTTGTTTATTTATTCCTTCAGTGTATGCATGTAAAGCATTTGAGTTGCTGTTTATTTATTCCTTCAGTGTATGCATGTAAAGCATTTTGAGTTGCTGTTTATTTATTCCTTCAGTGTATGCATGTAAAGCATTTTGAGTTGCTGTTTATTTATTCCTTCAGTGTATGCATGTAAAGCATTTGATTGATTGCTGTTTATTTATTCCTTCAGTGTATGCATGTAAAGCATTTTGAGTTGACTGTTTATTTATTCCTTCAGTGTATGCCTGTAAAGCATTTTGAGTTGATCAGTTATTTATTCCTTCAGTGTATGCCTATAATTTAGTATAAGCATTTTGAGTTGATCATGTTATTCTATATCCTTCAGTGTATGCCTGTAAAGCATTTTGAGTTGATCAGTTATTATTCCTTCAGTGTATGCGTGTAAACTTTTGAGTTGATCAGTTATTTATTCCTTCAGTGTATGCGTGTAAAGCATTTTGAGTTGATCAGTTATTTATTCCTTCAGTGTATGCGTGTAAAGCATTTTGAGTTGATCAGTTATTTATTCCTTCAGTGTATGCGTGTAAAGCATTTTGAGTTGATCAGTTATTTATTCCTTCAGTGTATGCGTGTAAAGCATTTTGAGTTGATCAGTTATTTATTCCTTCAGTGTATGCGTGTAAAGCATTTTGAGTTGATCAGTTATTTATTCCTTCAGTGTATGTGTGTAAAGCATTTTGAGTTGATCAGTTATTTATTCCTTCAGTGTATGCCTGTAAAGATTTTGAGTTGATCAGTTATTTATTCCTTCAGTGTATGTTGTAAAGCATTTTGAGTTGATCATTATTATTCCTTCAGTGTATGGTGTAAAGTATTTTGAGTTGATCGATTATTATTCCTTCAGTGTATGCCTATAAGCAATTTGAGCTGATCGATTATTTATTCCTTCAGTTCTTTTTTTTTTCATCCCATCTTCTACATATTCTGATAATTTATTCTTTCAGTTCTTTTTTCCTCTCCATCTTCTGCGCCATTCCTGTTTCAGTACCCCTTTGCCACTGATTCTGCCTATCCAGCACACTACCAGACCCACAGATAATGAGGTCACCAGGAAAGCAAGGCATGCTTTGTCCACAGAATCTGGAACAATACCTCACAATGCTGTGGTTTGACTCTGAGAATGGGGATGATTGTGATGGTGCCTGCTGTAAATGCCATTTCAGATTGAGTTTCATTCTCAAGATTGCATTGAAGTTGCGCTATAAAATATTTAATTATTATTAATTATCTCTGCACTTGGAATAAATTCCATTTGTACTGCTGCAGATGCTTTGTGATAAATAAGATGATCAGGCACAAGCAGCATGCATAAACAAACAAACATAAAGAAAAAATCAACAAGAACAACAAAAAACGCCAAAAAAGTCTGGATTTAAAGTGAGAGGCAGACCAAGGAAGGCCTTGCTTAATCAGTTAATGGCATGAAAGAGACCTATGCCACTGGGCATTTCTCTGCTTCAGCTCTTCCATCTCCAGCAAAAGTCAATTCTTTTTCCTTCGTGACCCTCCCTCTACCCGTGGGAATGCCGGGGCTCTTTCAGTATAAAAGTATCCCCACCTTCTGGAATTTCTGTGCTAGAAATTTCCTCTTTTCTGTCACCGTCTTTGTTTCTTTCTTCCTCTTTTGCTTTCTGTCATTTCTTCCTGTCATTTTCTGCCTTGCTGATCCATTCACCTGTAAGTGTTTGATAAAGTCTTATGTACTTTCTCTTCTTAGGATTGATAATTTGGTACATGTGTTAAGTGCATTGTTGACTCTAGGGTATGAGATATGCGAAAGCAATTTTAGGTAATCTAGGCCCGTTTTTTTTCATATGTTTTAGTGTCCTTAGTTATGTTTAAATTTCAATTCATGTGTGTTTTTTTAAATCCTCATGTGGATAAATTGGACGGAATGGTCAACGCCAGGTGCATCTCCTTAGATTATGTGCATGAATGCATTGATATGTGTACTTAAGTTTCTTTTCCTTTTTTTCTTTGTTGAAGTATTGTGTATGTTTCGAACTGGTTATAGCGCTGACATGGCTCTATGCAGTCAGCTGGGCTGTAAACAACAATAAATGAATAACAATAACAATAAATTGCTTTTTGACACCCATGATGGTACTAGTGGACAGATAAAGACAGACATAATACAAACTATAATTACCTTCATTAGCAGTCACATGTACAACTGATGCATATATTATGTATATCACTGCTTGCATCATAATGCTTTTTCTTCCCAGTTTTCAAAATCGAGTGTGAAAAAAGTGGATTTTTAAGCCAGCCTTTTGCATACAATTACTCAGAACTAGAGAAAAAGTGGAATTGTGTCTGTGTTCTGAAAAATTGGATTTATGTGCATAGGGTGTGTGTGTGTGTACTGTGTACGCATGTGT
Organism: Monoplex corrugatus; assembly: GCA_030674185.1. Taxonomy (NCBI): domain Eukaryota; kingdom Metazoa; phylum Mollusca; class Gastropoda; order Littorinimorpha; family Ranellidae; genus Monoplex; species Monoplex corrugatus. The sequence continues at coordinate 33,039,665 of JAPXFY010000028.1, forward strand.
GTGTATGCGTGTGTGTGTGTGGATGTATGTGTGTGCATGCATGTATAGTATTTTAGTAGTTTTTGTGGTGGTTTCTTTATATTAAATTTACAGTCCTAATCAGCATTACTTGAGGCTTTCTGGTTCATGATGAACTGTTGTTATATCATCATTATTGATTGATTGCAGAGGCTCGGTGGGTGTGTGAGAAACCTTTGGTTCAACACAGTGCAATGCTGTCAACAGTATTCGTGATCACCAGTGCCTTCGATGTCGCAGCCTTAGGCCGTACCACCCTAAGCTTTTTTCTGAGGCTAAGGTATGATTTATTTCTTCTTTGTAATTTTGGCCCAGGAGAGTGGGGGGCATGTATTAAATGCATTTTTGGCTCTAGGGAAATGAGATATGAGGAACAGTTTTATTACTTAGGCCCATTTTTATATGTTTTAGTGTCATATTTATGCTTTTAATTTGTATTAATTCAAGTATGTTTTTTAATTCCCCTGTGTGATAAATTGGACAGAGTGGTCAATGCCAGGGGCACCTCCTTAGATTATGTGCGCGAATGCATTGATATGTGTGCTTAATTTTCTTTCCCTTTTTTTTTCCTGTTGAGGTATTGTGTATGTTATGAAACGCTTATAAACAGCCCTATGTGGTTTTACATGGTCAACTGGGCTTTTTGACAAAAATTGTACACTTAACAGTAACCTCCAGGCTCACCAGTCTCTCTGTTTAAAAAATGGCGTGAAGACAAAGACTGTTTTCTTTTTAAGTGTGTCACTGACATTAGTGTTTGTTAAAAATCTGATATGTTGTTACAATATTCAGACCAACCAAACGTGAATGCAGGTTTTCCTTTATTGGGATCAGATGATGAGAATGTTGTTCTTCCATTGTCCAGGTTTATTGTTGAGGCTTTGGAAGAAAGAAAACTCTAACTCGAATAAGTATATAGGCGTGATACTTTGTGTACGGATACACTGTACATTTTGTGTACGGATGTACTATATACACTTAGTGTATGGCATATACTGTCACTTTGTGTATGGATATACTATATACACTTTGTGTATGGATATACTGTAACACTTTGTGTATGGATATACTGTACACTTTGTGTATGGATACACTATATACACTTTGTGTATGGATATACTGTACACTTTGTGCATGGATATACTGTACACTTTGTGTATGGATACACTATATACACTTTGTGTATGGATACACTATATACACTTTGTGTATGGATACAGTATATACACTTTTGTGTATGGATATACTGTATACACTTAGTGTATGGATATACTGTATACACTTTGTGTATGGATAACTATATACACTTTGTGTATGGATATATATACACTTTGTGCATGGATATACTGTACACTTTGTGTATGGATATATTGTATACACTTTGTGTATGGATACACTATAACACTTTGTGCATGGATATACTGTACACTTTGTGTATGGATACACTATATACACTTTGTGTATGGATATACTGTATACACTTTGTGTATGGATACACTATATACACTTTGTGTATGGATATACTGTACACTTTGTGTATGGATATATGTACACTTTGTGTATGGATATATTGTACACTTTGTGTATGGATAACTATATACACTTTGTGCATGGATATACTGTACACTTTGTGTATGGATATATTGTACACTTTAGTTGTATGGATATACTGTACACTTTGTGTATGGATATACTTATACACTTTGTGTATGGATAATACTGTACACTTTGTGCATGGATATACTGTACACTTTGTGTATGGATATACTGTACACTTTTTATGGATAGCTATATACACTTTGTGTATGGATATACTGTACACTTTGTGTATGGATATACTGTAACACTTTGTGTATGGATACACTAATACACTTTGTGTATGGATAATATATACACTTTGTGTATGGATAACTTATACACTTTGTGTATGGATATACTGTATACACTTTGTGTATGGATATATGTATACACTTTGTGTATGGATATATGTACACTTTGTGTATGGATATATAAACATATACACTTTGTGTATGGATATACTGTACACTTTGTGTATGGATATACTTATAACACTTTGTGTATGGATATACTGTACACTTTGTGTATGGATTACTATATACACTTTGTGATGGATATACTGTACACTTTGTGTATGGATAACTATATACACTTTGTGTATGGATATATGTACACTTTGTGTATGGATACACTATAACACTTTGTGTATGGATACTATATACACTTTGTGTATGGATTACTGTACACTTTGTGTATGGATTACTATATACACTTTGTGTATGGATATATTGTACACTTTGTGTATGGATATACTATACACTTTGTGTATGGATATACTGTACACTTTGTGTATGGATAACTACCTTTTAATATACACTTTGTGTATGGATATACTTGTACACTTTGTGTATGGATATATGTACACTTTGTGTATGGATACTATATACACTTGTGTATGGATATACTTATACACTTTGTGTATGGATACACTATATACACTTTGTGTATGGATATACTGTACACTTTGTGTATGGATACACTATATACACTTTGTGTATGGATATATTGTACACTTTGTGTATGGATATAATGTACACTTTGTGTATGGATATAACTATACACTTTGTGTATGGATATACTGTATACACTTTGTGTATGGATATACTATATACACTTTGTGTCATGGATATATTGTACACTTTTGTGTATGGATACACTATATACACTTTGTGTATGGATATATGTACACTTGTGTATGGATACACTATATGATACATACACTTGTGTATGGATATACTGTAACTTTGTGTATGGATACACTATGTACACTTTGTGTATGGATATACTGTACACTTTGTGTATGGATACACATATACACTTTGTGTATGGATACATATATACACTTTGTGTATGGATATACTGTACACTTTGTGTATGGATAACTATATACACTTGTGATGGATATACTGTATACACTTTGTGTATGATATACTATAACATTTTGTGCATGGATATACTGTACACTTTGTGTATGGATACACTATATACACTTTGTGCATGGATATACTGTTACACTTTGTGTATGGATACTACTATATACACTTTGTGCATGGATATACTGTACACTTTTGTATGGATACACTATATACACTTTGTGTATGGATATACTTACACTTTGTGTATGGATATACTATATACACTTTGTGTATGGATATACTATACACTTTGTGATGGATACATAATTACACTTTGTGTATGGATACTACTATATACACTTTGTGTATGGATAACTTATACACTTTGTGTATGGATAAAACTAATACACTTTGTGTATGGATACATATGTACACTTTGTGTATGGATACACTATATACACTTTGTGTATGGATACACTATATACACTTTGTGTATGGATATACTGTACACTTGTGATGGATACTATATACACTTTGTGTATGGATATACTTACACTTTGTATGATACACTAATACCTTTGTTATGTAACGTACACTTTATGGATACTACACTTTGTGTATGATATAGATACACTATATACACTTTGTGTATGGATACACTATATACACTTTGTGTATGGATACACTATATACACTTTGTGTATGGATACACTTACACTTTGTGTATGTATAAATACACTTTGTGTATGGATACACTATATACACTTTGTGTATGGATAATTAACACTTGTATGATACTACATTGTGTATGGATATACTATATACACTTTGTGTATGGATATCACTTTGACATATATACACTTTGTGTATGGATAATACACTTTTTATGATATAACACTTTGTTGAAACTGTACACTTGTTAGGATACACTATATACACTTTGTGTATGGATACACTATATACACTTTGTGTATGGATACACAATATATACACTTTGTGTATGGATACACATACACTTTAGATAACTATATACACTTTGTGTATGGATATACTATATACACTTTGTGTATGGATATACTATATACACTTTGTGTATGGATATACTATATACACTTTGTGTATAGATACACTATATACACTTTGTGTAATACATGGATATATTGTACACTTTTTGTATGGATATACTGTACACTTTGTGTATGGATATACTGTACACTTTGTGTATAGATAATTGAAAGATTGCTTAAACCTGCAACGATGACCTTGAACATATAACATTCAGTGATTTACAAATCAAATCCACTATATTTAAATGGATGTTAGAGATAGACATATGACTGAAGGCACTGTAGTGTTGCCTCTGTGTATTTGTATCTGTGTATGTGCTTGTGCCACAATGCATAGCTGTGTATGCGAGTAGATACTGTTACAAGCTGAATTGTGGTTGAGTTAGAGACTAAATGTTGATAAGCGAGATAACATTTGAACTACGTAGGTATAAGAACCCTCTAAGTGAGATAACAATGTGACCTGTGTCATTTGAAGTATTTAGGCATGGGAACCCTCTTCGTATTGGCTAGATTTAGCAGAAACCAGCAGATCAAAAGCTGCAAGATTCTCGGGTAGATAAATAGATAGGGGGAGAGAGAGAGAGAGAGAGAGAGGGGGGGGAGAGAGAGAGAGAAAGAGAGAGAGAGAGAGAGACAGTCGGGCGGGCGGACGGACTGATGGGCAGACAGACAGACAGACAGACAGACAGACAGACAGACAGTGTGTATCCCTACCAGTCCAGACTTTTAAAGAAGTAACAGGTTCAGACAAGAGGCTACAGATGCCCCGCCCGTAGTTGCTGCCTGCGGTTCTTCTGTCATGTTTTGAGTAAATTGTAATCGAGAGTGGTGATAAGTCAATATTTCAACATACCATTTGCTCTGTTTTTCTCGCCTCATAACTGCGCAAAATGTCGGGAAAATTTTATATATGAAATGTATATATATAGTATGAATTTGATGCCCAGAAATGCCCAGACTGCTCAGATTTTTAGTCCACCCCTACAACATTTTTCAGGTGAAAAAAGGATCAGAGGTGACTGAAGAATTGGAGGAAGCGATGGCTGACATCAACATTCATGGTCAAAGATCTGAATCTTCTGAAGATGATCCAGTCTCAGCTCAGATGCCAGCAAGGTGAGCGTCTTAGTTTTAACCCTTTGATTCCCACACTCTATCCACCAGCCGCAAAAACTTAACTCTTTCACCCCCTCACTCTGTGCACCAGCTTTCTTCAGGAAGCTGGTGGATAGGGTAAGGGAGTCAAAGAGTTAAGTTTTTGCTTTGCTATCATGGTTAACAGTGCAGGATGCTGGTGGACAGGCTGTGGGAGTCAGAGGGTTAATCATGGTTAGAAGCTGTGGAGATACTGACTGATTTTGTGTGTGTGTGTGTGTGTGTGTGTGTGTGTGTGTGTGTGTGTGTGTACGTGCGAGTGTGTGAGTGTGTGTTGTGTGTGTGTGTGTGTGTGTGTGTGTGTGTGTGTGTGTGTGTGTGTGTGTGTGTGTGTGTGTGTGTGTGTGTGTGTGTGTGTGTGTGTGTGTGTGACATGCAGAAGCAATTTTAGATAATTTAGGTCCGTTATTACATATGCTTTAGTATCATTAATTATGTCTACATTTGTATTCAGGTATGGTTTTTAACATTGTCTGGAGACAAGTTGGATGGAACGGTCAATGCCAGGGGCATATCCTTAGATTATGTACATGAATGGATGGAAATGTGTACTTAATTTTATTTTCCAGTTGTTGTTTTTTTTAATCTTCTGTTAGGTATGCTGCATTTTTTTAAAAGAATATTATAGCCCTGATGTGGCTCTGCGCAATCGGTTTGGTTTTACACAGTGATAACAACAACAAAGTCATATTTGACGGGAAAGTTGTGGGCTGTATATCACATGTCCCCTCGTGGGTATGCTGGGGACTCTTTCAGTGTAAATAGTATCCCCACCTTCTGGAAATTCTGTGCTAGAAGTTTCCTTTTTTTCTGTCACTCTGTTTGTTTCTGCCTTGTTCCTTTACTTTCTGTCATTTTCTGCCTTGCTGGTCCATTCACCTGTATGTGTTTGATAAAATTTTACAATCATTTTCTTAGGATTGATAATTGGGTACATGGATTAAATGCATTTTTGGCTCTAGGAAGGTGAAATGTGCGGAAACAGTTTTAGGTAATTTAGGCCCATTTTTATATCTGTTTTGGTGTCCTTAGGTGTTAAAAATTTGTGTACAGGTGTGTGATAAATTGGACGGAGGGGTCAATGCCGGGAGTTATGTCGTTAGATTATGTACTGAAATTCATTGATATGCGTACTTAATTTTGTTTTCTTTTTTGCCCTGTTAAAGTTTTGTATGTTTTGAAACGGTTATAGCCCTGATATGGCTCTCTGGGCTTTAAACAACAATAACAACACTATATCACATGTTCTTGTTTTCCTTTGCTGTTCGATTGTATAGTCTTAATACGTGTAGTATGTTCAGCGTATCAGCTCAGTCAGCAACCGCAGTAACCGACTACAGTCCGTATTTTACCGATTCAAAACACTGAATACCGACTGTGATTTAACCTGTCCTTACACAAAACCGAAAAAAAATTCATTGTACCGGTTGCTTCATTGACCTTTTTTCTCCCGGCCTAGTCCCATTGTTCCGCATAGTGACATGAATCACTCAACCAGTTTCTGGTAGTCTACCAGTTTGTTCCCCTCCTTCTCCCTTTCTATTAGCGCGGCTAGTGCCCATCCGCTGTTATAGGAAGGGCAATTAAAATTGATAGAACAAGCCTACTGATTTTTTTTGTGTCTGTACCGGTTGCATTTTTGACATGTTATAATTGCCGTAGCTAGTACTGGCTGGGAAAAAATCTAGCGCGATCACTGGCTCAGTAACACATTATTTCAGTGAGGACTCATCAGACGTACTGTCACAAGTGCCATCAGACCCAGGCGGTGCGGCAGGAGGTGCAGAGGGTACATCTGTGACGAGGCCTGTCTCCACCTGTGAAAAAGGGGCTGAGGAGATCGATGATGAAGGTGAGGCACTGTCGGATGGCGGTAACGTTTCAGGTCAAAGGTGGAAGGGTTATGAATACGTAAGTTTGGAAGTGAAGGTGTCTCAGAGTCATGGTCAGCAGTCCCCAAAAAGTTCCTGAAATTTGCACTTTGTGAGCAAGTTGTGTAAACCTTTTGTAGGAACTTATGACAGTAATCCCGATTCTGTTTTCATTGTTGTTGTCCTTGCATATAAGTTTTATTTCAAGCACCAGTTGTCGTGGTGTAGTGGTTAACACAACGGACTACCGACTGAAAGGCTGTGGGTTTGAATCCTCATCAGTACCTTCAAAAAGCATTGTGGGATTTTTCGGCTCTAACCGGCTCCTACCCAGGGTTGGGCGTGCTATGGGCTTATTGGGAAGACTGGGACCACACAGTCTAATCTCATCCATTTCATGGATGCGTTATTGAGGGTATTGCTCAGATCTTCTGACCAGCACCGCAGGTGTCTGTATCTCTCAGGCCTGGTTGACGCCAGGATATATTATGATAGTATGCGTTGAGTACAGCCCTGTCATGCAGTCTCAATCCTAGATGGAGCTCCATAACATCATGATTATCATCCTCATCGACATCATAATCATCGCAGCATTAAAAAAAAAAGAAAAGAAAGAAAACTGCCAGCTTCTGTGGCCATTAAGGTGCCGCAAAAAAATGGGACGAAAAAAACCCAAAGGTGAGTGCAAAGGTCACCTCCCTGGGTGCGATGATCCTAAAAAAAATCTGGATGTTGTGGAATGAAAAATTGCTAAAATTTCAAGGGACTGACTTTCTACACAGGTTAACAACAAGAGTTGTCTCTGTAGTCGTACATGGTTTTCATCTTCAGTACGTGCCTTTTGAGGTGCTGTGATTTGACTTTAGTGACCAAGAAATTATTGTCAAGGTATAAAATGATACAGTTCCACTTCGTTGTTATTTTGCCTTGCTGGTCCATTCACCTGTATATGTGCAATGAAGTCTTACGTATGTTCTCTTAGCATTGATAACTGGGTACATGCATTAAGTGCATTTTTGGCTCTAGGAAAATGTGATATGTGGAAGCAGTTATAGGTATTTTAGGCCTGTTTTTATGCATGTTTGATTGTCCTTAATTATGTTTAAAATTGTATTCAGTTATGTTTTTCAGATCTCCTGTGTGATAAATTGATGGAATGGCCAACTCCAGGGGTATATATGCTTAGATTATGTGAGCAACTGCATAACTATGTGTACTTAATTTTGTTTTCCAGTGGTGTTTTTCTTTTTTCTCCAGTGAGGTATGGTGTATGTCTTAATGGTTATAGCCCTGATATGGCTCTGCACAGTCGGCTGGGCTTTAAACAACACAATAACCGTGACTTCGTACAGAAGCTGAACTTTTAACATATTGATGGACACATTGAAGAAAAAATGTTGAAACGCTGATCCGAACAAGTTTTGTTGTGTCATCTGTGTCAAGGAGAAGAGTGGCAGAATGGTTCAGACATTTGCCTGCCAGTAACTAAACACAGGGTTCCAGGATTCATTTCCCATTGTGGCCTCCACTTTTCTCCTATGTTTGACTTGAAAATCAAATTGATAGTCTAGTCCTTCAAAAGGGGACAAAAAACCGAGTCGGACCCGTGTGCCTTCTGTTCTGCGCATTCTAAAGATCACACGTCTGTTGAAAAACATGAAGAGCAGGGCTTTCTCCTGGCTGCCCTGGTATAAAACATTGGAGAGAAAGATTCTTTTCCCTGGTCCCTCCCCTTGAAGGTGATAGTATGAGGTAAAAAAAAACAACAACCAAAAAAAAAAAGAAACAAAACCAAGGAATAAAAGATCATTGAGGATATCATTGCCCTACAAAAGAAAATGTCCAGGGTTATCCACCAGATTGTTATCTCAGAAATAATAAGGAAGGCAGATATGCTTTAACCCTTTTGCATTTGCACTGCTAGATGTAAAGCTAGCTCCTAGTATTCGCATTCGAATGTAGCACAGCGTCAGTACAAAGTCTTTCAGTAGTGAATGGAAAGTTCCTTGCATCCCAGAATGCTTGTACTATTTTTAGAACATTCAACACGAGACTGACCAAGATTCTAACCACACGCGCGATAAGACAGCAAGGCCAGTAGTGATGGAAATTCCCCACACATGTGCCGGAAAAGGTCGGGCGATCGCAACTGCTACGAACGGATCGGCAGATTCTTCCGCAAGGCGGTTACCGGCATTGTGAACAGCTAAGGGTTAAGACATTCTATTTACAAGGTTCAGGTGTGTCCTGATGATGATTCCTTTTTTCACGTTGCACCTCTGTTTCTTCAAAAGTGAAAATTTTCAAATGGTGTCAAGTTGTATTTTTTTGCTTTCATTACTTTCATACATCAAGTAACAGCAAATGGCACAACCTTGAGACAGGCTGATAAGTTTAAATATCTGGGAACGATCATCTCACCAGACGGCAGATGCACATCAGAAATAGCCAGCTGAATCGGCAAAGCCAAAACAACATTCAAGAAGATGAAAAACATTCTTACCAACAAATGCCTATCAGTTAACATCAGGAAGAGAGTTCTTGAATGTTATATAGAACCGATAAGAAGATCATTGATAAGGAAGATAAGAAAAAGACCAGCAACATTTATAGGCCATTTTATGAGGAAAGGGGAATTAGAACACCTGGTCACAACAGGAAAGCTGGAGGGAAAGAGAGCACCAGGTAGACCCGGGGAGAAAATATTGGACGGACTTGTAGGGTGGCTGAGGACAGAGAGGGTGCAAGATGTGCTTGTGGCAACAAGGGATATAGATACATATGGAGGGCCATGATCGCCAACGCCATGCAGCAGGGCACTTGATGATGACTTTCATACATCATGGTTGGACCATGATGGCAGGTAGTGTGAAGTTTATGTGCCGGTCATTCATTGCTCTTACCATGGATTCGAAATCATCAACGAAACAAGCAGCCAAGCATCCGAACATAATGAGGGAAATGCTTTAATTAATAAGGTTTGCAGTATTGTTGAGAATGACATTGTGAGCAACTGGTGATGTGACAAAACTGCATCATGACACATCCATTTTTTTGGGCAAGCACATCTATTTTGATGTGACAGACTTTATTTTTGTTAGTTATTAAGCTGAAAAAAGAAATGTTACTTTACTTGAATGTCCTTTGATCAAAACACGATTCCTTACACAGATGTAAAACGGAAAGTACACAGTTACGTGAGAAATATGTGGCGGGGGGATTGGAATGAACAGACGGATAACAAACGTTTCAATTTGCCCTAGCCTGAAAGAAATTATCCCATCTGCTGCAGGAAACCATAAGAAAGAGACAGTGTTATGTAGGTCACGGGTCACACATCCTACACTCATTTGTAATTTTTAAAAAATGGAAGAAGCACCATGGTGTATACCGTGTGACGAGCTGTTGAGCATCCGACACCTCCTCCTTGATTGCTAGGACTTGTACGATGTGAGATAAAAGCACTACACAGCGGACTCCTTAAAGAACCTCTTCCGAGACGTCCCTCCTGATGCAATTTTCCAGTTTTTACAAGCGATCAATAGATTTCACCTGATATGATTTTACGTCTGTTTTTCTTTAATTGCATTTTAGACTTGCAAGGTTAACAGTGAGCATGGTTTTTAACTGTTGTCTTTTGTCTTAAAGGATTGTCGTTTTTGATGTGGTGTTAGCCCTGATATGGCTCTGGTAGTCGGCAGGGCTGTAAGCAAAATGAACTTTGAACCCTTTACATGGAATGATTTTTTTTCCCCCTGGCCCAAAACAGTGATTGTTATTTTTATTACAGTGTTGGAATTTAAGGATCAAGAATGCCGTCTGGTGCTGGTGGGGAAGACAGGGAATGGAAAGAGTCCACAGGAAACACCATTCTGGGCCTGCGTGCCTTCAAGCCTGGCTTTAACTTGACGTCCACCACGGTCAGATGTCAGCGTCACAGCAACGTGCGCTTCGGGATACATCTGGAGGTTAGACAGTAGAGAAGAGAGGCAGAATGGTTAGAAAATTTGCCTTCCAGTAAGTAAACTCAAGGTTCGAAGGTTCGTTTTCTGTTGAGGCCTCAACATTTTTCCCCTCAGTTTGACCAGAAAATCAAACTGAGCGTCTGTTCCTTCAGGAGCGGACGGAAAATGAGTTGGACCCATGTGCCTTCTGGCCTGCACACGCTAAAGATCCCATGGCAGTTGAAAATCATAAAGAACAGGGAATTCAGCTGGTTGTCCTGGTATGAAACATTGGAAAGATAGGTTGATTTTCCAGGTCGGTTGAAGACAGTTAGTCTTCTTGCCTTTCTGAAGTCTTAGTCTCAAAAGAAAAAAAAAAATGGGTGGCACTGCATTGCGGCGACTTGCTCTCAGAGGGGAAAGTGGCTTGAGTTTAACATGGTAGATCCATTGTGACAGAAAGAAATGCAAAAATATAATAATGATATAATAATGATAATAATGATAATAATAAAATAATAATAGTAATAATATTAGGAGTAATAATGTTAATAATAGTTCTATTACTACTACAATTGATAATGATAATAATATTAGGAGTAATAATGTTAATAATAGTTCTATTACTACTACAATTGATAATGATAATAATATTAGGAGTAATAATGTTAATAATAGTTCTATTACTACTACAATTGATAATGATAAAATAATTGTAATAATAATAAAAAGAAAGTGGTGTGTGTATGTGTTGGGAGCTTCGGGGGGGGGGGGCAGAGTGTGAGTGAGTATGTGTGTGGGGTGTGTGTATTTGTGTGCGTGCATAATTATGTGTGTATGTGTGTTGTGTGGTGTTGTGTGTGTGATGTGTGTGTGTGGTGTGTGTGTGTGTGTGTGTGTGTGTGTGTGTGTGTGTGTGTGTGTGTGTGTGTGTGGTGTGGTGCTGTGTGTGTGTCGTGTGTGTGTGGTGTGTGTGTGTGTGTGTGTGCATGCGCACATGTGTGTGTTGGGCGCAGAAAGGAATAAGAAATAAGCAGGTGGTGGGGAAGGGGTTGTCGACAATGTGTCAGTGGTTTGGGAGGGGGGGTTCGATGTTGGGGTGGTCATCAGATGTTGGCTATTTCCCAACTTTTTTTTGTTTTTTACTATAAAACAAAAACACACACAAAGTAAATAACATGAAACAGATTTCTACAGAAGTCTGTACTAACTTTCAACGTGTGTAGTAGTGAGATGGGTAAATGTTGGAAGATCCTGGGTTCAGTCTGCTTCAGATATTCCAGCTGGTGGATGGAGACTTTTCCGATCTCCCAGCTCAGCGTGTGCAGATATGCTGGTGCTTAGTATACTATTGTTTTCTTTTCCTTTGTTTTTTTGTGTTTCCTGTTGAAATATTGTCTCTTTTGAAACGGTTATAGCCATGATATGGCTCAGTGCAGTCAGCTGGACTTTAAAGAAAAATAACAATAACATTGACGGGTTTGGGCTCGAAAAATGACAGAATTTTGTCGCTATGTATAAACTTCTGGTTTTGTGTCTATCACTGCAGGTTGTGGACACCCCAGGCCTGTTTGACACTGAGCTCAGTCAGGAAGACATACAGACGGAAATGGTCAAATGCCTGGGTATTCTGGCACCAGGTCCTCATGCCATTGTTGTGGTGGTTCGCTTGGATGTCAAATTCACGGCGGAGGAGACCAAGGCGTGGAGAAACTGGACGACATTTTTGGCGTGCATTTGATCCGTTTTCTGGTCGTGGTGTTTTCCCATGGAGATATTCTGGAAAAGAAAGAGGTGACGTTGGAAGACATGCTCAAAGAAGCGCCCTCAAACTGAAGGAATTGCTCAGAGTGAGTTGTGGATTAGTTTAAGGTATGGATGGAGGGTGTGTATATCTGTGTGTGTGTGTGTATATTGTGTGTGTATGCGTGTGCGTGTGGTGTGTGTGTGTGTGTGTGTTTGTGTGTTGTGTGTGTGTGTGTGTGTGTGTGTGTGTGTGGTGCGCGCGGTGCGTGTGTGTATGTGTGTGTGTGTATGTTTGTTTGTGTGTGTGTGTGTGTGTTTGTGTGTGCGTGTGTGTGTTTGTGTGTGTTTGTTTGTGTGTGTGTGTTGTGTGCGTGCTTGTTGTATGTGTTGTGTATGGTGATGTGTGTGTTGTGTTTGTGTGGTTGTGTATGTGTGTGTGTTTGTTTCGTGCGTGTGTGTATGTGTGTGTGTTTGTGTGCGTGCTATGTGTGTAGTGTGTGTGTGTTGTGTTGCGTGTGTTGTGTGTGTGTGTGGTGTGTGTGTGTGTGTGTGTGTGTGTGGTGCATGCATGCGCATGTGTATATGTGCCATATCGGAGAGTTGTTTAGCGTGAACAGTGGGTTATGCGCTTGTGCATGCATATGTGAAAATACATTGTCATATATTCTTTTGTCATATATTCTTGACAGTTCATTGACAGAGTGATGTACATCTCTAATAAAACGACTCTCCAGCAGTTGCCGTGGTGTAGTGGTTAGTGCAACGGACTACTGACTGCAAGGTTGTGGGTGCGAATCTACATCAGTCCCTTCAAAAATCGTTGTGGAATTTTTCAGCTCTAACCGGCTCATACCAAGAATTGGGTGTGCTATAGGCTCATTGGGAAGACTGGGACCAGACAGTTGAGTCTCATCCGTTTCACAGATGCATCATTGAGGGTGTTGCTTAAATCTTCTGACCAGCAACGCATGTGTCTGTATCTCTCAGGCCTGGCTGACACCAGGACACGATAGTAATGTAGATACAGCCCTGTCATGCAGATGGAACTCCATAGCATTACGATCATCATCCTCATTGACATCATCATCATTGCATTGTGAAAACTGTCTGTTTCTGTGGCCATTATGGTGGCGTAGAAAATAGGACGAAAAAAAGGTGAGCACAAAGGTACCCCCGAGTGCAGTGACCATAAAAACAAAAAAAACACCTTTGACTCCCACACCCTGTCCACCAAATGCAAAAACTGAACCTTTTGATTCTCTCGCCCTGTCCATCAGCTTCCTGTTTAATTTAAGTCTTCTGCTACGAGCGTCAGATTTCCTGATCATGTCTCAACAACGTTTGTCTAAAAGCGTTGGAGAAATCCGACTTGAGTTTTGAAAATTCACGGGGCTTTCAGTATTTTTGTTAACCAAAACTAATAGCCAAAAGTAGATTCTTTGGTCATTTTTAGCCTCGTTTCAGGCCATGAGGTCACTGTACTATGCAGTTTGTGGACAGGTCAGATTCCTGACTCTCACTATCTTCCACAGCGAAGCAGACGACGGAAAAGCAAATGGCTGAACAATACACAACAACTCAGCGCTGTTCAACACGATCTCTTCCTTCAGTGCATGTGGAGTGTGTGCACGTTGGATTTTATGAAATTTCATTCAAAATGTGACTGTAGGAACTGATGTATTGACCTGACTGTGTATTTTGTACGACGTTTTTGATCTGAAAATTTCTCTAATTTTACTTGTACCATTATTCAGCAACCATGAGGGTTAGACAGTTGAAATTTCAGCATTTTGTACACCAATCTTTTAATATATGACCTGCCAAATCTCAAAATTCTCTGTTCTCATTTGTTTGTATGAGAATTTTTCTCATGACCTATACAAATGGTGCGTATTAGGGGAACAGCAAGGGGCATAATCGTACATAGTGGGTGTGTGTTAAACTTCTGGAGACTCTGAAGCAAAGACCAAAGCACTTAAAGCCAACGTGGGAGAATTTCTCCATATATAACGTGTACAGGCTGCATCTTCTCATGAGGATATCCAATACATCACTGAGCGGTTTTCTGCTGCCAACAGATGTTTTCGGCATTACGATCAGCATCAGCAAGACAGAGGCTGTGTTTCAACCAGCACCATCTCAGGTTTCTGGCATTTCACCTGCTCGTTTGTCATAGCAACCAGGAGGCCCCTTGTGGATGCTGGGGGCTCTTTCAGTATAAATAAATCCTCACCTTCTATAAATTCTGTGCTAGAAATGTCCTCTTTCCAGTCACTCTCTTTGTTACTGCCTGTTCCTTTGCTTTCTGTTATCTCTTCCTATCGTTTTCTGCCTTGCAGGCCCATTCACCTGTATGTGTTCGATAAAGTCTTACATACTTTCTCTTAGGATTGATATTGGGTGTATACATTAAGTGCGTTTTTGGCTCTAGGGAAATGAGATGTGCGAAAGCAATTTTAGGTAATTTAGGCTGGTCAACACTGGGGGGCAGTGTCCCTAGATTATGTGCACGAATGCATTGATATGTGTACCTAATTTTCTTTTCTTTATTTTTTTCTGTTGAAAGTTTCTATATTTTGAAGTGGTTATAGCCCTGATATGGTTGTACACAGTCGGCTGGGCTTTAAACAACAATAACTGAAACAACAACTAAACATAATGTTAAGAATGAATTTGATTTTTGACTTACTCCTTTTCTCGCTCCCCCCCCCCCCCCATCCCCTCACCCCACCCCCAATTTCTCATGTTGAATCTGTTCTGTCAGAATCATTTAACCAATTACTAGCCGCTACTTGCCAGTGAGAGATTTCTTCATTGTTAATTCATGATTTTCCTCTTTTTGTTGCCCTCTCTCCAAATCAGCGTGTCAACAATCGCTATGTTGTGTTTGACAACACGACCAGTGAAGCCATCAAGCGACAACAGGCGAAGAAGCTTGTGCAGACGATCGGACGAAATGATGAAAGTGAACGGAGGGGGACCGTTCACCAATGTGCTGCTAGAGATGGCGGAGAGTTGCATACAGGATCGTGAAATCGAGCTCAGAGAGGGGAGAGAAGGTCAAGGAGCGGGATCTGGCCGTCATGATAGGTGAGCAGTTTGTTTTTAACAGTTTTTTTTGTTGTTTTTTTGTTTTTTTTTATTTCATTTTTTGAATATGATTTCGGTCCATTCTTTTATTTAATTTGATAATTTTGAGGGTACAGTATGGATTCAATGCTGGACGGACTGGCAGAGAAGCTGGGGATGAGGAGGGTGGGGGAGATGGTGGGGGCAACGAGAGATAGAGATGGTTGGAAGTCCATGGTCGCCAACACCATGCGGCAGGGCACCTGATGATGATGATGATGATGATGATGAGTATGGATTCAGTGTTTGATTTGATTTAGTTGTTAGGAAGAGATGGAACTAGGGTTGTGTTTGATTTTATTTCTAAGATATGGTATGGGACTAGATTTTTTTGTTGATTTGATTCTTGTGATATGGTACGGCCCCCCTTGGACGCCGGAGGCTTTTTTCAGTATAAACAGTAGCCCCACCTTCTCCAGAAAGAGGGTGGTGAGGGATGGGGGCTTAAATGAGGTTTTAGTATCCCTACCTTCTGGAAAGCCTATAGGGAGAAGAGTGGCAGAATGGTTCAGACGTTCACCTGCCAGTAACTAAACTTGAGGTTCTAGGGTTTGCTCCCTGTAGAGGCCTCGACTTGTCTCTTCAGTTTGACTGGAAAATTGAACTGAACGTCTGGTCCAAGGGAAAAAAGATATGTGAAAGCAATTTTAGGTAATTTAGGCCTGTTTTATATATGTTTTAGTGTCCTTACTTAATTATGTTTAATTTGTATTCAGGTATGTTTTTTAAATCACCTGTGTGATAAATAGGACTGAGTGGTCAGCACCAGGGGCATCTCCATAGATTATGTGCATGAATGCGTTGATATGTGTACTTAATTTTCTTTTCCTTGTTTTCCCTGTTGAAGTATTGTGCATGTTTTGAAAATGTAATAGCCCTGATATGGCTCTACACAGTCGGCTGGGCTTTTAACAAAAAAATAACAGTTCATTCTTGTGATTTGGTATGGAACGGTTCTTAGTGGATTTGTGGATTTTTTGCAGTGTTTTGTGTCATAAAAACAGAGTTTCATGTTGTGCGTTTGATGTCAACCATGTCCTCTCACCTTTCGTTGCAGCACCTTCGAGAACTTCCAGTTGCGCAACAAGGTGAGAGATGAGGTGGTACGCGAAGGCAGTCCCCTGCTGGAACAGATCAAGGCCAAGATTGTGCCATTACTGGGGCCCATCTTTCCAGCCTGGGTTCCATTATATTGACTTATATTTTCAAGATTGTGGAGAAAAAACTCTCCGGTGCAATGATGTAAAGGACCTGGGATTAAACAAGAATCGTGTACACGAGGGATTCATGGCACTGGGACTATTCCATACATGCTTCCCCACCAATACTGCCATTGACAATCTGGCAGGCTTCTTAAAACCTTGCACAGAAACCAGAAAAAAAAAAAAAAACCCACGAAAAAAGAATAAGAACACGTATTCAGTACAAGTTAAGACAGATGCCTTTCTTGTCTTGTTGTATTAAGTACTGTCTTGTTGTATTAAGTACTGTCTTGTTGTATTAAGTACTGTCTTGTTGTATTAAGTACTGTCTTGTCTTGTTGTATTAAAGTACTGTCTTTTATTAGTACTGTCTTGTCTTGTTGTTTAAGTATGTCTTGTATTAAGTAGTCTTGTCTTGTATTAAATATGCGTTCTTATTCTTGTTTCATGTTTTTTCTGGTGTCTTGTCTTGTATTAAATAATGTTCTTATTCTTGTTTCATGTTTTTTCTGGTGTCTTGTCTTGTATTAAATATGCGTTCTTATTCTTGTTTCATGTTTTTTCTGGTGTCTTGTCTTGTATTAAATATGCGTTCTTATTCTTGTTTTGTGTTTTTTCTGGTGTCTTGTCTTGTATTAAATATGCGTTCTTATTCTTGTTTCATGTTTTTTCTGGTTCTTATTTGCTTGAACGCGGGCAGTCACACTTGTTTTGGATTTGATCTTGCACAGAAAACCAAACCAAACAACCAAACCAAACCAAACCAAACCAAACCAAACCAAACCAAACACCAAACCAAACCAAACCAAACCAAACCAAACCAAAACCAAAACAAACCGAAACAAAACGAAACAAAAATGGTGACAGCAGAGGGGCATCCAGGGGTCCATGACCTGAATGTGGCCCAGTCCTCTCAAGAGTATGAGGAGTTCAGGGCAGAAATTGTTGTGGGGGGGGGGGGGGGGGGGGTCTTCGTCTCCTGAGGCTCTCCTGCTGTCCGGTGCTCTTCAGAATTTCTTGCTGCTGGCAGATTCCCACACCCTGTGCTAAAAACCTCATGTGCTAGAAACAGAGGTAGGTTGAGTGTGGGTGTGTGTGTAAGGGGTGGGGGGTTGGGGGTGTCTATGAAACACAAACAGAATGATCGGAGCATTTGGATGGGCAGCCAACAGGCCAGGGTTGTTTTTTTTATTATGTTGGGGTCTGAGATTGAAGTTGAGAAGCCAGATCTGGAATTCAAAGTTGAATCAACCAAACGAGTGAAACCTCTGTCTATTTGTGCTTTTTCCTTATATATATATGTGTGTGTTAAGGGTTGGGTGTATGTTTTCTATGAGCAAGTGATTGTTGTGGATGTGCGTGTGTGGTATATATATATATATTTGTGTGTGTGTGTGTGTGTGTGTGTGTGTGTGTGTGTGTGTGTGTGTGTGTGTGTGTGTGTGTGTGTGTGTAAGTGTTGGGTGTATGTTTTCTATGAGCATGTGATTGTTGTGGATGTGCGTGTGTGGTATACATGTATATATATATGTATTTGTGTGTGTGTGTGTGTGTGTGTGTGTGTGTGTGTGTGTGTGTGTGTGTGTGTGGTGTGTGTGTGTGTGTGTTTTAGTGGTTTGGGTGTATATGTTTTCTGTGAGCGAGTGATTTTTGTGAATGTGTGTGAGTGGTATATGTGCATATGTGTGTGTGTGTATGTGTAAGTGTGTGTGTTTGTGTGTGTGTGTGTGTGTGTGTGTGTTTTCTGTGAGCGAGTGATTTTTGTGGATGTGTGTGAGTGGTATACGTGCATATGTGTGTGTGTGTGTGTGCACGTGTGTGTGTGTGTGTGTGTGTGTGTGTGTGTGTGTGTTTTAGTGGTTTGAGTGTATGTTTTCTGTGAGCAAGTGATTTTTGTGGATGTGTGAGAATGGTATATGTGTGTGTGTGTGTGTGTGTGTGTGTGTGTGTGTGTGTGTGTGTGTGTGTGTGTGTGTGTGTGTGTGTGTGTGTGTTTTCTGTGAGCAAGTGATTTTTGTGGATGTGTGAGAATGGTATATGTGCATGTGTGTGTGTGTGTGTGTGTGTGTGTGTTAAGGGTTGGGTGTATGTTTTCTGTGAGCAAGTGATTGTTGTGGATGTGCGTGTGTGGTATATATATATATGTATATGTGTGTGCGTGTGTGTGTGTGTGTGTGTTTGTGTGTGTGTGTGTGTTAGTGGTTTGGGTGTATATGTTTTCTGTGAGGAAGTGATTTTTGTGGATGTGTGAGAATGGTATATGTGCGTATGTGTGTGTGTGTGTGTGTGCGTTTGTGTGTGTGTGTGTGTTTTTATAGCAGTTTGGGTGTGTATGTTTTCTGTGAGCAAGTGGATGTGTGCGAGTAGTATATGCGCATTTGTGTGTATGTGTGTGTGTGTGTGTGTGTGTGATTGTGATCTCTGTATATGTGGTGTTTGCATGAGTTGTGCCAGTGTATATGTAAGAGAATACAGATCTTAAAAAATTCTGTACATAGTCATTCCAAATGCACTCATCACTTGTCTTGATCCGGTGAGAGACAGAAATAATTGAATTCTTTAACATCATACCTGGTGAACAAATGTGTGAAGCTGTAATGAATCTGGTGTGAACGATGATAAATCTCATGTGAAGGATGATGAATCTTACATGAATGATGATGAATATTATTCTTGCATGGGAATACTGGGGTCTCTTAAAGTACAAATGGTATCCCCACCTTCTGGAAATTCTGTGCAAGAAATTTCCTCTTTTCTGTCAGTCTCTTTGTTTCTGCCTTGTTTCTTTGCTTTCTGTCATTTATTCCTGTCATTTTCTGCTGAGCTGGTCCATTCACCTGCATGTGTTCGATAAAGTCTTCTGTACTTTCTCTTAGAATAGAATTGATGATTGGGTACATGTATTAAGTGCATTTTTGGCTCTAGGGAAGTGACATATGTGGAAGCAATTTTAGGTAATTTAGGCCTGTTTTTATATATATTTTTTGTTGTTGTTGTATGTATCTGTGTGTACTCAATTTTCTTTTCCTTTTTTATCCTGTTAAAATATTGTACATGTTTTGAAATGGTTATAGCCCTGGCCTCTACGAAAAGGCGACCAGTGCAGTCTACCATGACAACAACATAGGCGAATGGTTCCGAACCACAGTTGGAGTACGCCAAGGATGCCTGCTCTCCCCCACTCTCTTCAACATCTTCTTAGAGAGAATAATGGCTGACGCACTTGAAGACCACGAGGGAACAGTCAGCATCGGAGGTAGAACAATCACAAACTTGCGTTTTGCCGACGACATTGACGGACTAGCTGGGCAAGAGCAAGAGCTAGTCAGCTTGATAAAACATCTTGATGAGGCCTCCACATCATATGGCATGCAGATCAGTGCAGAGAAAACCCAGTTGATGACAAATAATACCAATGGCAATAGCACTGACATTACCATAGACAACAAGAAACTTGAGACCGTCCATAGATTTAAATATCTGGGAGCTATAGTATCAGATGAAGGATCAAAGCCCGAGGTACTTTCCAGGATTGCACAGACCACAGCTGCAATGACCAAGCTAAAAGTCATCTGGAACGACAAGAATATCGCAATCAGCTCCAAGATCAGACTGATGCGTTCCCTGGTCATGTCAATATTTTTGTATGCATGCGAAACATGGACCATAACAGCAGACATTGAAAGAAGGATACAGGCAATGGAGATGAGATGCTTCCGCAAACTCCTTGGTATCTCGTACATAGATCATATAACCAATAAAGAAGTGAAAACCCGAATCGAAAACGCCATCGGGCCGTATGAAGACCTCCTGACCTCAGTGAAAAGACGCAAACTGAGGTGGTACGGGCACGTCACACGATCATCTGGACTGGCCAAGACCGTCTTGCAGGGAACAGTTCAGGGAGGGAGACGAAGAGGCAGACAGAGAAAAAGATGGGAAGACAATATCAGAGAGTGGACTGGCCTTGAATGGAATATCATTCTGCGGAAAGCTGAGGACCGTGAGGAGTGGAGAAAGTTGGTTGCAAAATCTTCAATGGTGCCCCAACGGTCAACCAGACTACGGGACTGATGATGATGATGATGAACAGTAAGGATTGTGTTTATTGAAACGGTACAGCCCTGATATGGCCATGGCTCTACGCAGTCGGCTGGCTTTAACCCTTTGACTCCTGCATCCTATCCAGCAACTGCAAAAACTTAACCCTTTGACTCCCTCACCCTATCCACCAGCTTCCTGCAGGAAGCTGGTGGATAGGGTGAGGGAGTCAAAGGGTTAAGTTTTTGCTTTGATAGCATGGTTGACAACACAGGATGCTGGTGGAAAGGGCGCGGGAGTCAAAGGGTTTAAACAACAATGACAATAACAATAACATGGCGGCTTCGTGCATGAGTGCCTCTGTTGAAGAGTGCCTTTTTTTTTACAGCTTTGTGACATTTTTTGTGTGTGTGCACCAGCCAGAACCGTATTTATACAGTGAAGTGTACAGCTTGCTTGCTTCTTGTTCTTATCGTTGCTGAAGAGTGCCATTTTGTGTGTGTGTTTGTGTGTTTGTGTGTGTGTGTTTGTGTGTGTGTGTCTGTGTGTGTGTGTGTTGTGTGTGTGTTTGTGTGTGTGTGTTTGTGTGTGTGTGTGTGTGTGTGTGTGTGTGTGTGTGTGTGTGTGTGTGTGTGTACAGTAGAATGCCAATGTTATATAACCCCTTTTGTTTGCTTTACTTCAGTCGTGTTTTTATTTCTGTTGCTTACATCTTGTTGTTATCATTGTTGAAGGGTGAACATTGTGGACAGCAGATTGCCATTTTTATATGTTGAATTATTTTTGCTTCATTCCACACACACGCACACCCCTTTATTTTTTTTTTTGATTTTTTTTTTTTTGGCTTACGTCTTTTTTATATCCTTGCTTTAGTGTGTTGTTTTTGTGGTGCCATGAATTGTGCTTGTTTCCTCCTTATGCTTTTTTTTTTTTTTTTTCTGAAGAGTGACATTTTTATACATTGAGGGACCATTTATTATAATTAGTATTGTTTTCGTGTGGTGAATTGTATTGGTGTGTTTTTTTTTTTTTTTTTCTCGTGGGGATGCCAGGGATTTTAAATAGTATCCCCACATTCTGGAAATTCTTTGCTGGAAATTTCCTGTTTTCTGTCACTCTCTTTGTTTCCGCCTTGCTCCTTTGCTTTCTGTCATTTCTTTCTATCTCATTTTTTGCCTTGCTTGTTCATGTATGTGTTTGATAAAGCCTTGCATTTTAATTCTGTTAGGATTGACAGTGTGGTACATGTATTATATGCAGTTTTGGCTCTAAGGAAACTTTTGTGTGCAGAAGCAATTTTAGGTAATTTAGGCCCATTGTTATGTGTATGTTTTATTGTCCTTGTTTATGTTTACATTTGTATTCAGGTATGTTCTTTTAAAATCTCCTGTGTGATAAATTGGATGTAGGGTCAGTTACCCCCCCCCCCCCCCCCCCCCCCAGGGGCTCTTTCAGTATAAATAGTATCCCCACCTTCTGGAAGTTCTGTGCTACAAATTTCCTCTTTTCTGTCACTCTCTTTGTTTCTGCCTTGTTGCTTTGCTTTCTGTATTTCAACTGGTCATTTTCTGCCTTAATGGTCCATTCACCTGTATTTGTTCGATAAAGTCTTACGTACTTTTTCTTCGGATTGATAATTGGGTATATGTATTAAGTGCATTTTTGGCTCCAAGGAGGTGAGATATGCGGAAGCAATTTTAGGTAATTTAGGCCTGTTTATATATATATGTTTTGGTGTCCTTGTGTATGCTTATATTTGTATTCAGGTGTGTTTTTTAAATCTCCCCTGTGCGATGAATTGGACGGAATGGCCCTACGCCGGGGGCATGTCCTTAGATTATGTGCGTGAATTCATTGATATGTGTACTTAATTTTCTTTTCTTTTTTTTTTCCAGTTCAAGTTCAAGTTTTGTGTGTTTTGAAGCGGTTATAGCCCTGATATGGCTCTGCGCAGTCGGCTGGGCTTTAAACAACAATAACAATAACAATAAGCTGGCTCCTACCCAGAGTTGAGCGAGCTGTGGGATCATTGGGAAGAATCTGATCATACAGTTGAGTTGCACCCACTTAACGGATGCATCATTAACTCTTTGACGACAGGCTACTTCGATTGAAGTAACAGAAGAGCTCTCACTGAGGACAGGCTACTTAGTCGTTGTAACAGATGGTCTAGGGTGTATAACTCCCTCTACTTTTGTTATGCTAATGATTTAGTTGGCAGTTGCTTCCCTTGTGGAGGAAACTTCCTTTGGACGCTTCAGCTACATTTTGCCGGTTTCTTTGTCTAAAATCGATGGATAAGTTCACTTGCACCCGGTTCTCAGTGATGACACCAGGATATATTATGATAGTAAGCATAGAGCACAGCCCTGTCACAGAATCTCATTCTCAGATTGAACTCAATAGTATCATGATTATCATCTCCTTCATCAATATGGTAGCATTATGAAATATTATGGCAGTTTCCATGGGCATTAATGTATAAAATGGGATAGCAAAAAAAAAAAAAATAAAAGAAATTGGTGAATAAATAAATAAACAAATAAATAAAAAAAATTAAAAAAAGCAAGTGAGCAAACAAACATACCATTACCATATATTGCGAGAAAAGCATCTCTAAAGTTGTGATTCTTGAATACATTTAGTGTCTGCATTGTGTGTGTGTGTGTTTGTTTTTTTTAAAATTGAAAATGCAATACACATACCAGAAGAACAAGAAAACCAATGTAAGCGCGTATCCAACAAGACAAAACAAAACAAGCGCAAATTTTCGGCCAACTAGCATTTGTCAAGCGCGAACGCACGGTCACAGACAGATCACAGACACCAAACAATGGATAATAAAAACGGGACTAAAAACTTCCCTGCCGCCTCGTCCAGTGGGTAAGAAATGGAATACACATGTGATGTCTTGATGTTTAGGGCTTCCATTGTTATCAGTATTGCTCATTCGTCAGTATGTACTTATAATAGCAGATCACGCGGCATTGTTCCTACCCTGGGGATGCTGGGGGCTCTTTCAGTATGAATAGTGTCCCCACCTTTTGGAAATTCTGTGCTAGAAATTTCCTCTTTTCTGTCACGCTCTTTGTTTCTGTCTTGTTCCTTTGCTTTCTGTCATTTCTTCCTTTCTTTTTTTTTGCCTTGCTGGTCCATTCGCCTTGTATGTGTTCGATAAAGTCTTACGTACTTTCTCTTAGGATTGATGATTGGGTATTAAGTGTATTTTTGGCTCTGAGGACATGTGATGTACTGAAGCAGTTTAATGTAATTTAGGCCTGCTTTTATGTCTGTATTTTAGTGTCCTTAGTTATGTTTACATTTGTGTTCAGGTATGTGTTTTAAAATCCTCTGATGATAAACTGGACGGAGTGGCCAACGCCAGAGGCATACCCTTTAGATCATGTGCGCGAATTCATTTATACGTGCACTTAATATTCTTTTCCAGCTTTTTTGTTACCTTCTTTGAGGTATGATGTACTTTGTGAGATGGTTTTAGCCCTGATACAGCTCTGGGTAGTCAGCTGGGCTTTAAGCAGTGAAAGCATTAAATAATCTGGCATTACTAGTGCATGTAGAAATAATAATAATTCTGTGAGTGTGTGTGTGCGTGTTTGCGTGCGTATGTGTGTTTGTGTGTGTGGTGTGTGTGTGTGTGTGTGTGTGTGTGTGTGTTGTGTGATATTATAATGATAATTGATATGTGAATGTCTTTAATGTTTTCATGTCATAAATTAATGCCATGAAATTTTATTGATTTGTTCATTTGTTTGTACGTTATGTATTCATTATAGTTTTGTTTATTAATAATCAATGAATTGATTAAATAAATAAATAAATCAGTAAATAAAATGAAAAAACATTGTTAAAGTAAATAAAGCAAACAAATAAATGAATGAATGAATAAGTGAATAGATGAATAAATAATTGAACGAATAAATAAATAAATAAATATAATAAATAAATAGATAAATAAATAAATGAATGAATAAATAAATAAATAAACATAGATAAATAAATAAATAAATAAATAAATAAATAAATAAATAAATAAGTAAATAAATAAATAAATAAATGAATAATAGATAAATGAATTAAACGATGCTCATTATGTAATTTCTTATTTAGAGATATTTATCAAATTCAGTTATCTGATTAATCAGTTGTATGAATGATCGATTTATTGATTGATTGATTGATTTGTTTCTTTCTGGATTTGTTTGTTCATTTATTTGATTTTATTTGATTGATTAATTGATCAGTGTGTGAATGATGGTCACACTATTAGTTCTCATTAAGAGATAACACACTTGATATCACAAGGTATTGTTTGTTCTTTTTTCCTTTAGTTACAAGTGATATTTCAAAATTGTTCTTGATTCTTCACCAGCCCCTGCATTATGAAGTTTTTTTTTGGTGAACATTTTTATTTATTTATTTTGTTTTTATCAAGGTTGGAGGATGGGCTTAGGGAATTAAAGTGGTGAGGATGGTAACATTTTTAATCATGATGGGGAGCGGGTGGAGCTTGTGTGTTTTGTGTTGTGTTGTCGTGGGGGGTGATGTTTCATGATGTGGTTGTGTGTGGATGTTGGTGCAGTCAGTTTGCACTGACGGGCCAGATGTGTTTTCATCATCCATTTCCAGGGAACTTTTTGTTTAGTTTTGTTTTTCTTTTTACCATGTAAAACTTTGCACATGGAGAGTTGTTTTTATTACAGTACGAGTAACGTTGCTCAGTTATACTTTGATAACTTTCAGTTTCATTTTCGAAAGATTTTGTCTATACACTAGCACTGACTCCACTGATGCCTTGTGATGAAGATTCAAAATGATAATGGCTTCAGCCTTTGACTCCGCACCCTGTCCACCAGCATCCTGCATTGTCAACCATACTAGCAAAGCAAAAACGTAACCCATTGACTCCCTCACCCTGTCCACCAGCATCTGGCTTTGTCAACCATGGTAGGAAAGCAAAAACTTAACCCTTTGACTCCCGCACTCTGTCCTCCAGCATCCGGCATTGTCAACCATGGTAGCAAAGCAGAAACTTAACCCTTTGACTCCCTCACCCTGTCCACCAGCATCCGGCATTATCAACCTTGCTATCAAAGCAGAAATTTAACCCTTTGACTCCCACACACTGTCCACCAGCATCCTGCATTGTCAACATGCTATCAAAGCAGAAACTTAACCCTTTGACTCCCTCACCCTGTCCACCAGCATCCGGCATTGTCAACCATGCTAGCAAAGCAAAAACTTAACCCTTTGACTCCCGCACCCTGTCCACCAGCATTGTCAACCATGGTAGCAAAGCAGAAACTTAACCCTTTGACTCCCGCACCCTGCAGGAAGCTGGTGGATAGGGTGAGGGAGTCAAAGGGTTAAATTTTTGCTGTTGAAGGACAGGGTGCAGGAGTCAAAGGGTTAAGCTATAAGCCTGCGCATAGGCCCTATGCACTGACAAGATCTTGAGGACAGATTTGTAAAAAGAATAAAACCCATGTGCCAGGTAAGGCATCAAGGCTTTGCCATTGTGTAGTGCAGTCTGAGTGGTTGGCAGGGCTTTTGAACATTAATCTTCCCCCAGGAGGATGCCGGTGTGTGTGTGTGTGAAGGGGGGGGGGGGGGGGGCTTTCAGTATAATGAGCATTTCCACCTGAAATTTTTATTCTAGAAATGTTTTCTTTTCTATTACTATGCTTTGTTCATCTTCCTTTGTTTTCTGTCATGTCTTCCTGTCATTTTCTGCCATGCTGGTCCATTCACCGGTATGTGTTCTATAAAGCCTTGACATATTTTCTCTTAGGATTATAATAATAATAATAATTACAATATTTATATCGCGCAAAATCTTGATAAATCAAATCTATGCGCTGAAACAGACACGCACGCACGCACACACGCGCACGCACGCACGCACGCACGCACGCACGCACGCACGCACGCACGCACACACACACACACACACACACACACACACACACACACACACACACGCGCGGGGCTATAAATGGGGAGAAAGAATAAAAGCAATGGAAAATTATAGAGAGCATATTATATACAATTATATATTACAATGTGATTCCCCTCCGAGTGGAGACAGGCTGCAGAGGGGGTTGAGTGAGGTCAGGATTTTATGCAGAGGAGAAAAGGTGAGTTTTGAGAGCGGACTTGAAGGAGACAAAAGTAGGTTGCTGACGGACTGAGAGAGGAAGTTTGTTCCAGGAGAGTGGACCAGAAACAGAGAAGGCTCTTGGACCATAGGTATTGAGCTTAGTTCGTGGAAAGCGAAAAGTCAGAGGATCGGAGGCAGAGCGGAGGGTACGTGAGGGAACATAGATCTCAAGTAGGCTTGACAGGTAATCGGGGGCTGCGTTATTGAGGCTTTTGAGGGATTGATAATTGGGTACATGTATTGACTGCATGTTTGGCTGCAAAGAAATGTACTGTGCAGGAGCAGTTTTAGGTAATCAGGCCATTTTTATGTATGCTTTAGTGACCTTAGTTATGTTCATATTTCAATAAAGATTTATTTTTTAAAAATTCTCTGGAGATAAATTGGATGGTACGGTCAAGAGATGTGCATATCTTTAGATTATGTGCGCTCATACATTGGTGTGTGTATTTGATTTTCTTTTCGAGCTTTTTTTTTTTTCAAGCTAGATGTGTTCGTTTTGAAATGGTAATAGCTCTCAAATGGCTCTTTACAGTCTGCTACGCTTTAAACTATAAGAATAAGAATACATGTTAATCGTAGTAATCAGGGTCTATGCGCAGACATACAGCTTCAGCCATTTTCATTTTGTATCTTGTCCGTCGCTTGGTACTTGTGGCTCCCCCCCATCCCCCCATCCCCCCCCCCCCCCACGAGTATCTGAGTATGGAGACGCCATCTTGAGAAACCGAAACTGATGAAACGAACGAAATGTATTTGACTGATGGAACGGATTTATTGAGTTTTCATATTGTTGCTGTTGTTGTTGTTGTCGCTGATGATGGCAGATGTTTCTTGTTGTTGTTGTTTTTGTTGTTGTCACTGATGATGTCGGATGTTTCTTTCTGCATTTTGCTTGCCACAGGATTACGTACTCCCTGTAACATTCATACGTAATCATTTGGTGATGAGAGGTGGGGGGTGTTGAGGAGATAGCATGCTACCTAAGATGTTTTTTGTTGATCTCTGCTCAATTTATTTAACCCTTTGACTCCCGCACCCTATCCACCAACTGCAAAAACTTAACCCTTTGACTCCCTCACCCTGTCCACCAGCCTCCTGCAGGATGCTGGTGGATAGGGTGAGGGAGTCAAAGGGTTAAGTTTTTGCTTTGCCAGCATGGTCGACAATGCCGGATGCCGGTGGACAGGGTGCGTGAGACAAAATGGTTAAATGAAATAGATGTCTTTTCCATGATCATGGTAATGTGTTGATTTGCAACATATCAGGTTCAAACATTTTATACACTTTAAGCAGTTCCTGTTGATATTTGTTCACTTTATACAGATTGAACATTTTGTACACTTTTATATTTTTGTAATTAATCGGGCTTTGACATTTTTGTAGTCTTGAATTTGTAATGAATCGCATCGTAATGGTGTTCTTTTATAACTCTTTATCTCTGGAAAGTTGTGGGTTCGAATCCCCATCGGTCCCTTCAAAAATCATTGTGGTATTTTTGGGCTCTAACTGGCACCTACCCAGATTTGGGCGTGCTAGAGGCTCATTAGGAAGACTGGGACCACACTGTCGAGTCTTATCCGCTTCTCGGACGCGTCATTGTGGGTATTGCTCAAATCTTCTGACCAGCACCGCAGGTGTCTATATCTCCCGAGGGCCTGGTTGACGGCAGGATGTATTATGTATGATAGTAGGCGTAGAGTACAGCATTGTCACCCAGTCTGAATCCTTGATGGAACTCCATAGCATCATGATTATCATCCTCATCGCCATCATTTTCATGGCATTTTAAAATTCGTGCCAGTTTCTGTGGTGTAGAAAATGGGATGAAAAAAAACAACAACAAAAAAAACCAACCTACAGCCTCTTTGTTTTTTGAATTGACTTTGTGATGTTTTGTGACCAAATATATCAACGGTGAGTGAAAGTTGACTGAATAAATATATTGCTGTGATACAACTTGTTTCTTGTGTCTGTGTGTTCATGAAAAAACTATCGACGAGTTTGCTGAACGAATTGTATGATGTGATTGATAAATTGTTTCGTGTATCTGTTTTTCTTTTCTCTGTCTATCTCTCTGTCTTTGTTTCTGTCTCTGTTTCTGTTTCTCTGTATCTGCCTGTCTGTCAGTCTGTCTGTCTCTCTTCTCTGTCTTCCTCCTCTCTCTCTCTCTCTCTGTTTCTCTGTCTCTCTGGCTGTCTCTCTCTCTCTCTGCCTCTCTCTTGCTTTCTCTCTCTCTGCCCCCCCCCCCCCCTCTCCTCTCTCTCACAGACACACAGAGAACCAGAGAGAGTCTCTGCCTTTGTCTGTCTGTCTCCCCCCTCTCTCTCTTGAGTCTGTCTCTGTATCTCTCTCTCGCTTGCTCTCTTGTCTCTCAGTGTGTCTGTCTGTCTCTCTCTTGAGTCTGTCTCTGTATCTGTCTCGCTCTCTCTGTCTCTGTCTGTCTGTCTGTCCCCTCTCTCTCTCGCCAATCTTAACATATTTTTAGGACTGCGTATTCCAATAGTAATCCACAATGCAAGCAGACGTAAAACGTTTTTATTTTCATCTTGTAGCACGGGAAGAAATAGCACCTTTTTAAAAAAAAAATTGTTTATTTTGGTGACCTTGTAGAGCACCCCCCCCCCCCATCCCCCGTTGGGTTGCCGGGGGCTCTTTCAGTATAAATAGTATCCCCACCTTCTGGAAATTCTGTGCTAGAAATTTCCTCTTTTCTGTCACTCTCTTTGTTTCTGCCTTGTTGCCTTGCTTTCTGTCATTCCTACTTATTTTCTGCCTTACTGGTCCATTCACCTGTATTTTTTTGATAAAGTCTTACGTACTTTTTCTTCGGATTGATAATTGGGTACATATATTAAGTGCATTTTTCGCTCCAAGGAGGTGAGATATGCGGAAGCAATTTTAGGTAATTTAGGCCTGTTTTTATGTTTTGGTATCCTTGGGTGTACTTAATTAAATTTGTATTCATGTGTGTTTTTTGGATCCCCTGTGCGATAGATTGGACGGAGAAGTTGGCACCAGGGGCATGTCCTTGGATTGTTGCGCGAATGCATTGATATGTGTAGCCTACTTGTTTTTCTTTTCTTTTTTTTCCTGTTAAAGTTGTGTATATTTTGAAGCGGTTATAGCCCTGATATGGCTCTGTGCAGTCGGCTGGGCTTTAAACAACAATAACAACAATAACAAAAACGTTCGCAGATGTTTCTATGTATGGCGGCAGTAGGCACCCTGTGGGCCATGATTCCTTGCTGAGCTCTTCATACTTGATATCTTTTTGACCATCTGCAAGCGGCGGACATGGCCAAACCAGCTCAGACAACGGAGTAGCCTACATATTGAAGAACATAACCTTGCTGGGCCTACATCATCATCATCAAGTGCCCTGCCACAGGGCGTTGGCAATCATGGCCCTCCATATTATGTATGTATCCCTTGTTGCCGCAAGCACATCTTCCACCCTCTCTGTCTTCAGCCACTCTGCAAGTTGCGTGCAATATTTTTTTCCCTGGGTCTACCTGGTGTTCTCTTTCCCTCCAGCTTTTGCTCTAATTCCCCTTTCCTCATAAATTGGTCTATAAATGTTCCCTGTCTTTTCCTAATCTTCCTTATGAATGATCTTCTTGTATCTGCCAAGGTTATGAATGATCTTGTGTCTGCCTCTATCAAGACTGTCTTGTTTGTTTTCTTTGCTGTCCATGGAACTCTCAACATTCTTCTTAGAAACCACATCTTGGCTGTCTCAAAGTTTTGTTGAGAAAAGATTCCGTTTCTCACATCGTACACAGCAGCAGGGAAGTTTCAGTCTTTTTCTCCAAAAAAAAAAATTGTATCTGGTGTTTGTTTGTAATCTTACGCTTGACAAAGGCCAGTTGGCCGAAAATTTGCGCCTGTCTTGTCTTGTTGTATATTAAATACGCGTTCGTATTCTTTTTTCGTGTTTTTTTTCTGGTTCCGATTTAAGACAAAGCATACGTGTCAAGCACATGATATTCTGAGAATAGCCAACGCTGAAAATTAGTTTAAAAATACGTACTTGGAAAGGCAGCTGTGTACTTTCTTAGAAGAGGTTCAAAGACGAGCTGCACGCTTCGTCCTCAACAGATATAGGAACACTTCCAGTGTTAGCAACATGCTGGTCACACTGGGCTGGCCCTCATTGGAGAAACGACGGCAAGTAGCAAGACTCTCTATGCTGTTCAAAGTGCACCAAGGCCTTGTTCACTGTCCCAGCCTACAAGCAAAACTAGTCCCTCTACCTGACCGTAAGCGACGAGGCCATGACAGACAGTTCCACTTGATCACATCAAGGACCCAGTATAGAGCTGCTTCATTTCTGCCAAGAACTATGAAGAACTGGAACAGTCTCCAACAAGGAACAGTTGAGGCCACAACACTTGACTCATTCGTGTCAAGGGCCTCCAAAATCCCAGACTAGACCGACCCCCCTTCCCTCCCCCCACTTCCACTCAGAGCCCCTGCCCCACCCACCTTGCTGCCCTCTTCACCCACCCCACCCATCTTGCCCTCTTCAACCCCCTTCCCCCCTCCTACCTCCTCACCCCACCACCCTCATTCCCCCCACCCCACCATCATCATGATTAAAACTGAACTCTTAAGACATGTCCACTGCTCCAGATTTATCTGCTGCAAACCACACAGTTATAGGCGCCAGAATAATCAAGTTTGATTGTGGGCCTCAACACTGAAGAAGAAGAAGAAAGCCTTCGCTTCCGACACCTGATACGCTAAGCAGCAAAAGTCGCAGTGACTTACGTCTCACACGAAAGAGCTGTATCAAGTTAATGACACTATTTGGAATAGCCAAAGCAAAAAAAAAAAAAAAAAAAAAAAAAAAATTATCGGGAGAAAGCAATTACGTGCTTTCGTCGTATTTGCACCCAACGTCTGATAAGTAAAACAGCGAAACTGACAGTGACCTTCACCCCACATCCGTTTCAAAAGGATGGTGTAGCATTCCGTCCGTTCCACTCTGACAGGACTGACCGCACAGGTTCAAACCGTTCTCCTCAATCATATGGGCGAAACGGATCGTGTGTCAACTCCTTAAGTCACCACCCCATAATACCACATTGTCCAAGATCAGCAAAAGGAATGTTCTGAGCTTATAACTTTATGCTTTGTGGCTGCGTCTATGCTAGCTGAATGGGTAGCGCAAACTGTATTGGATTTGAGAAATTCTACATGGGAGATAACTCCGTGACTCTCAAGAGTTATAATTGCAAAGTTAGTATTTAAAATTCTCCCTGCTTCCCTCTTATTTCCTTTGGTGTTACATATGTGCCTTGAAAGCAACCCTGTATATGTTCTGTCTTGTCTATGTGTGTGTGTTTGGTCAGTTCAAGAATAAAAGACTGTGTCAATCTTGAACATAAGACCAATATATTGTATGAATTTCTCTCCTTCCTCGTGGTTGTGTGTAGGTATAGTTGCAGGGTATAGGGGTAGACTTGGGCAGTCCTTGTTTAAGAGGAATGTTTTGAGCTTACAACTTTATGCTTCGTGAAGAAATTTTCAACACAATCAGATCCATGTCGTTCAAAACCTGCGAACTGGATCCTCTTCCAGGTTCTCTCTACTCCGATTGTCTCCCTACTCTCCTCCCATTCATCACTGACATCATCAACACTTCTTTTCAAACTGGAACTGTCCCAGATTCTTTCAAGTCTGCTATTGTTCACCCTCTCCTCAAGAAACACAATTTAGACCCAATGAACTGAAAAATTACAGGCCTATCTCTAATCTCTCTTTCTTGTCAAAACTCCTTGAAAAAGTCGTCTTCAACCAGCTGAACTCTCACCTGTCTGCCAACAATCTCCTCAATCCTTTCCAGTCAGCCTACCGCCAGTGCCATAGCACTGAAACTGCCCTACTACACATTCTCAACAATCTCCTCCTTGCAACTGATACTGGCAAAGTCTCTCTCCTCACACTCCTTGATCTGTCTGCAGCTTTCGATACCATTGACCA
>JAPXFY010000028.1:33080439-33090439 GCA_030674185.1 Monoplex corrugatus
ATACGTGACATGGTCATTGTAAATCGTCTTAACGTGTTATTGTAAAGCACAGCTACATACGTGACATGGTCATATAAATCGTCTTAAAGTGTTATGTAAAGCACAGCTACAACGTGACATGGTCATTGTAAATCGTCTTAAGTGTTAGTGTAAAACACAGCTACATACGTGACATGGTATTGTAAATCGTCTTAACGTGTTATTGTAAACACAGCTACATACGTGACATGGTCATTTAAATGTCTTAACGTGTTAGTGTTAAGCACAGCTACATAGTCACATGGTCATTGTAAATCGTCTTAACGTGTTATTGTAAAACACAGCTGCATGACATGGTCATTGTAAATCGTCTTAACGTGTTATTGTAAACCCAAGCTACATACGTGAATGGTCATTGTAAATCGTCTTAACGTGTTATTGTAAGCCACAGCTACATACGTGACATGGTCATTGTAAATCGTCTTAACGTGTTATTGTAAACACATAGCTACATACGTGATATGGTCATTGTAAGTCGTCTTAACGTGTTATTGTAAGCCACAGCTACAGTACGTGACATGGTCATTGTAAATCGTCTTAACGTGTTATTGTAAAACCACAGCTACATACGTGACATGGTCATTATAAATCGTCTTAAGTGTTATGTTAAAGCACAGCTACATACGTGACATGGTCATTTAAATCGTCTTAACGTGTTAGTGTAAACAGCTACATATGACATGGTCATTGTAATCGTCTTAACGTGTTATTTATAACACAGCTACAGACGTGACACGGTCATTGTAAATCGTCTTGACGTGTTATTGTAAAGCACAGCTACATGACGTGACATGTCATTGTAAATCGTCTTACGTGTTATTGTAAAGCACAGCTACAGACGTGACATGGTCATTGTAATCGTCTTAACGTGTTATTGTAAACCATAGCTACATACGTGACATGGTCATTGTAAATCGTCTTAACGTGTTATTGTAAAACAGCTACATACGTGACATGGTCATTGTAAATCGTC
Source organism: Monoplex corrugatus (assembly GCA_030674185.1). NCBI lineage: Eukaryota > Metazoa > Mollusca > Gastropoda > Littorinimorpha > Ranellidae > Monoplex > Monoplex corrugatus. Next base: position 33,081,452 of record JAPXFY010000028.1, read on the forward strand.
TTAACGTGTTATTGTAAAACAGCTACATACGTGACATGGTCATTGTAAATCGTCTTAACGTTTTATTGTAAAAACAGCTACATACGTGACATGGTCATTGTAAATCGTCTTAACGTGTTATTGTAAAGCACAGCTACATACGTTACATGGTCATTATAAATCGTCTTAACGTGTTAGTGTAAAACACAGCTACAGACGTGACATGGTCATTGTAATTGTCTTAACGTGTTTGTGTAGCCACAGCTACATACGTGACATGGTCATTGTAAATCGTCTTAACGTGTTATTGTAAGCCACAGCTACATACGTGACATGGTCATTGTAAATCGTCTTAACGTGTTATTTAAAGCCACAGCTACAGACGTGACATGGTCATTGTAAATCGTCTTAACGTGTTATTGTAAAACAGCTACAAGTGACATGGTCATTGTAAAGTCGTCTTAAGTGTTAGTGTAACATAGCTACATATGTGACATGGTCATTGTAAATCGTCTTAACGTGTTATTGTAAGCATAGCTACATACGTGACATGGTCATTGTAAATCGTCTTAACGTGTTAGTGTAGCATAGCTACATATGTCACATGGTCATTGTAAATCGTCTTAACGTGTTAGTAAAGCACTGTTTCAGCAAGCAGTTATGCGACAGTGTGCTATACATGACAACGCCCTTCAGGAAAACAAAAAAAACAAAAAAAAAACAACTGGATCTTTTCTTTCAAGATTTGAACCTCTTCAGAAGACTTTCAGGGGAAAGAGAAAGAACTCAGCGAGCACAGATTAACATGGTAGCTATAATTATCGTAACACGTGTCTGCAAAGCACAGCTCTGGTTCAGTTTCAGTTTCTCAAGATAACGTCCCCGCGCTCGGAATGAATTCCACATGCACTGAACGTCACTGAAAAGCCAGCCTCTACGGGGAGCGAACTCCTGGAACTTCGAGTTTAGTTATTGAAGGCGAACGTCTGAACCATTCTGCCACAGCTCTGGCAAAATCAGTGGTGATAGTGCTACCGACGACAACCTTTTCTTTACCAAAGAAGGAAAAAAAACACTTATTTTCTCTATATTTCTGCCTCTGCAAAAGACTTTTAGGAGAAACAGCAAGAACTAAGCAGAGCACAGATGTAGCATGGATACTAGTAATTGTCTTAATATGTCAGTGAAGCACAGTAGAGTCAGATATTACGTGATTTTGTGCGATTGGTAACAAAAAGTCTTTTAGAAAAGGAAAACTGTTTTTCTAGACGTAAATCTCAATAAAAGAGCTACAGGAAAAAAAAGACAAACAAACAAACAAACAACAAACAAACAAAAAACAAACAACAAACACAAACAAACAAACAAACAACAATAATTCAGTGGAGTATTGAGGTGTCATTTTTCACTGTAACCGTCACATGTGTTAGAGAAACACAGCTGTAGCAGGATATTACGTCACTTTGTGTTATCGTTGACGTCTTTCAAAAAGAACACTTTTTTCCCTCCAAAATTTAAATCTTTGCAGTAGATAATCAAGAGGAAGAAAAAGAACTTGCCAAAGCACAGATGTGTCACGGTAGCTATAATTATAATTGTGACGTGTGTCAGTGAATCACAGCCCTGGCAGAATGAGTGCAACGGTGTGCTATCGACGAAAATACGTTTTTTTTACGAAGGTTAAACACCCCTCCTCCACTTTTTTCAACATTACACCTTTTTCCTTAGGAAACTTTCAGATGAAAAAAAAAAGGAAAGAATGTAGCAACTTAATGCATGCGATATAGTTGTTATGACTGTTGTAGCATGCTTTTTCTCGCAGAGACTTTCAGATGAAAAAAAGAAGAAAAAATGTAGGAAATTAATGCATGCGATATAGTTGTTATGACTGTTGTAGCATGCTTTTTCTCGCAGAAGACTTTCAGATGAAAAAAAGAAGAAAAAATGTAGGAAATTAAAACATGTGATATAGTTGTTATGACTGTTGTAGCATGCTTTTTCTCGCAGAAGACTTTCAATGAAAAAAAAAGAAAAATTGAAATTAAACATGTGATTGTTGTTATGACTGTCGTAACGCTTTCCAGTAGAAGACTTTCAGATGAAAGGAAAAAGAAAGAATATTGCAACTTAACACATGTGATATAGTCGTTATGACTGTTGTAGCATGCTTTTTCCAGCAGAAGACTTTCACATGAAAGGAAAAACAAAGAATATTGCAACTTAATACATGTGATATGGTTGTTATGACTGTCGTAATATGTGTCAATAAAGTACAGTTATAGCAAGAAAGTTATATGATATTGTGCGATCGATGACAACGGCTCTTAGAAAGAGAAAACTCCCCCTACCCCCCACCCCCACCCCACCACCCAATAATCAGCCCCTGCAGACTTTAAAGGATGAATCTGTATTGTGGTGTGACTTTACTGATGGCAAAATATTTAGAAAAAAAAAAAGTAAGAAAATTGCCACAATTTCCGCCCCTGTGCAGAAGAGCTTGCATGGATGAATCTTGCGACATGGTGCTGTCAAGGATCATATCTTTAAAACAACACAAGAAAATTGCAAGATTTTAGTCTTTGTAGTACAGTTCCACAGACGAATTTTTACAAGCAGCATGCAAAAGCACGGCACACAAAAATTAACAATCAGGGGATGCAGCCATACATGTTGGTTATTTTGCAGATAAAGTATATGTGAAGGAAAACCGATTCTAGTAGGCACACACCGCATGGGGTCTGTAACCTTCACAGGCACATCTACATGGCTGTCAATGCAGCATTAAAGTCGTCTTCAACGACCAAAGTTGTGTGTGTAGACTTATGTCAAGCATCCATGTCTTGACCATTCGTGGCTTTTGTATCCAACGTTTCGAAGACCATGTCCACGAAGGGGCAGTCCTCATGTAGAATGCAGAAGTCTTCGACATCCCCCAAGGTCATACCAATCTTCTGTAGGAAACCCCCTCTGAAACGTAGATGTCTCCAAGATCTCCAGGACGAGGTGGTCATTCCACAATACAGCCTCACGTGATGGTCAACATTTTCAAAGCCGACCATCTTCAGAATCCTGGAAGTTTTCTAGAGTCACGCAGAAGATTAAGCATTGAAAAACTTTTAGTTCAAGTCCATAACAAACCTTCACAGTCTTCAACCCCACAATTCCTGAACAGAGAACCGTTAGTGTTCTGCTTGTCAGAATAAAGTTATAACAAAACGAAACTCCAGACTGGCAGAAGAATAAGGCTCAGAATCAGAATCATCATTCTTCAAACGATGTCTCACTTGTATGACTCACCACAAGAGAATTTTTTTGGATTTTTGTCAAATCTAAAGTCATGGTAAAAAAAAAAAAACTTGCAGGAAGAATAAGGTTCAAAATCGTCAATCTCCAGATGATATCTCACCTGAATGAAACACCACGTAAAGTGTTACTTTTGACTTGGTGTCAAAACTCAAACGATGACAAAACGAAAAGTGTAGACTAGCAGAAGTCATCATCATCATCCATCTCCATCGCCGTGGACGACAGTGGGAGCTGCACTCATTGTCACGAAGCATCGCCAGGCAACACAGTCTCTGCTCCTGTGTATGATGTAATGGAGCCCCAGTTTGCAGGCGTCAGTGATGTTGTCCATGAAGGATTTTGCTGGCCTTCATTTTTTTTCTCTTTGCCTCGACTCTCCCCTGCAGGACTGATATCATCAAGTCGGTCTTGTGTTTCTGTTCGTGTGCCCGACATACTTCAGTTTTCTTTTGTTGATCTCTGGGAGCATTTTACGTTGGACAGCTAATTCCTTTAGCACGCTTTCGTTGGTTCTTTTGTCTATCCATTTGACTCTGAGAAGACGCCTGTAGAACCAGCAGAAGTATAAGGTTTAAAACCATCTGCCTCCAATGATGTCTCGCCTTGATTCCTCACTTCAGAATGTTACCCTGCATTTTTTACGTGAATAATTCCGGGATCAGAAATTCACAGCAGGAACACGTTTGCCCTTCCAGAATCACTGTTTGGTCAGAACCAACTCTCCTCTTTGATGATCAGCAATAACACAGTGGCGTTCTCATCAGTTTACAGTATATCACGAGCTGAGGAGATCCAGATCATTCAAGTGACCGATTGAAACTTCCCAAAGAACATTAATAGATACCTGTCCGATCAATGAGGTCACAACACTCCCGCCTGATCAATCGTCATCACATCAACAAGGATCTGTCTCGTCAAAGGTCATCAACATGGCATCTTGATCAAGGACATCAATAGAACTTCATCTTCATCAAAGGACATCAATAAACTCATCTTCATCAAAGACATCAAAGAATCTCCATCCTCATCAAGGGAATCAATAGAACTCATCTCATCAAAGGGAAAATCAATAGAACTCCATCCTCATCAAGGGATATCAATAGAACTTCATCTCCATCAAAGACATCAATAGAACTCATCTTCATCAAAGGACATCAATAGAACTCCATCTCATCAAAGGACATCAATAGAACTCCATCTCATCAAAGGACATCAATAGAACTCCATCCTCATCAAAAGACATCAATAGAACTCCATCCTCATCAAGGACATCAATAAACTCCATCCTCATCAATGACATCAATAGAACTCCTCTCATCAAAGGACTCAAAGAATCTCCTTCATCAAGGACTCAATATAACTCCACTATCAAAGGACATCAAAGGAACATCTAAATGACATCAAAGACGTCCTTCCTCATCAAAACTCAAGAATTCTTGATCAAAAATAACAGAAACTTAATCAAAGGTAATCGCAAGACACGCCTGATCAAAGACATCAGCAGGGACATGCTTGATCAGTCAAAGCACGTCCGTGTGCACCTGCCTCATCATGGACACCGCAATCTTTTCGTGATCAATGAAATCAATGGACACCTCGATACAAGGAATCAACAACTCCTGTTCAATCAAAAGCAAAAGGGCCAGCACTCCATAATTCTCAACAGACTTCTTACTCAAAAGACATCAATACACGTCTGATCGACCAAAGTTCAAGGCTTTTCAATAGTCCTAACAGAACCTCATTTAAAGGACCATCAGTACACTCCTGATCAATCAAAGATCAAGGGCTTGTCCAATAGTCCTAACGTATACCTCATTTAAAGGACATCCATCAATACGCTCCTGATCAATCAAAGATCATGGTCTTGTCCAATAGCCCTAACACACACCTCATTCAAGGGACATCAATCAGTACACTCCTGATCGATCAAATACCAAGAGCTTGTCCAATAGTCCTAACTGACACCTCATTCAAAAGACATCAATACATCGCCTGATCGATCAAACACCACGGACTTGTCCAATAGTCCTACACACACCTCATTCAAAGGACATCAATACATCGCCTGATCGATCAAACACCACGGACTTGTCCAATAGTCCTACACACACCTCATTCAAAGGACATCAATACATCGCCTGATCGATCAAACACCACGGACTTGTCCAATAGTCCTACACACACCTCATTCAAAGGACATCAATACATCGCCTGATCGATCAAATACCACGGACTTGTCCAATAGTCATAACTGACACCTCATTCAAAGGACATCAATACATCGCCTGATCGATCAAATACCAAGGCTTGTCCAATAGTCCTACACACACCTCATTCAAAGGACATCAATACATCGTCTGATCGATCAAACACCACGGACTTGTCCAATAGTCCTACACACACCTCATTCAAAGGACATCCATCAATACGCTCCTGATCAACCAAAGATCATGGTCTTGTCCAATAACGCTAACACACACCTCATTCAAAGGACATCATGTATATCAATCAATACACTCCTGATCGATCAAACACCAAGGACTTGTCCAATAGTCCTAACAGACACCTCATTCAAAGGACATCGGTACACGTCTGATCAATCATTGAACAAGCGCTTGTATTCCCAAGCTCCTCTGACCAATATCCAAGCCGAACATGCACAAGTATATGTGCTATTCATCATTCAGAAGAAAAGAAAACAAAAAAACAAACAAACAAACAAACAAACAAACAAACAAACAAACAAACAAACAAAAAAGCAACTCCAGAAAAACCCAGACATCTATTTCCTTCGGTCCTCAGACGATGAGACCATTACCGAGTCCCCATACGAACACTTCATCCAAAAAAGTGTGCACAAGGATACAAAGCTCTTCAATTGTCGAGTCCCATACGAACACATCAGCTAAAAACAAGCGCGCGCAAGGACACAAAGCTCTTCCACTGTCGAGACCCATACGAACACTTCAGCTTAAAAAAGTGTGCGCAAGGACACAAACCTCTTCCATTGTCGAGTCCCATACGAACACTTCAGCTTAAAAAAAGTGTGCGCAAGGACACAAAGCTCTTCCATTGCCGAGTTCCATACGAACATCATCATCATCATCATCATCATCATCATCATCATCATCATCATCATCATCATCATCATCATCATCATCATCATCATCATCATCATCATCATCATCAAGTGCCTTGCCACATGGCGTTGGCGATCATGGCCTTTCATCTGTTTCTATCCCTTGTTGCCGCAAGCACTTCTTCCACCCTCTATGTCTTCAGCCACTCTGCAAGTCCGTCCACTATCTTCTCCCTGGGTCTACCTGGTATTATCTTTCTCTCCAGCTTTCCCGTTGTGACCAGGTGCTCCAATTCCCCTTTCCTCATAAAATGGCCTATAAATGTTGCCTGTCTTTTCCTAATCTTCCTTATGAATGATCTCCTTGTGTATGGAACTCTCAACATTCTTTTTTTTAGAAACCACATGTGGTTTCTAAGAAGAATACGAACACTTCAGCCAAACAATATGTGCGCAAGGACACAAAGTTAGTTCTTCCATTATCGAGTCCCATACGAACGCTTCAGCCAAAAAAGAAGGCACACAACGACTCAAAGCTCTTCCAAAAAAAGACGAACTGACCTCCAACAAACTCCTCACCACTTGAGGTTTCAGACGATTGTACCACTGAGCCCTACACGAGCGCGAGGCGCCAAGTTCTCAGTGCTGCTGGAAACATCCATATCCGCCATAGGCAGATCTAGCGAGTCTGGTGTGCTGACGTCAAACTCGCTGCTTCGTTCCAAGGGATGGTGGGTGGCAGCGGTGTGAAGAGACTGAGACTGGAAGTGAGATAGAGTCTGCTGGGGGGTGGTGGTGGTGGCATGTGCGGCGATTCCAGCCATCGGTAGTGGTTGTAGTGGTAGTGGTTGTGGTGGTGGTGGTGATGTTGTTGTCTTCGTCTCTGTTTCGGCTTCGTCATCGTCGTCGTCGTTATCGTCGCTATCGTAGTAGATTACCGGAATCTGTCAAATAGGGAAAAGGAAGGGAAAAGGCATGCAAGCACTCACACACGCACGCACACACACACACACATACATACATACACACGCACACACACACACACACGTACACACATGCATGCACGCACGCACACACACACACACACACACACACACACACACACACGCACGTACACACATGCATGCACGCACACACACACACACACGCACGTACACACATGCATGCACGCGTGCACACACACACACACACACACACGCACACATACACACACACACACATACACATACACACACACCACTCCAAGATGCAATCCCGTGCTTGGACAACATGCAGGCAAAAGCACGCATGTTCATGCACAAAGACATTCATGCACACACGCGCATGCACACACACACACACACACACACACACACACACACACACACACATATACATAGTGTTAGGTTACGATGAATCAATACTGGCATTATTGTCTGTAAGCTTTTTTTTTTCAAACAAAGTATCTTAACATTAGTCATCATTAATTACAAAGCAAGTCAAGCATCCATAAGCGAATCATTAGGTGTTTTATAAACTAATGATTTGTAAATCAGAAAGTACCGCACATTTGAAAAAAAAGAAACGTCTAGAAAATGTTCCATATAATGAAAGTGTCAAAATCACACATGAACCAAGTATTGATCCAGCCTTTGTCTTCAATTCATCGTCATCATCATCATCATGTGTCCTAGCCCTGATATGGCTCTGCACAGTCGGCTGGGCTTTAAATAGCAATAACAAATAACAGTAACATCATGTGTCCTGTCGCGTGGCGTTGGCGATCATGGCCCTCCACAAGAATCTATCCACAATCACTGCAAGTACTTCTCCCATCCTTTCTGTCCTCGTCCACTCCGTAAGTCCGTCCAGTATTTTCTCCATGGGTCTACCAGGAGTTCGTTTTCCCTCCAGCTTTCCTGTTGTGACTATGCGCTCAAATTTCTCTTGCCTTATAAAATGTTCCCTAAATGTTGCTTGTCTTTTCCTAATCGTCTTCATTAATGTTCTTTTTGTGTTTGCCTTTTCAAGGCTTCCTCAATCGTGTTCTGGCTTTGCTTGTTGACTGTCCACGCCTCACAACCGTATAACATTATCGGTTCTATATCACATTCAAGAACTTTTTCCTGATGTTAATTGATAGGCATTTGTTGATAAGAATGCTTTTCATCTTTTGAATGTTGTTTTGGCTTGGCCGATTCTGCTGGCTATTTCTGATGTGCATCTGCCCAGGTTAGTTCATTTAGAGACGAACCGTATCCCAGATATTTAAACTTATCAACCTGTCTCAAGGTTGTGCCGTTTGCTGTTATTTTGCATGAAGGGATTTCACGGTTTTTTTCACTGATTACCAGGGAGAAAATATAGGACGGTTTGTGCAGTGGATGAAAACAGAAAGGGTAGGAGATGTACTTGCAGCGACAAAAAAAGAAAAAAAAGGATTGTATGGAGAGCCATGATCGCCAACGCCATGCGGCAGGGTACATGATGATGATGAGTGACAGGTCTCAAACGGATTTTCCATAGCCACAAGATGAATTGGTGCTTGTCCCAACACTAGACTGACAGCCCCAAAACCCTCACCCTCGGAATCGGGTTTCTCTATTAATAGATAGCTGACCCCAAGAGTCGGGGGTAGGGCT
>JAPXFY010000028.1:33095439-33100439 GCA_030674185.1 Monoplex corrugatus
ATACATATTCAGACAAATAGGTATACACACATGTACAGAGAGTAACAAAGGAATATTCAGAGGCATACTTATACAGACATGTACAGATATATGTATATATATAATATATATATATGTATAATATATGTATATATATATGTATATACATATATATATATATATATATATATAATTATATATATATATATGTGCAGACATGAACAGAGAGAAACAGACATACAGACACGTACAAATATAACAGATATACTGACATTTACAGAGATAAACATACAGACATCCGAGAGATAGCTATACATACATGAACGGAGATAAAAAGACAGATATACAGACATATACAAAAATAAAAAGATATATACAGAGATAAACACAGATATAAAAACATATAAAGAGATGTACAGACAGATATGCAGACATGCAGAGAGATGAACAGATACATGTGCACAAACACGCACAGATATACAGATATACAGACACGGAAAGAGACATACAGACGCTGACTAGATAAAAATAGATATATAAACATACACACGATAAACAAACAGACATACAGACATTACATAGATACACAGACATTACAGAGATAAACATGCAAATATACAGAATGTGCAGAGATAAGCATATCTCTGAATGTGCAGAGATTTAAACATTACAGACATAAACATACAAATACACAGAATGCGCAGAGATAAACATTACAGACATAAACATACAAATACACAGAATGTGCAGAGATAAACATTAAAGAGATAAACATACAAATACACAGAATGTGCAGAGATAAACATAAAAGAGATAAACATACAAATACACAGAATGTGCAGAGATAAACAGACAATTGAATATTCAATTATGATAACAATGACACTGCTCATAATTATTAGTGAGCAAAACAAGAAAAAGCTGCCTTTAAAACGAATGTCTTAGGATGGGAAAAAAACACACACACAATTGTGTACTGCCTGCTCTGGAAATATAAATACAAATGATACTTTAAATCTCCCCCCCCCCCTAAAAAAAACAACAACAACAACAAAAAACAACCAACCAACCAAATCAAACAAAACAAAAAACACAAAAAACCCCAAACAACAAAAACAAAACAAAAACAAAAAACAAAAACAAAACAAAAGAAAACAAACAAAAACAAACAAAAAACAAACAAAAAACAAACAACAACAACAAAAACCAACAACGACAAAACAAAACAAAGCAAAACAAAACAACCTCCCAACACAATGAAACCCAAACCAAAAACAACAACAACAACAACAACAACAACAACAACAACAACAACAACAACACAGAAACAAACAATACAAACAGAAATGCATGAAAACATACACAACAACAATAAAAACAATAACAACCATACACACCACCACCATCATCATCATCATCATCATCATCATCATTATCATCATCATCATCATCATCATCATCATCATCATCATCATCATCATCATCATCATCATCATCATCATACTGCGTTGAAATGGAGATTTTGAAAGAAAGCCTATAAAACAAAACATAAACAAGAAACATGCAGAAGATAATTTCATGAACACTCTAAATATAAAACTATGCAGAAAACATAAACGTAAAAAGAACAGAAAAGAACAACGTGAACCATGCAGAAAACATAAACGTAAAAAGAACAGAAAAGAACAACGTGAACCATGCAGAAAACATAAACGTAAAAAGAACAGAAAAGAACAACGTGAACCATGCAGAAAACATAAACGTAAAAAGAACAGAAAAGAAACAACGAGAACTATATTGGAAACATAAAAATGGAAATGGCAAAGAAAAGAAATAACATCGAACTATGTAGGAAACATAAAAATTGAAAAGGGAAAGAAAAGAAATAAAATTGAACTGCGTAGGAAATGTAAAAATGGGAAAAAGGGAAAGAAAAGAAATAACATTGAACTATGTAGGAAACATAAAAATGGAAAAAGGTAAAGAAAAGAAACGACAATGAACTATGTAGGTAACATAAAAATGGAAAAAGGGAAAGAAAAGAAACGACAATGAACTATGTAGGAAACATAAAAAATGGAAAAAGGTAAAGAAAAGAAACGACAATGAACTATGTAGGTAACATAAAAATGGAAAACAGTTAAGAAAAGAAATAACACTGAACTATGTAGGAAACATAAAAATGGAAAAAGGTAAAGAAAAGAAATAACAGTGAACTATGTAGGAAACATAAGAATGGAAAAAGGTAAAGAAAAGAAATAAAATTGAACTATGTAGGAAACATAAAAATGGAAAAAAGTAAAGAAAAGAAATAAAATTGAACTATGTAGGAAACATAAAAATGGAAAAAAGTAAAGAAAAGAAATAACATTGAACTATGTAGGAAACATAAAAATGGAAAAAGGTAAAGAAAAGAAATAAAATTGAACTATGTAGGAAACATAAAAATGGAAAACAGTAAAGAAAAGAAATAACATTGAACTATGTAGGAAACATAAAAATGGAAAAAGGTAAAGAAAAGAAATAAAATTGAACTATGTAGGAAACATAAAAATGAAAAAGGTAAAGAAAAGAAATAACACTAAACTATGCAAGAAACATAAAAATGGAAAAAGGAAAAAAACAACAACAAAATAACATTGAACTATGTAGGAAACATAAAAATGGAAAAGGGAAAGAAAAGAAATAACATTGAACAGAATATAATTTCATGAACACTCTAAATATGAATATAGCAACACTTGGCGTAAACTATGCAGAAAACATAAACGTAAAAAGAAAAGAAAAGAAAAACGTGAACTATGCAGAAAACATAAAGATGAACACAGAAAGAAAACAAAACAACGAGAACTATGTAGGAAACATAAAAATGGAAAAAAAGGGAAAGAAAAGAAATAACATTGAACTATGTAGGAAACATAAAAATGGAAAAAAGATAAAGAAAAGAAATAACACTGAACTATGTAGGAAACATAGAAATGGGAAAAAAGGGAAAGAAAAGAAATAACATTGAACTATGTAGGAAACATAAAAATGGAAAAAAAGGGAAAGAAAAGAAATAACACTGAACTATGTAGGAAACATAAAAATGGAAAAAAGGGAAAGAAAAGAAATAACACTGAACTATGTAGGAAACATAAAAATGGAAAAAGATAAAGAAAAGAAATAACACTGAACTATGTAGGAAATAAAAATGGGAAAAAGGGGAAAGAAAAGAAATAACATCGAACTATGTAGGAAACATAAAATTGGAAAAGGGAAAGAAAAGAAATAACACTGAACTATGCAGGCAACATAAGAATGGAAGAAAGGGAAGAAAAGAAACAATGAGAACTATGTACGAAACATAAAAATGGAAAAAAGGAAAAGAAAAGAAATAACATTGAACTACGTAGGAAGCGTAAAAATGGGAAAAGAGAAAGAAAAGAAATAACACTGAACAGAACATAATTTCATGAACACCCAAAATATGAATATAGCAACACTTGGCGTAAACTATGCAGAAAACATAAACGTAAAAAGAAAAGAAAAGAAAAAACGTGAACTATGCAGAAAACATAAAGACGAACACAGAAAGAAAACAAACAACGAGAACTATGTAGGAAACATAAAAATGGAAAAGGGAAAGAAAAGAAATAACACTGAACTATGTAGGAAACATAGAAATGGGAAAAAGAGAAAGAAAAGAAATAACATTGAACTATGTAGGAAACATAGAAATGGGAAAAAAGGAAAGAAAGAAATAACATTGAACTATGTAGGACAAAAATGGAAAAGAAGAAAAAAATGAAATACATTGAACATGTAGGAAACATAAAAATGGAAAAAAGTAAAGAAAAGAAATAACATTGAACTATGTAGGAAACATAAAAATGGAAAAAGAGAAAGAAAAGAAATAACATTGAACTATGTAGGAAACATAAAAATGGAAAAAGAGAAAGAAAAGAAATAAAATTGAACTATGTAGGAAACATAAAAATGGAAAAAGAGAAAGAAAAGAAATAACATTGAACTATGTAGGAAACATAAAAATGGGAAAAAAGAGAAAGAAAAGAAATAAATGAAACTATGTAGAGAAACATAAAAATGGAAAAAGAGAAAGAAAAGAAATAACATTGAACTATGTAGGAAACATAAAAATGGAAAAAGAGAAAGAAAAGAAATAACATTGAACTATGTAGGAAACATAAAAATGGAAAAAGAGAAAGAAAAGAAATAACATTGAACTATGTAGGAAACATAAAAATGGAAAAAGAGAAAGAAAAGAAAAAATGAAAACATATGAACTATGTAGGAAACACAAAAATGGAAAAGAGAAAAGTAACATGAACTATGCAGAAAACATAAAAAAATGGAAACAGGAAAGAAAAGAATAACGAAATAAAGAACAAAGGAAACAAAACAAAGATTAAAAAGATAGAGCGAAAGTAAAAAGAGAAGAAAAAGAAAGAATGGAAGGATGAAAGAAAGAAACAAAGAAATGCGTGAATACATTAACAAATAACTCAGATCAGAAACACAATATATTCAATAGAAACAACACAGACAGACTCAGACTCAGACAGAGACAGAGACAGAGACAGACAGACAGACACACACACACACCACACACACACGCACGCACACACACACACACACACACACACACACACACACACACACACACACACACACACACGCAAACAAACAGACACACACACACACGACATGCACACATGGACACAGACACAGACACACAGAAACATAAAGAGACAGACAGACAGACACACACACACACACACACACACACACAAACACACACACAAACACACACACTTGACACACACACATGGACACACACACAGACACACAGAAACACACACACACACACACACACACACACACACACACACACACACACACACACACACACACACACACACACACACACACACAACTCCGATCGATCTCAATCAATCTTCCTAAATCCCCCCACCCCACCCCAATCAACCTGTCATAAAAAACAAAACAAAACAAAACAA
>JAPXFY010000028.1:33107939-33110439 GCA_030674185.1 Monoplex corrugatus
ACCAGGAAACCTTCAAATGTTATTAGAGAAATTCTATCCCACCAGACTGAAATAATTACCGACTTACAGCTGGAAGCTTATTATCAGAATTTTCACCATTGCCTCGTATGGAGCATTTAGACTCAGGTGTCATATCCCTTCGAAACTACCTAAGTACAACTGCTGTCTGGAATTGTGGTTGTAAAACAGCACTGGTATGATAGTGTTGCTTCTTATTCTTTGAGAGGACTTCGACTATTGAAACATATGAAGACGCTTTATTTACATAGAGTGAGCTTTCTCTGTCTGTCTCTTCTTCTTGGCGTACGCTGCTACACCTGTCTGTCTCTGTCTCCCTGTCTGTCTGTCTCGATATATATATATATAATGCAGCGTCTACACATATCTATCTCTCTATCTCTCTGTCTGTCTATCTGTCTGTCTATCTGTCTATCTATCTATCTATCTATCTATCTATCTATCTATCTATCTATCTATCAATCTATCTGTCTACAGTATACATATACACATACACACACACGCACACACACAAACACACACCACACACACACACACACACACACACACACACACACACACCACACACACACACAGAAACACACACAGAGAAACACACAGAGAAACACACAGAGAGAAACACACACACACACACACACACACATATATATATACATATATACATATGCACACACACATATACATATATATATATACATACATATGTATATATATATGCATATATACATATACATATAAATATATATATATATATATATATATACATACATGCATATATATATATATGAACGTTTTATTACACAAAATGAACACTTCGTTTTCCTCTAATATTAAACTTTGAATATCAAGTAATCACATTTTCACTGTCACAAACCGCACCCATATTCCCTGAAAACGTCCCATAATTTTGGAGACCATCTCAGTCAAACTTAACCTTGGAAAGGCACACGATTTTTCAGTAAAAGACCCAGCAGACAGTCTCTACCTTACAATGAAAGAAAAGGGGTTTCAAATTTTACAAAATAAACACGCAGATAAAGTCGCCATGTAGCAGAGGACAGCCAGCGAAATGACAAAAAAACCGTAAATTAACAGAAGCATGAACCAAATTAACCAAAGACATTGTCATCACATCAGAACACCATACATGCTTATAAATGAAATAACAATAACAATAATAATAATACAGAAAGAACTGGATGCAATTACCACAAAACAAATTCTGCCTGCTTTTTTTTTAATTCTATGGCCACTCCCACACACAAAACACGCCTCTATAAGCTCCACAGCACCATGCCGAATATTGCAATAGATTTGGAATGATTACTGGACTGATTTCATATCTGTGACCAGGATCAAAACCACCTTCGTTTGTATATTTCTATCATCATCATCATCATCATGATCATCCATCCATCATTGATCATCTCATCATGATCATCATGATCATCATCATCACCATCACCATCATCATGTCCCTGCCGCAGCTCGGCGATCATGGCCCTCCATACGAATCTATCCACTTGTGATGCAAATAAAACACCCACACACCCTCTCTATCCTAACACAACACACACTCCCTCTCTCTTTCTTTCTCCCTTCCTCCCTCCCTCTCTCTCTCTCCCCCTGTCTGTCTCTTTCCGTCTCTCTCTTGCTTTCTGTCTCTCTATCTCTGTCTCTCTCTGTCTCCTCTCTCCCCCTCTCTCTCCCTCCCTCCTCCCTCTCTCTTTCCAGTAAGTCATACCTCCCAGTGTGGGTAAATGATGGAGATTTTCCAATCTCCGCGTCACATAGTGTGCAGACTTGTTAGTGCTTAAGCTCCATTGGAGTGTACATTCCTACACCCGCACCTGTGGGTAAAACAACGTGTATGCACGCTTCTGAGAAAATGGAACGCTAAACAAACATACAAACAAACAACAAACAACAAACAAACAAACAAAACACAAGCAAGCAAACAAACAAACAAACAAAACACAAGCAAGCAAAAACAGCAACAAACGCGATAAACAGACAAACACACAAACGCACAAACACACAGATAATCACACAAACACACACACAAACACACGAAAACCAACACACACACAACACAACAACACACACACAACACACGAAACACACACACACACACACACACACACACACACACACACACACACACACAACACAGACAAACACACGAACAACACACACACAACACACAAACACACACACACACACAACACACACACACACACAACACACACACACACACACACAGACAAACACACAAACACACAGAAACACACAAACAAACACCAAACACATAGACAAACCACAAACACACACACAAACTCTCTCTCCTCTCTAACTCACAACACACACACACACACACACACACAAACACACACAACACCACACACACACACAACACACAAACACACACAACACACACACACACACACACACACACACACAACACAATATAGTGAACAGACGT
>JAPXFY010000028.1:33115439-33117939 GCA_030674185.1 Monoplex corrugatus
AAGGTCATTCAAGTCACATGATACAACTGAAAAGGAATAAAATATTCCTCTAATTTATTCTCTATTCATTGGTTTGTTCAGTAGTACTACCATACAACTTTTAGCCTTAAAAATCTATTTTTAGGGTGGGGTAAGGTCACTTAGGTCACATACTACAACTGAAAATGAATAACATACTCCAAAGATGCAAATATCCACCATGCAGTTTAATTAATTCTCCTTTCGCTGGTTATGTTCAGAAGTACTACCATAGAAGTCTTAGCCTTGACATTCTATATTGAGCGTGAAGGTAGGGTCATTCAGGTCAGATTATACAACTGTGAATGATTAACATATTCCTCTAATTAAGTCTCTTTTCGTTGGTTGTGCTCAGTAATACTACCATAGAAGTTTTAGCCTTGAAAATCTATTTTTAGGGTGGGGCTGAGGTCACTGAGGTCGCATACTTTGACGTTGAAAAATATATTAGTAATGTACAAATGTCCATGATGCAGTCTAATTTATTGAATTTTTGCTGCTTATGTTCAGTAGTACTACCATAGAAGTTTCAGCCTTGAAAATCTTTTGTTAGGGTGTTGCTAAGATCGTTCAGGTCGCAAGCCACAGCTGAAAAGGAATGACATATTCCTCTAATTTATTCTCTTTTTATTGGTTGTGTTCATTAGTACTACCATAGGACTTTAAGCCTTAAATCACTTACGTTAGGGTGGAGATAAGGTCGTTCAGGTCGCATGCTACAACTGAAAAGGAATAACATATTCCTCTAATATATCATCTTTTCATTGGTGGCGTCAGTAGTTCTACCATAGGACATTTAGCCTTGAAAATCTATTTTTAGGATGAGTGTGAGGTTATTTAGTTCACATGTTACAAATGAAAATGAATAACATATTTCTAATGCACCAATCTCTACAATAACATATTTCTAACGCACCAATGTCTATCATGCATTCTAATTTACTTCTTTTTCGCTAGTTATGTTCAATAGCACTACCATAGAACTCTTAGCCTTGAAACACTTTTGTTTGGGTGTAGGTAAGGTTATTCAGGTCACATGATACAACTAAACAGGAATGACATATTTTCCGATGTACCAATGTCCATCACGCAGTCTAATTTATTCCTTTATCGCTGGTTATGTTCAGTAGTACTACCATAGAATTTTCAGCCTTGAAAACCTTGTTAATTCATCTACATGCAACATTAAGAACATTTTGTAAGGAGCAGACATACTTTGTCTTTTAATGTAGAGGTATTAGCAAAATGAGATGGAGAAACAGAACAAACAAAAATCCACCCTAACAAACAAACAAAAATAAAACCTCCCCAAAAACCACGATAAGAATGAAATCCAAATCTGCATACAAACCACACTCTTATATGAGTTTAAAAAAACTCAAAGCCATAAATGTGCCGATATTTTCTTGGGGAGAGATGCAAATCACAGAAAAAAATGTGCAGTTCTCTTCGTGCACGTGCGGGTCGGAACAGCCAATCAGAGGAAAGGCATGCTATGTTATGCTAATCAGCAAAACAAGGCAGTTATGGCAGGCACATTGGCCAAAAAGGGGGTGTGCTCTCAAAGAACCCAAGGAACAGAATGCACTTGGTTAAATCGAAAGTTCAGGCAACACAAAGCTGAATTTGAGGAAGAGGGGGGAGGGGGGTTGTCTACTCACGCGGGTCAGAGTAGAAGTGGAATCTACTTTGGCGGCTGCCTGATATGCTCGTCTACGTTGCGTAAAGGTTCGTCTAAGGCTGGGACTTTTCACGGCCTTTTGACAATAACCCGCCACAAGTAAGCCACAATTATTTGTGTTTTTTTCTCCACTACAAACCTGTGAACATTCTCTGTCAATAATCTTCGACACAATCACAAATATTTCCACCATTTACCACACTGCCATGAACTAATAAGATGAAAATTGTCACCAGTCTTTTCATTTGGGATTAAATAAGATCAAGATATTACCAGTCTTTCCATTTGGGATTCATTCAGAATACATCAGCCATAATTAACTACTGCCAACAATTTGGGCATCCTGACAAAACTTGTCAAAGCCAGAAGTGTTGTCATCAATATCACTATTTAGACATTTCGATAAAGACCAGATCATACTCAACCAAAATACTAATAATCACGATAGTCAACCAAAATAATAATAATTACGATTTGAACAACTATATCTATATAACCAATGGATAAAGCACTACATATTTTGCATGCATATCATGAAGTGTCCAGATAATGGTCTCGGCTGAAAGTGGAAACTATGTACATTTCTGCCGAATCAAGTGTAGCACTAGTTTCAGAAAAAAATCAGACATTCTTACAAGTCAGCTCAAAGGAAATAAGAGGGGAAGCAGGGAGAATTTTAAATATCAACTAAGAAACATAACTCTTGAGAGTCAGGGAGTTATCTCCCATGTAGAATTTCTCAAACCCAACACAGTTTCCGCTATACCCATTCAGCTAGCATAGACGCAGCCACAAAGCATA
>JAPXFY010000028.1:33132939-33135439 GCA_030674185.1 Monoplex corrugatus
TCCTCTTGCTGTTCTGCCGACTGAGGCTGCTGTCTCCTTGGATACGTGTGTGTTGCAGTTCCAGAGCCACCGTGCCTGGTAAGAAAACACAAAACGAAGAAAACACAAACGTATGAATCCCGTAAGATAAATATGAACTCTTTTTTTTTTGAACGTGTATGTTTTCCATGAATGGTATGAATCCCGTAAGAGAAATATGAACTTTTTTGTATGTTTATGTTTTCCATGAATGGTATGAATCCTGTAAGAGACATACGAACTTTTTTGTGTTTATGTTTTCCATGAATGGTATGAATCCCGTACGAGGAGTATGAACTTTTTTGTATGTTTATGTTTTCCATGAATGGTATGAATCCCGTACGAGGAGTATGAACTTTTTAGTATGTTTATGTTTTCCATGAATGGTATGAATCCTGTAAGAGACATACGAACTTTTTTGTATGTTTATGTTTTCCATGAATGGTATGACTCCCGTAAGACAAGTATGAACTTTTTAGTATGTTTATGTTTTCCAGACGGCAGATGCACATCAGAAATAGCCAGCAGAATCGGCCAAGCCAAACCAGCATTCAAGAAGATGAAAAGCATTCTTACCAACAAATGCCTATCAATTAAAATCAGGAAGAGAGTTCTTGAATGTTATATAGAACCAATACTGTTGTACAGTTGCGAGGCGTGGACAGTCAACAAACAAAGCCAGAACAAGATTGAGGCCGCCGAGACGTGGTTTCTGAGAACGTTGAGAGTTCCATGGACAGCAAAGAAAACAAACGAGATAGTCTTGATGGAGGCAGACACAAGAAGATCATTCATAAGGAAGATTAGGAAAAGACAGGCAACATTTGTAGGCCATTTTATGAGGAAAGGGGAATTAGAGCACCTGGTCACAACAGGAAAGGTGGAGGGAAACAGAGCACCAGGTAGACCAAGGGAAAAAAATATTGGACGGACTTGCAGAGTGGCTGGGGACAGAGAGGGTGGAGGATGTGCTTGCAGCAACAAGGGATAGATGCACATGGAGGGCCATGATCACCAACGCCATGTGGCAAGGCACTTGATGATGATGATGAAGAGAAGTATGAACTTTTTTGTACGTGTATGTTTTCCATGATTATCATCTTTCATACATTTATAGGACATTTTTGCGTGTGAAGCAAGAGAATTAGGAGCACCTAGTCACAGCAGTTTCAGTTTCAGTTTCAATTTCTCAAAATGACGTCTCCGCACTCAGAATGACTTCCATATGCACTAACGTCACAACAGGAAAGCTGCAAAGAAAAAAGAGGACCATGGGAGAACATTTTGGACGGACTTGCGGAGATGGATGAAGAGAGAAAGGGTGTGGGAGACGTACTTGCAGCGACAAAAGATAGATTCGTGTGGAGTACCATGATCGCCATCGCCATGCTGCAGGGCACATGGTGATGATTATCATCATATTTCATAATAGGCCCACAAACAGGTTTTCTAAGATTATCATCTTTGATAATTGGCCATGCAGGTTTCCCAGGAGCAAGAAATGTTCACGAGAGCTGAACAGCAGAGGGTCCTTGAAGAAGAAGACCCCCACCATCCCATCCCTGGTCCCCCCCCTCCCCCCAAAGCTACTCTATGATTATCAAGATTTTCTGTAATTATCACCTTTGATAAATGACCATGCACATTTTGCATGAGTATCACCTTTGATAATGGGCTACATAACTTTTCACGATTCTAAGCTCTGACAACTGATTGGTCACAAGGTCTATTATCATTATTACCTCTCATAATTGGCGAACAAAGAGTTTCCATAATTATCATCTTTGATAATTGGCCCACACAGTCTTTTTATGATCACCGCATTTGGTCACTGGCCCACATCGTTTTCCTAAAATTATCTCCAAAGATAATTGTCCCACACAGGTTTTCCTTAACAATTTTACCTTTTATGTACAAACACTGACACATACCATGTCAAGTACACATACGTATGAAAGCAATATGAACAAAACATGAAACCACTCAATCACACACACACACATGCGCGCACGCACATACACACGCACGCACGCATGCACACACACCACCGCGCGCGCAAGCACGCACGCACGTACGCACACACGCACGCACACACGCACACACACATACACACTCATATACACACATTTGAGAGTGAGAGAAAGAATCATATACATGCATGCATGCTAGTCAGTGTCACACACATACACACACACACTGTCTCTCTCTCTCTCTCTCTCTCTCTCTCTCTCTCTCTCTCTCTCTCTCTCTCTCTCTCTCAGCGGGCCTCTGTAGCTCAGTTGGTTTGAGCGTCGGATTCACATGCTAATGGTTGTGGGTTCGAATCCCGGGGTGCGCTACATTAATTCTGGCCTTCTCACTGTCCCATCTTAGCATCATTGTTGTTCTGGTGGTGTCAGTATAGGATTAGATAAGTCCCCCATTGCCCCCATTTTCCTGGGATGGTTATCCCCGTCGGCCATATCACCTGAGGTGGGTGCTG
>JAPXFY010000028.1:33137939-33145439 GCA_030674185.1 Monoplex corrugatus
ACACACACACACACACTAGCACACAACACACAACACGCAACCCCCCACACCCACACATACATACACAGACACAACAGACACAACACAACACAACACAACACTACCAAACACTACCAACACAACACAACACAACACAACACAACACAACACAACACAACACAACACAACACAACACAACACAACAACACAATTTAACACAACACAACACACACACACACACACACACACACACACCCATCCACCCACACACCCACCCACCCCCACACACTCACACACAAACACCCCCCCCTAAACACATACCCCCCCAACCCCCCCCCCTCCCCACCACATACACCAAACTTACTTTCTGTGAGCATGGAAAGAAGCGTAGGTGAAACTTTTCCCCTCATAGTCCCCGAAGAACTTGCTGTCACACAGACGTATGTGATAGATCTCGTTACCCGAACACCGCCCGTACACTTTCTGCCATTCTTCGCTGGACATTTGCCCCTCCCTGCAACGTAGATAATCGTGGTCATCATCATCATCATCATCATCATCATCATCATCATCATCATCATCATCATCATCATCATCATCATCGTCATCGTCGTCAACGTCGTCGTCGTCGTCGTAGTCTTCATCATCATTCGTCGTCGTTATCGTCATGGTCATCACAGTAGTCATCATCGTCTTCGTCGTCGTCGTCGTCGTCGTTGTTGTCGTCAGCGTCGTCGTTGTCGTCGTCGTCGTCATCACCATCATTATCATCACCATACCCTCGCCTGTGTATCTGTCTTTTTTTGCTCGACATTTGGTCTTCCCTGTGTCATGCATCGATATTGTCGTCATCGTTGTCGTCACCATCATCATTCATCATTCATCATCATCATCATCGACGTCGACGACGACGACGATGTCGTCGTAATCATCATCATCATCATCATCACCACCACCACCACCACCACCTGACCATCGCACGAATATCGTCTGCTATTCCTTGTTGGACATTAAGCGTTCCCTGCAATATACATGATCATCGTCATGTCACCGTCGTCATCATCAACAAAAGCACCACTATCACCGCCATCTCCATCATCATCGTCGTCACTGTCTAAACATTGTCCGTACATATTCTGCCATGTTCTGTCTTCATTATTATCATCACCATCATCATCAACAGCAACCGCAGGAACATCAACAGATAGAACAGTAGAAGCAACAATAACAAAACAACAGCAACGACAACAACAATAGGAACAACAATACCAGCAACAATAACGATGACAACAATAACAACAATGGAAAGAACAACACTAAAAGACGGTTTCCACTGAAGATCAGTGCCCGTTCGACCCTTGATGGGGATCTGGATCTCCGGCGCGAAGAGGATGTTGTTGAGCTTCGCACGCTCGAAAAGGACGACATCCCTGGGCCCAGGCAGACCGATATCCTACAGTAGCGCTTGTGCCCAGATAAAAAAACCCACAAAGGACCCCCCTATACAGCATGCGAGAACGAGTGAGGTGTACGGGGCATTCTCATGCAGAGACAGGCGGAAATAAAGTCCCGCAGAGATCAGACCCTACTTGCAAAGCTGAGGTCAGGTCACCACCCTTTGCTGCGGGCCTATAAACATAGGATCGACTCAACAATGGATCCAATGTTCCCCTGTGCAACGAGGAGGAACAAAATCTGGCACACTGGTCCAAAGATGCCCCACAACCAATACATACGGTGGCAATTATTCGGGAGGACAGGGGAGGCTGGAGTGCCTCACCAAGTATCCCGTGAAGGGGTGGATCTGGAAAGGAGAACGCTCCTTGGATCTCGAAAACCAGCAATGATGTCGCCCATTTCCACACACACACAGACTAACAGACAGGACAGACAGAGTGACAGATAGACAGACAGACAGGCAGACAGACAAACAGACAGACAGACAGACAGATAGATAGACACGTACTGTCCCCGTGACGTATGCAGCAGTAAGGTGACCAGTGTGGAGGTACCAGGACAGAGACAGTTGTTGGCCAGCAGAGCGTACTTGAATTCATCCTCACACACCACGTGATCTGATCAACAATTGATAATAATAATAAGATATAATATATATGAATATAATAATAATAATAACGATGATGATGATGATGATGATGATGATGATGATAATAATGATGATGATGAAAATAATAATGATAATAATGATACGGACACTCGTTCTCTGCAGGAATGGAAAGTTGTCAAAAATATCAAATAAGTAAAAACAGACGCTCATCAAAATTGAAATGGAAATAATTATTAGAAACCATAGAAACACGAAATATTTTGAACTATAGGAAAAAGACAGTTGAATAACATAAACAAATACAAGCTTTCATAGACTCAAAGCAATGCACATGCGCACACGTATGCATACATACACACACATGCACAAAGACACACACACAACACATACATACACACACATACATACATAAATAAACATAGGCACGCACGCACACACACATACATACACAATACATACACACACACATACATACACACGAACACACACGAAAACACACGAAAACACACACAAACACACAACACACACACACACACACAACACACACACACACACACACACACCACACACACACACACAACAACACATACACACACATGCACACACATACACACACACACACACACACTATATATATATATATATATATATATATATATATATATATATATATATATATACAAATATAAACCAGCCAAGAAACCAAGCAACCACAAGCAACCAAGCAAGCAAGCAGCCAGCAAGCAAGCAAGCAAGCAACCAACAACCAACAACAACAACCAATCAACCAATCAATCAACCAACCAACACCAACCAATCAACAACCAACCAACCAACCAACCAACCAACCAACCAACCAACCAGACATTCGAATAATTTACCATCTAACCAACAACCCAACCACCAACCCACCCACCCACCCACTTACCAAACCAACCAACCAATCAACTATCCAACTACCCAACCAAACCAACCAACCAACCAAACTTTATAAAAAAAAAAAAAAGTCAAATATACTACCAGCAAAGTTGACGTGAAACTTGTTTTCGGGTCTAAAAATCTGGACATACAGTGGACACTTGGTGGCAAAATCCCTCACAGCCCAGGATCTCAATATTGTGTGCTGGTCCTGTTTAAAACAAAATAAACACACACACACACACACACACACACACACACACACACCACACACACGCGCGCGGACACACACACCACACACATACGCAGCCGCACACCGCGCACACACTAGAGGATTCTTTAGTTTGACTTCTGCACCCTATCCATCATCTGCAAAATCTTGAAAAACAAAATCTAAACCAAGTGTGACTGCCCCGTTCAAGCAAACAGGAACCAGAAAAAAAAAACACGAAAGAAGAATAAGAACGCGTATTTAAGACAAGACAAGACAGGCTCAAATTTTCGGCAAATTGGCCTTTGTCAAGCGTAAGATTCATTAACAAACAAACACCAGATACAAAAACCAGGTTTATTTCCTTTTCTCTGACTGGATCCAGCAGCAGGGAAGTTTCAGTCTTTTTCTCCTGATTTTTGTATCTGGTGTTTGTTTGTTTGTAATCTTACGCTTGACAAAGGCCAGTTGGCCGAAAATTTGCGCCTGTCTAGTCTTGTTGTACTAAATACGCGTTCTATTCTTCTTTCGTGTTTTTTCTGGTTCTTGAAAAACAAACCGAAGCAAACAGAAACAAAAACAAAACAAACAAAAACAACACCACGGAATATTTAAGTCTTTAACCCTTTCACCTCAGCATCCTATCCACTACCAACTGCAAATCTTAACCATTTAAGTCCCTCACACTACCTACCAACTTTCTTACAGCAAGCGGGTGTATAGGGTGAGGGAGCCAGAGAGTTAAGTTGCGGGAAACTGGACAGGGTGAAGGAGTCAAAGGATTAAGTTTTTGTTTGTTAGCATGGTCGACAATGCAGGATCTGGTGGGCATGTTGTGGGAATGAAAGGTTAATCGACGATATTAATCGACCATTTTCTCCTACTCAGTAAGACTTTACGGAAGTCTTATCTACAGTTTTTTGTTTTTTTCCTTCCACCTAAGATATGTGTTCGGGGTTAGGGTTAGGATTAGAGTTAGGGTTAGGGTTCGTGTTAGGATTAGAGTTAGCGTTAGAGTTAGGGTTAGGGCAAGGTCAGAGTCAGGGTTAGGATTAGGGTTAGCGTTAGGGTTGGAGTTAGGGTTGGGTTAGGGTTAGGGGTAGAGTTAGGGTTAGAGTTAGGGTTAGGATTAGGGTTAGCTTTAGAGTTTGGGTTAAGGTTGGAGTTAGGGTAAGGGTTAGAGTTAGGGTTAGGGTTAGGTTAGGTTAGGGTTAGGGTTAGGTTAGGTTAGGGTTAGGGTTAGGATTAGGGTTAGGGTTAGGGTTAGGGTAGGATTAGTGTTAAGGTTCAGTGACACATCATGGAAGTCTTATCTACACCTTCTTTCTTCCCCCTTGAATTGTATTTTTATTTTTTGTTAGGTTAGGGTTAAGGTTAGGGTTAGGGTAAGGGTAAGGGTTAGAGTTAGGTTAGGGTTAGGGTTAGGGTTAGGGTTAGTGTTAATGGTTAGGGTTAGGGTTAGGGTTAAAGCTAAGGTTAAGGTTTGGTTACGGTTATGGTTATGGTTAGTGGTTAGGGTTAGAGCTAAGAGGTTAGGGTTAGGGCTAGTATTAGTGTTAAGGTTTAGGCTAGTGTTTGGGTGCAGTTATGGTTATGGTTAGGGTTAGAGCTAAGGTTAAGGGTTAGGGTTAGTGATAGTGTTATGGTTAGGGTTAGTATTAAGGTTAGAGTAGGGTAAGGGTTACAGTTAGGGTTAGGCTTGTTTAGGGTTGGATGTTTAGGTTAGGGTTAGGGTTACGGTTATGGTTATGATTAGGGTTAGGGTTAGGGTTAATGTTCAACGAAATATTACAGAAGTTAGGGTTAAGGTTAGGGTTGTTTAGGGTTAGGGTTACGGGTAGGATACGGTTAGGGTTAGGGTTGTTTAAGGTTACGGGTAGGGCAGGATTAGGGTTAGGGTTGTTTAGGTTAGGGTTAGGGTATGGTTGTTTAGGGTTAATGTAAGGGTTAGGGTTAGGGTTGTTTAGGGTTAGGGTTATGGTTATGATAGGTTGTTTAGGGTTAGGTTAGGGTTAGGATTGTTTAAGGTTATGGGTGGTTTAGGGTTAGGGTTAGGGTTAGGGTAAGGATTGTTTAAAGGGTTAGGGTTTAGGGGTAGGGTAGGGTAGGGTTAGGTTAGGATTAGGGTTAGGGTTAGGGTAGGGTTAGGGTTAGAGTTAGGGTTGTTAGGTTAGGGTTAGGGTTAGGTTTAGGGTTATGGGTTATGGTTATTAGGTTAGGGTTAAGGATTAGGGTTTAGGGTTGTTTAGGGTTAAGATGTTAGGTTAGGGTTAGGGTTGGTTAGGGTTAGGGTTAGAGGTTAGTTAGGTTTGGTTAGGGTTGGGGTTTAGTAGGTTAGGATTGTTGGTTAGGTTGATAGGGTTAGGGTTGTATTAGGGTGTTGTAGTAGTTAGGTTAGGGTTGTTTAGGGTTAGGTTAGGGTTGTTTAGGGTTAGGGTTAGGGTTTAATTAGTATGGTTGTAGGATTAGGGTTGGATGTTTAGGGTTAGGGTTAGGATTGTAGTTAGGTGTTAGGGTTAGGGTTAGATTGTTTAGGGTTAGGGTTAGGACTAGTGTTACAGTTAGGATTATGGTTAGGGTTAGGGTAGGATTGTTTAGGGTTAGGGTTATGATTAGAGTTGGTGTTGGTTCTAGAGTTAGGGTTAGAGTTAATTTCAGGTTTGGGTTAGGATTAGGGTAGGTAGGGTTAGGTTAGGGTTGAGAGATATTCACCGCACTGGTACAATTCGATATGCTCTCCACTCAAATCTGCCATCAATGAAAAATATGTAGCGGACTCCCTGAGCCTGCGCAAAAGAGAAGGGGGTGGAGGGGACCATGTGTTTATGAAACACTTAACTGACATCACCAGAATGATGGAGGAAACGTATAAACAAGTTAGGTACAGACAGTCCAGTTATTAATGTTACGGGCTGGAATTGAGCTTGAGATATTCGTCATCATCATCATCGTCATTCATCATCATCATCATCATCATCATCATCATCATCATCATCATCATCATCATCATCATCATCATGTGCCTTGCCACATGCGTTGGAGATCATGGCCTTCCATCTTGTTTCTATCCCTTGTTGCCTCAAGCACCACTTCCACCCTCTTTGTCTTCAGCCACTCTGCAATTCCGTCCAATATTTTTTCCCGGGGTCTACCTGGTGCTCTCTTTCCTCCAGCTTCCTGTTGTGACCAGTCGAACATCAAAACAAAAACAAAAAAAAAAAAACAAAAAAAAAAAAACAACACAGACTGAAGTGCAGCTTCTCAGACCTTTTTATCTTATACCACGATCGTCACAAACACAACGAAGACCAAATCTCACCAAAAGGGACATAACTCTCAGTTCCTCGTTATTAAAACAACGAAGGTAAATAAACTCTAAGGTCACAGGAAGTCGCTACAATATCAGCGAAATAGATGCACTGAATTAAAAATTATTGAAATGAAAATCTAGAAAAAAAAGATTAAGTCTTCAATGACTACTTACAGCAGCATTTTTGTCGGCGTAATTTCGCGCCGCCAGGATAAAACACGCTTCAGCATCCTGCATCCTGAAACAGTCCCAAACATAATAATATTAATAATAATAATGATAATAATAATAATAATAATAATAATCACTATTGCTACTACTACTACTATTACTACTTAAGTAATAACAACAACAATAATAATAATAATAATAATAATAATAATAATAATAATAATAATAATAATAATAATAATAATAATAATAATAATAATAATAATAATAATAATAATAATAATAATCAACATCATCATCATCAACACTATCATCATAAACATTACGTTTTCTTATGATGATGATGATTGTGATGATAGTAATAACAATAACAACAATAACAACAACAGCAGCAGCAGCAACAACAACAACAATGATAACAATAATCATAATAATGATAATAATAATGATGATGATAATAATAACAACAACAACAGCAGCAACAACAACAACAATAACGATAATAATAATACACCTTTTTTCTCCCATCCGTACCCCGAACACATACGCGTATACTTTTGAACCACTAGCACCCCCATCCACACACAGACACAGGGCACACATGCACTCACGCACACGCACACACTTACACAAACACACACACATACACATACACACATACCCATATAATAATCATACATACGCACTCATACACACACACACACACACACACACACACACACACACACACACACATGCACACACATACACACATTCCATCCCCCCGCCCTTACACACACACACACACACACACACACCACACAGACACACAAACCCACACACACGCACAAACACAAACACACA
>JAPXFY010000028.1:33162939-33165439 GCA_030674185.1 Monoplex corrugatus
CACTCACACTCACACACACACACACACGTACAACCACACGTTCAGAAACCATAGCTGGGTGGATGCTACCTATTTTTGTTTATCTGCCTGTCTGTCTGTCTGTCTGTTTGTGATTGTTTTTTGGAAAACGGTGGGAAACAAGTAAAACGTTGACACACACTGGCAGACGAATGAAGGCAGAGAGGAAAATAGACAAGGTTCAAGGTCGGGAGATGGAGAAAAAAACAGACAAACTTAGACAGAGAGAGAGAGAGAGAGAGTGTGGTGTGTGTGTGTGAGAGAGAGAGAGAGAGAGAGAAAAAGAGAGAGAGACAGACAGACACAGACAGACAGACAGACAGACAGAGAAAGAGAGAGACAGACAGACAGGGAGACAGACAGACAGAGACAGAGAGAAAGACAGAGAGAGAGAAAGACAGACATACAGACAGACAGACAGAGACAGACAGAGAGTGTATGTGTGTGCGTGTGCTGTGTGTGTGTGTGTGTGTGTGTGTGTGTGTGTGTGTGTGTGTGTGTGTGTGTGTGTGGTGCTGTGTGTGTGCGTGTGAGTGTGTAAGTGTGTTGCTTCTGCGAGCGCGTGTGCATCTCTCTCTCTCTCTGTCTCTCTCTCTGTCTGTCTCTCTCCGTCTGTCTCTGTCTCTCTGTCTCTGTCTCTCTGTCTCTCTCTCTGTCTGTCTCTGTCTCTGTTTCTCTCTCTGTCTCTCCCTCTGTCTCTCCCTCTTTGTCTCTGTCTCTCTGTCTGTCTGTCTGTCTCTGTCCTACTGTCCTCTCTCTCTGCGTCTCTCTCTCTCTGTCTCTCTCTTTGTATCTGTCTTTCTGTCTTCTGTTCTCTCTCTTGTCTCTCTTCTTCTGTCTCTCTCTGTTCTTCTGTCTGTCTCTCTACTCTGTCTCTCTCTGTCTTGTCTCGTCCTATCTCTGTCTCTATTCTGTCTGTCTGTCTCTATCTCTGTCTCTATCGTCTGTCTGTCTCTCTCCCTCTCTGTGTGCATGTGTGTGTGTGTGTGTCAGACTGACCTGTGTGGGGAGGGTGATGATGGTGACAGCAATCATGATGATCATGAAGAACTGGCTGGGCCAGATGTCAGGGTAGATGTCTCCGTAGCCAACTGTAGAAAACGTCACCACCACCAACCAGAACGACTCGAAGATGCTGATGGGACGCTCGCTGCTACCCCGCTGTAGATGCTCCACCCCACAGGCACTGGAATGAATAGATAAAAAGGTAGGTAGATAAAGATGTAGATGAATAGATAGGTAAGTAAACGAATGAATGAATGAATAAATAGATGATATGAATGAATATATATATATATATATATTATATATATTATATATCATATATTTATATCTGCAATGAATGAGTGAAAAAGTAAACAAATGAATAAGTAAGTTTATAAAATAAGCAAATGAATGGATGAATATGTAATAAACAAATGAATGAATGAATGACATGCCAAAACATCACACAACACACACACACACACACACACATAAAAAAAAACACACACACACCAAAACACATACACATCACACACACACAACATACCAACATACAAACATCAATTATAATAAAAAAATAACTACATAATATAATATATACATACATACATACATATATACATAACACACAACAGCACGTACATACATACATAATCATTTACACATACACATAAAAATTTATTTAATACACATACACATACACAATACATTATACAATGAAACACATGCCAGAGTTTCAAATGATACAATCCATTGATAAGAAAAAAAATGAACATTAAGCATGACAATGAATTGGAATACAAATATTGAACATGAACAGAATGTAATGAAAAGGGACTGGCTGGTAAAAGATATGTTTTTCAGACTGGATTTGAAGAAGGCAAATGACCGGACTGATTTTGAACAATGAAAGGCAGAGTTCCAGATTTTGAAAACAGCAATGAGTTCCAGATGTTTAAACAGCAGTGAGTTCCAGATGTTTAAACAGCAATGAGTTCCAGATTTTAAAACAGCAGAAGAAGTCAAAAGCTCGCCACCATACTTATCTCTTTTAAATCTCAGGACACGAAAACGTCTGTTAGCAGCAGCAGAAGGGAGAGATCGAGATGGAACACAGATTTCGAAAAGTTCGGAAAGGTAGGCCGCTGAACGGAGACAGTTCCAGAGATGGTGGTCTTGCTGAAAGCGTTGTAGCGTGGACTGGAGTGTCTGGTAGTTGTGTTCCGCTGTCTGGTTTTTCAGTATATAAGCCAGACAGCAGATGCACATCAGAAATAGCCAGCACAATCAGCCAAGCCAAAAACAGCATTCAAGAAAATGAAAAGCGTTCCTTCCAACAAATGCCTATCACTTAACATCAGGAAGACAGTTCTTCGGTGATATATAGAACCGATAAATGTTGTATGGATGTAAAGCTTGGACGGCCAACACGGGAACAAGGTTGAGGTAGCTGAAGTGTGGTTTTTAAGAAGAATGTTAAGAGTTCCATGGACAGCAA
>JAPXFY010000028.1:33190439-33197939 GCA_030674185.1 Monoplex corrugatus
AACTATGAATTTCCCCTTATCATCATCATCATCATCATCATCATCATCATCATCATCATCATCATCATCATCATCATCATCATCATCATCATCATCATCATCATGTGCCCTACCGCATGGCGTTGGCCATCATGGCCCCCCATACAAATCTATCCCCTGTCGCTGCAAGTACATCTCCCACCCTTTCTGTCTTCATCCACTCCACAAATCCGTTCAATATTTCCTCCCTGGGCCTACCTGGTGCTCTTTTTCCTAGATCCTTCCAGCTTTCCTGTTGTGACCAGGTGCTCTGACCTATCTGATATATGTCCTATAAATGTTGCTAGTCTTTTCATAATCTTCTTCATTAATGTTCTTTTTGTGATTGCCTCTTTCTAGACTGTCTCGTTTTTCTTTGCTGTCCATGTAACTCTTTAACATTCTTCTTAGAAACCAGATCTTAGCTGCCTAAATCTTGTACTGACTTTGCGTGTACACTGTCCACCTTGACATCCGCACAACAGTATCGGTTCTACATAACATGAAAAACTCTTCCTGATTTTATTGCACTCAGGGAGGTAACTTTTGTGTTCACCCTTTCTTTTTTCGTCCCATTTTCAACGTCACCTTAAATGCCACAGAAACTGGAACACATTTTACAGTGCGATGATGATGATGTCGATGAGGATGATAATCATGATGCTATGGAATTTTTATTTTTTTTATTTTTTTATTTTTTTAAAGGCAATTTATATAGCGCTTTCCAGAGCACAAAGCGCTTCACATAAAATCAGTATATAACTAAATACAAATAGATACACCAACATAAAATTTAAACATACCGCTGCTAACACTATATAACATAAAACATAAAATTTACGTTCAACAAGACATATTAACATAGTAGTGACAATCATACAAAAATATTTTCTCTCTTTCTCTTCACACACACACACACACACACACACACACACACACACACACACACACACACACACACACACACACACACACACACACACACACACACACACACACACACAGACCCAAACACACTCCCTCTCTCAACCACTCAGTTTCTCTACTATCAAATTCTATCACGCTTACACATACTCTTACTCATACTCTCACTCTCTTGCCCCACTCCAACCATACTCTCGCTCTCTACCGTGCTCCCGATATTCCTTGCTCACTCTCTCTCTCTCCCGCACAGCCTCTCTCTCTCTCTCTTTTCCTCTCTCCCTCTCTCTCCCTCTCTCTTGCTCGCATAAACATGCTTCACACACACACACACACACACACACACACACACACACACACACACACACACACACACAAACACACACACACACACACAAACACACACACACACACACATATATGTAGGAACGATGATCAGGGCTAGGATTGAGACTGCGTGACCGGGCCGTACTTTACGCTTACTATGATGAGACAACCAGGCCTGAGAGATACAGATACCTGCGGTGCTGGTCAGAAGATTTGAGCAACACTTTCAATGACGCATCCGTGAAGTGGATAAGACTCGACTGTGTGGTCCCAGTCTTACCAATGAGCCCATAGCACGCCCAACTCTGGGTAGGAGCCGGTTAGATACGAAAAATCCCACAATGATTTTTGAAAGGACTGGTGAGGATTCGAACCCACAACCTTCCAGTCGGTAGTCCGTTGAGCTAACCACTACACCAAGTCTCTTCCTGATGTTATTTGATAGGAATTTGTTGGTAAGAACGTACTACAACCAAATCTGTCAGCTATCATCCGGCAGACTCCTTGATCTTACGCAAAACTGTATGCGCTGGCACATTCTTGAGATAAAGAACTGAAGGGGGGGGGGGGGCTGGAAGGGGGAGGGGGAAGGCAAAGAAAATTGTTCAATGTCTGTGACAGATTGCTAGGCCGCAGCAAAAAATCTCTACTTCCCAACACATACCCTTTAAATGACCTACCTTCAGTGTTTAATAAGTATTTCCTCGACAAAATAAAAAACATCAGAAAAGAATTAGATCAGGCCACGTTGTCCCCTTTGGTAAAAAGACCTACCTCCACCACCCCCAATTCAACTTTCTGCATGTTTAACCCTGTTACTGAGTCTGAACTTAAAACCATCATTCTCAAATCAAAACCCACTTCATGTTCCCTCGATCCCATTCCTACCCCTCTGTTTCTCCAGTTTCTTGATGATCTGCTCCCAACTCTCACTGTAATCATCAACTCCTCTCTTTCTTCCGGTATATTTCCATCAAGTCTTAAAATAGCTGTTGTAAAACCTCTCCTCAAGAAACAATCCTTGGACCCAAACAACTTGAAAAATTACAGACCGGTTTCTAACCTATCATTCTTTTCCAAAATTCTTGAAAAAGTCGTTCTCCAACAATTACTTACATATCTTAATGACTACGACCTCTTCTCTCCTTCTCAGTCTGCTTATCGTCCTCATCACAGTACTGAATGCACTCCTTAAAATTTCTAATGACATCCTTTTAGCTCTTGACTCTGGAAACGTCTCTCTACTAACTTTACTGGACCTCTCAGCTGCTTTTGATACAATAGACCATACCATTTTGCTTAACAGACTCCAATACAGTTACGGCATTTCTCACACCGCTCTTTCCTGGTTCCGTTCATACCTCACAGAAAGAACACAATCAGTCTTTGTCAATAACCTCAACTCTACATCTGAAGAACTATTGTACGGGGTCCCACAGGGATCTGTGTTGGGCCCCGTGCTCTTTGTCCTCTATACACAACCACTTGCCGGCCTGATACAGTCTCACTCTCCTGAACATCAATCATTTGCAGATGACACTCAACTTGAACTCTCTACTCCTCCCGAGAACATAAACCCAGCCATTTCCTCTCTCGAACTTTGTATCACCGACATACGAATCTGGATGCTCGAAAACAAGCTAAAACTAAATGATGAGAAAACTGAAGCTGTCCTCTGTTCTTCCTCTTTTAAGTCTCTGCCGTCTACCACTCCTACATCTCTTACCGTTGGATCAACAGATATTCCCTTTTCCTCTACCGCACGAAATCTTGCCTTCCACTTCAGCAAAGACATGAGTATCTCAACACATGTACAGACAGTCTGCCGCAAAGCAAACATTGACCTTAGACGCATTAGTTATATTCGCCACTTACTTTCAGAAGACGCTACCAAAACATTTCTTTCTGCCTTTGTTCTTTCCAAATTAGACTACTGTAACTCCCTCTTTTCTGGCTGTTCTCAAAATCAATTAGACAAACTTCAAAAAGTACAAAACTCTGCCGCTAAACTTGTTTCTCGTTCCCGCAAGCATGATCATGTCACACCTATTCTCAAATCCCTTCACTGGTTGCCTGTTCAAGCTCGCATTGACTATAAGCTTGCCTCACTATGCCACTCTTTTTTCTCTGATCTCTCTCCTCGCTACCTGGCTGATCTTCTCTCTGTGTACACTCCTTCTAGAAATTTCCGCTCCATTGCTGATACCAGATTGCTCCGTGTTCCACGCGTGCGCACAAAAACATTTGGACATCGCTCTTTCTCCTTCGCAGCCCCCACTATCTGGAACTCTCTTCCCTTTGAAATCCGACACCTAAAATCGAC
Source organism: Monoplex corrugatus (assembly GCA_030674185.1). NCBI lineage: Eukaryota > Metazoa > Mollusca > Gastropoda > Littorinimorpha > Ranellidae > Monoplex > Monoplex corrugatus. The sequence goes on from JAPXFY010000028.1 coordinate 33,194,029, forward strand.
TTCTTTCAAAACAGCTCTAAAAACTCACCTCTTTCAAAAATATTATCAGTAAGTTCAACCTCATTTCCCCCCAGCCTAATAGTAGAAAAGGTGTGTTAGTGTGTGTGTATGTTATAGTAGGTAGGTGGGGGGTGGGGGTGGGTGATTATAGAGCCCAATGTGCCTCACAGTACTTTGGGGTATAGCCGTGGGGGTTGTGGGGTGCATTTGGATTTGCGTGAGAATCCGTGTATGATTGTAGCGTATGTAGTATTTTTATGGATTTATTCTATTACTTGTATTGTGTATTTAGTGTATGTACGTGAGGTCCGAGAGATTGAAATATTGTGAGTGAATGATTGTAAAGCGTCATAAGCTCCGCCGTAGGCAGAGATGTGCGCGTATAAATGGTCTCTTATTATTATTATTATCTATGAAATACTAAGGTGGTACCACCAAAATGATGGAAACTATAAGATGAGCAGTAAAGAGGCCAGGATTTCTCTCTGTCTCTCTCTGTCTATCTGTCTCTCTGTCTGTCTCTCCTTCTCTCTCTCTCCCACTCTTTCTCTCTGTATTTCTCTCTCTCTTTCTCTCTCTCTCCTCTCTCTCTCATTCTCTCTCTCTTTCTCTCTCTCTCTCCTCTCTTCTTCTCTCTTTCTCTCTTTCTTTCTCCCTCTCCTTCTCTCTGTCTGTCTCTCTTCCCTCTTTCTCTCCCTCTCTCTCTCTCTCTCCTTCTCTCTCTCTCTTTCGCTCTCGTTCTCTCTCTCTCACTCTCTCTCCTTCTCCCTCTCTCCTTCTCTCTCTCTCTCTCCTGCTCTTTCTCCCTCTTCTGCTCTCTCTCTCTCTCCTTCTCTCTTTCCGTCTCTCTCTCTCTCTCCTCTCCCTCTCTCCTTCTCTCCCTCTCCTTCTCTATCTCTCTCTCCTTCCCTCTCTCTCCTCTTTTTATCTCTCTCCTTCTGTCTCTTTCTCTCTCTCTACTTCTCTCTCGCCTCTCGCTGTCTCTCTCTCTCCCCTTCTCTCTCTCCCTCCTTCTCTCTCTCTCTCTCCCTCTCTCTTCCCTTATTTCTCTCTCTCCTTCTCTCTTGCTCTCTCTCCTTCTCTCCCTTCTTCTCTCTCTCTCCTTGTCTCTCTCTCCCTCTTTCTTCCTCTTGCTCTTGCTCTGTCTTTCTCTCTCTGTCTCTGTCTGTCTCTCTCTCTTTCTCTCTCCCTGTTTTTCTCTCTTGTTATTGTTATTTTTATTTAAAGCATAGCCGACTGCATAGAGCCATATCAAGCCTATAACCGTTTCCAAACATACACAATACTGCAACAGGAAAAAAAAAAGAAGGAAAAGAAAATTAAGTACACATATCAATGCATTCGCGCACATAATCTAAGGGGACGCCCCTGGCGTTGACCACTTTGTCCAATTTGTCGCACAGAAGATTGAAAAAAAACCATACGCGCTTATAAACATAACTAAGGACACTAAAACATATGTAATAACGGGCTTAAATTACATAAACTTCCTTCCGCATATGTGATTTTCCTAGAGCCAAAAATGCACTTAATACATGTACCCAATTATTAATCCTAAGAGAAAGTCATAAGACTATCGATCACATACTGTTGAATGGACCAGCAAGGAAAGAAAATGATAGGAACAAATGACAGAAAGCGAAGGAATAAGGCAGAAACAAAGCGAGTGATAAAAAAGAGGAAATTTCTGGTACAGAATTACCAGAAGATGGGGATACTATTTATATTGAAAGATCCCCCCCCACCCCGACATCACCACGGGGGAAACAACAAAAACAACAGCAACAACAACCGTAATAACAACATCATTAAAAAAAAAAAAAAAAAAAAGAAAAAAAAAAAGAAAAAGCATACAACAGAAAGCCTTCCGCAGAAATTCTGTACTCGCAATACTGATTGAACTAATCCAAACATAAAAGGTTCTAACAAAATCCTCTAAATAATTCAACAGATCGCACGAAATGTAAACTTGACCTACAAGCTCTTATGTATCTAGAACTTCGATTCGGCATTTCCATTTATTTATTTGTCGTAAAAAAATCTTTTTAACTGAAAACATCGAGATAACTGTCAATTCTTTTAGGAAATAATATTATATTTCGAACTGGAGCTTACAGATGATAAAACAGAATGTCTGATATTTTGCAGTGATGGTTAGTATTTTGCAAAAAAAGAGGACACCCCAAAGGCTTGATACTGTGAGCGGCTGATGGAAACGATGTGTAAACAATCGATTTTTGCCGCAGGGTTCCGTGGTATGTGTATCCTGTTGAGTGTTATATTGATCTGCAGTTGTGAGTAGAGCTCTGAAACGCATTTGATCTGTGTCGTCCAGAGTGGGCCTAATTTCTCTTTCTGTCTCTTTGTCTCTTTGTCTGTCTTTCCGTGTGTCTGTCTGTCTATCTGTCTGGCTGCCGGTCTGTTTCTGTTTCTGTCTGTCTGTTTGTCTGTCTCTGTCTGTCTGTCTGTCCGTCTCTGTCTCTGTCTGTCTGTCTGTCTCTTTCTCTGTGTCTCCCTCTCTCTCTGCCACCCTTCTCTTGCATCATATTTTCGTGACCTTCAATTGTGTATTGATAACAGAATATATTATAGGAGGAGTGATGGTTTCCAAACACTTTGCTTTCTGTCTGTCTGTCTATCTGTCTGCCTGCCTGTCTGTCTGTTTGTCTCTGCCTCTCTGTCTGTCAATCTGTCTGTCTGTGTCTCTGTCTATGTCTCTCTATCTCTCTCTGTCTCTCTCTTTCTCTCTCTCTCTGTGTCTGTGTCTCTCCGTCTGTCTGTCTGTCTTTCTCTCCCTTTGTCTCTGTCCGTGTCTGTCTGTCTGTGTCTCTGTCTATGTCTCTGTCTCTGTATCTCTGTCTCTCTCTCTCTCTCTCTGCCTCTCTCGTCTGTCTCCCCTGTCTTTCTCTCTCTTTGTCTCTGTCTGCGTCTGTCTGTCTGGCCGTCTCTCTGATCTATCACAACTACTCCTACTCTTTCGTTTCCTCGTGTGCATATAATCATCATCGATTTATTGATATACATGTATTTCTTTTTCCTTATATCTATGTTTTTGACAGGTATGTATGTTAAAAATGCCAAATTTGAAAATTGGATTCTTACTAATAACATCTACCGTTAGAAAAATACAGTGTCATTGTCAGTGTCCTTACGGGGGAAAACATTGTTTCATTTTTAAAAAAAATCTGGATATGCATAACACACACACACACACACACACACCACACACACACACACACACACACACAACACACACACACACACACAGACACACACACACACACACACACCACACACACACGCCACATACGCACGCACACACACACACCACAAACGCATGACGCACGTAAAACACATTCAAACATACAAACAGAGAAACAACAAACAAAAACCACAAACGTGCACTTTAGAGACATACAGATCGAGAAAAGAAACAAGTAGAACGCACGCACGACGCACGCATGCACACACACACACACGACGACGACACACACACTACACAAACACACGCACGTAGCACGCATACAGACACACATAAACACACGCACACACACACACGCAAACACACATCACACACATACAGACACACACACAGACACACAACCACACACACAGAAACACCACACAGACACACACACACACACACAAACACACACACACATCAACACACACTGACACACAGACACAAAACACAGACACACATAAACACACATGACAACACACACTGACACACAGACACAGACACACACACGACACAGACACACACACACACACACACACACACACAACACACACACACACATCAACACACACTGACACACATGACACAAAACACAGACACACATAAACACACACTGACACACACACTGACACACAGACACAGACACACACACAGACACAACACAGACACA
>JAPXFY010000028.1:33202939-33205439 GCA_030674185.1 Monoplex corrugatus
AACGATTGAAGTAAAGTCGATAAAAAGAAAGAAACGAAAGAAAGAAAGATTAAAAAAATGAATAACAGAAAAATACCTATGTGTGGTTCTCATGGGATGAAAGGGAGGGAGAGATGGAAGGAAGAAGAGAGAGAGAGAGACAGAGAGAGGAGAGACAGAGAGAGAGGCAGACAGACAGACAGAGAGATAGAGAGAAATGAAGAAAGAAAAAAATGATGAAAAACAAGAAAAGAAGAAGAAGAAGAAGAAGAAGAAGAAAAAGAAGAAGAAGAAGAAGAAGAAGAAGAAGAAGAAGAGAGAGAGAGAGAGAGAGAGAGAAGAACACAACAAAGACAAAGAAAATAAGAGAAAGAAGAGACAGAGACAAAGAGAAAAAAAAAGAGACAAATACAGAGAAAGACAGAAGAGAAAAGAGAAAAGAAAAAGAAGAAGAAGAAGAAGAAGAAAGAAAGAAGAAGAGAGAGAGAGAGAGAGAGAGAGAGAGAGAGAGAGAGAGAGAGAGAGAGAGAGAGAGAAGAGAGAATAGAACAATTTCCATTAATTTCTCTTTGTTAACAAATGGTAGTTGTGGTCTGGGTCTTTCTTTTTCTTTGGTTCTCTCTGTTTTACTCCGTCTGTACCCTCTGTGACTAGTATCAATTTTGAAACAATAGTGAAACATATGGGTCTCTTCACTAAATGATCCTGAGTTGGTGTGTGTTGTGTTTTTTTCGTTCTTTCACTAGTGTTGGTGTGTGTGTGTGTGTGTTGTGTTGTCTGTGTTGTGTAGTGTGTGTGTGTCGGTGATGTGTGTCGTGTGTTTGTGTGTGTGTTTGTGTGTGTGTGGTCTGACCTGGTGTGTTCTTTTCGTTTTCTGTGTGTGTGTGTGTGTGTGCTGTGTGTGTGTGTGTGTCTGTGTTTTGTATTCTCTTGTGTCTTCTGTGTTGTGTTTGTGTGTGTGTGCTTGTGTGTGTGGTGTGTGTGTGTGTGTGTCTTTGTTGTGTGTGTTGTGTGTGTGTATGTGGTGTGTGTGTGTGTGAGTGGTGTGTGAAGGAGAGAGAGAGGGAGAGAAAGAGACAGACAGAAACAGAGATAGAGACTGAGATAAATAGAGATAGATAGATAGATAGATTAGATAGATAGATAGAGAGGGAGAGAGAGAGAGAGAAATACAGAGAGACAGAGTGAGGGAGACAGAGAGACAGAGAGAGACAGAGAGAGAGAGAGAGAGAAAGAAGAAGAGAGAGAGAGACAGACAGACAGATTGACAAACAGATAGAGACAGAGATAGAGAGAGGACAGACAGACAGGCAGATTGACAGATAGAGACAGAGATAGATAGATAGATAGAAGAGAGAGAGAGAGAGAGAGAGAGGAGAGAGAGAGAGAGAGAGAGAGAGAGACGAGACAAAAGACAGACAGACAGGCACAGACAGAGTCAGAGAAAGGAGAGAGAAAGACACATAGTGGAACATATATTTTTTTGCCCTATCTTCAAGGTCAGTTTGCGTGTAGACGTGCCATGTCCCAAATCCCCTTCATATGTATAATCGTCATGCCGAACGTTATGTTAAAGATCCTGTAAGTCTTGTCAGTGACTGGCTTATGGAAACAGGGAAACAGCCTGCAAGCAAAGGCGACGTTCAAACAAATTGTTATCAGCTGAAAACTTTCACCGTTGGAAAGTGTAAATTCGGGCTTGGTGAAGTTGGGAAAACAATCATGCCATATCTTCAGTTCATTTTGAAGGGAATCATAAGACTCATACTCACTTCCAGCGTTTTTAAGCAAGAAGAAACCAAAAGAAACCAGAAAATACATGAACATAGATTCAAAACGGTATTAATCCACAAAAAAACAGTAGAGTAGAGAAGAGTGGCAGAATGGTTAAGACGTTTGCCTGCCAATAACTAAACTTGAGGTTCCAGGGTTCGTTTCCTGTAGATACCTCGACTTTTCTCCTCGGTTCTCTTGTCAACCAGAGAAAGCTAACCCCCACCAGTTAAAATTGATTACTGGTTAAGCAAAGAAAAAGCGTCCCTGGTTCAAGAGAAACCTCTTTTGCTCAGTTCTGTTGTTCTTTTTCTCTCTCGTTGTCTGTCTGTCTCTCTCTGTCTCTTTGTTTTGTCTCTCTCTGTCTGTATGTCTTTGTTCTTTTTCTCTCTCTTTGTCTGCATCTCTCTCTGTCTCTTTGTTGCTCTGTCTCTGTCTGTCTGTCTGTCAATCTGCTTCTCTCTCTCTCCCTCTCTCTCTCCTCCCCCTCTCTCTCTCTTTCTCTGTGACACTATCTCTGCCTCTGTCTCTCTTTCTCTGTCTGTCTGTTTTTCTCTCATTCTTTCTTTTTCTCTGTGTGTTTGTCTGTCTTTCTGTTCTTCTCCTTCTCTGTGTGTCTGTCTCTCTGTGTCTGTCTCACTCTTTGTCCATCTCAATCTCTCTGTGTTTCTCTGTCTCTATCCTTGTCTGTATGCCTGCCTGCCTGCCTGCCTGTCCCGCCTGCGCCGCCTGCCCGTGCTGTTTGTCT
>JAPXFY010000028.1:33210439-33212939 GCA_030674185.1 Monoplex corrugatus
TTCACCATTTTCAACTGCCATAGGATCATAAGCGTGTGCAGACAAGAACGCACATGGACCCGACTTGCCTTTCGTCCCTTTCCGAAGGAATAGACATTCAGTTTGAAGTTTGATTTTCCAGTCAAACTGAGGAGAAAAGTCGAGGCTTTTACAGGCAACGAACCCCGGAACCTAGAGTTTAGTTACTGGCAGGCGAACGCCTGAATCATTCTGCCACTCTTCTCCACTGAACCATTCTGCCACTCTTCTCCACTGAACCATTCTGCCACTCTTCTCCACTGTACCATTCTTCCACTCTTCTCCACTGAACCATTCTGCCGCTCTTCTCCACTGAACCATTCTGCCACTCTTCTCCACTCTACTGTATTGTGGATTAAATACCCATTTTGAATCTATGTTCACGTATTTTCTGGTTTCTTTTGGTTACTTCTTGCTTAAAACTCTGGCAATCAGTAATGAGTCATATCATCCTTTCAAAATGTGCTGAACATATGGCGTGACTGTTATCCCAAACTTCGCCATGTCCAATTTTCTTCTGGACGTTCTTATGTGCTTCTGGCCTGTTTAATTATTTATTGCTCGAAATCAGAGGATTGCCTGTATTCTGGGGAGTGAATTATTTCTTATAAAACCTTCTTTGCTTTGGAAAAGTATTTCGCTGAGCCTGAAGCAAAATTGACCACTTTGCTGCGTTTAGGCGTATCGATCTCCCATCTTGCATGTACGTTACAGAATACGATAGTGTAAACTTGCGTGGGTGGCGGGTTGGAATGATGTGCCTAAGGGTGTGTGTGTGTGTGTGTGTGTGTGTGTGTGTGTGTGTGTGTGTGTGTGTGTGTGTGTGTGTGTGTGTGAGTGTGTGTGTATGTTTGTGTGTGTGTGTGCGTGTGTGTGTGTGCGTGTGTGTGTATGTGTGTGTGTGTATGTGTGTGTATGTGTATGTGTGTGCGTGTGTGTATGTGTGTGCGTGTGTGGTGTGTGTGTGCGTGCGTGTGTGTGCGTGTGTGTGTGTGTGTGTGTGTGCGTGTGTGCGTGTGTGTGTATGTGTGTGTATTTATGTGTGCGGGTGTGTGTATGTGTGTGTGTATGTGTGTGTTGTGTTGTGTTGTGTTGCTTGTATGTATGTATGTATGTATGTATGTATGTATGTATGTGTGTCTGTGTGTGTGTTTGTATGTGTGTGTGTCTGTGTGTGTGTGTGTGTGTGTTTGTATGTGTGTGTGTGTGCGTGCGTGTGTGTGTGTGTGTGTGTATGTGTGAGTGTGTGTGTGTGTGCGTGTATGTATGTGTGTGTGTGCATGGGTGTGTGGGTATGTCTGTGTGTGTGTGTGTGTGTGTGGCGCGCGTGTGTGTGTGTGCGCGCGTGTGAGTATGCATCCGTGTGTTTGTGCTTGTGTGCGTGAGTAAGTTTCTGGATGGGAAACCTAGTTACGTATGTGCCAAATCATTATACCTTTGTGCATCCAAGCTGCATTTTAACATTTTTAATATCATAAATCTATCGATTTGTTGATTTATTGTTCAATTAATTGCTTGATTGATTGATCATTATCTATCGAATAAGATATAACTATTTGTGAGCAAGTACAAGGAAACACTTCACTAGATTGTTTCCCGTCTTTTTCAATTTAACATGACATAGGCCTACTTTTTTTTTTGTGAACACTTTATCATACTTATATCTCGTTAGATAAAACAAATCTAAATAAACAAAGATATGAATATAATTGATCAACAGATGAATAATTAAATAAATAAATGATAAATGAATAAATGAATGAACGAGTTTCCTTCGGACTAAAACTAACCAATGCTTTCCTTCAAACTGAAATTAACCAATGATTTCCTTCGGACTGAGAACTAACCAACGCGTGTTTTCGTTATAGAAAAAAAAAAGGTTTTCTTCGAACCAAACCAAACCAAACCAATAGTTCTCTTTCGCTTAGGCCCCCCCCCCCCCTCCAACCATCTAGAATTATTGAATAGTTTCTGACCGACTAAAACCATTCAAGGATTTTTGTTAACTAAAACCAACCAGTGGATTCCTTTGAACAAAGCCAATCAGTGTCGTGGCTACGTCTCGTAACATACACTCTGGTGGGATGAAAGTCACAGTGAAAGACAACGAAAAATTTGATACTTCCAATGGGAAGTCTACACTGGGCTCTTTCTCTATCTGTCTGTCAGATGTCTGTCTGCCTGTCTGTCTGTCTGCCTGTCTGTCTGTTTGCCTGCCTCTGTCTGTCTGTCTCTTTTACTCTCTCTCTCTGTCTCTCTCTGTCGCTCTCTGTGTGTCTTTCTCGTTCTGTCTGTCTGTCGTTCTGGCTCTGTCTGTCTGTCTCTGACTCTGTCTGCCTGTCTCTCTCTGTCTCTCTGTCTCTGTCTGTCTGTCTCTCTCTCTCTGTCTCTCTCTATCTAGCTGTCTCTCTTTCTCTTTCTCTCTCGCTCTCTCTCGTTGAATCATCAGCCTATGACACATGATGCTCTCTGTCTGTCTGTC
>JAPXFY010000028.1:33227939-33235439 GCA_030674185.1 Monoplex corrugatus
GGGGGTAATTGGGAGGTAGCTAGAAATTGCTAAATGCCAGCAACCTCGCTTTGTGTTGAGTGGATCAAACTGGGATCATGTAGGCCTGATCACAGTGACTCTGGGGAGTTCGTGTAACGGACAAAAAGGAGGGGGAGGGAGAGGGAGAGGGGGAGGGGAAAGGGAGGGGGCAGACAGATATTGGACACTGTCCCATGACCTGACATTGGATACTGTCCTGTTTCATTATATTGGATACTGTCTTGTTACAAATGCCTATCAATTATCATCAGGAAGAGAGTTCTTTACCTAGAACCGATAATGTTATATGGTTGTGAGGCGTGGACAGTCAACAAGCAAAGCCAGAACAAGATTGAAGCAGCCGAGATGTGGTTTCTGAAAGGAATGTTGAGAGTTCCATGGACAACAAAGAAAACAAACGAGACAGTCTTGATGGAGGCAGACACAAGAAGATCATTCATAAGGAAGATCAGGAAAAGACAGGCAGCATTTATAGGCAACTTTATGAGGAGAGGGGAACTGGAGCACCTGGTCACAACGGGAAAGCTGGAGGGAAAGTGAGCACCAGGTAGACCCGGGGAGAAGATTTTGGACGGACTTGCAGAGTGGCTGAAGACAGAGAGGGTGGAAGATGTGCTTGAGGCAACAAGGGATAGAAACAGATAGAGGGCCATGATCGCCAACGCCATGTGGCAAGGCACCTGATGATGATGATGACTGTCTTGTTTCATGATAATATGGTTACTGTCTCATTGCCTGATGTCCCATTGCCTGATGTTGGATACTGTCCTTTTCTCTGATATTGGATACTGTCCTGTTTCCTGATATTGGATACTGTCCTGTTTCCTGATATTGGATACTGTCCTGTTTCCTGATATTGGATACTGTCCTGTTTTCTGATATTGGATACTGTCCCATTGTCTGATATTTGGATACTGTCCTGTTTCCTGATATCATATTGTCCCATTGTCTGATAATGGATATTGTCCTGTTTCCTGATATTATGTTGTCCCATTGTCTGATATTATATACTATCCTGTTTCCTGATGTTGGATACTGTCCTGTTCTATGATATTGGATACTGTCCTACCGTCTGATATTGGATACTATCCTGTTTCCTGATGTTGGATACTATCCTGTTCTATGATATTGGATACTGTCCTACCGTCTGATATTGGATACTGTCCTGTTTCCTGATTTTATATTGTCCCATTGTCTGATATTGGATACTGTCCTGTTTCCTGATATTGGATACTGTCCTGTTCTCTGATATTGGATACTGTCCTGTTCTCTGACATTGGATACTGTCCTGTTCTCTGATATTGCATACTGTCCTGTTCTCTGATATTGCATACTGTCCTGTTCTCTGATATTGGATACTGTCCTGTTCTCTGACATTGGATACTGTCCTGTTCTCTGATATTGCATACTGTCCTGTTCTCTGATATTGGATACTGTCCTGTTCTCTGACATTGGATACTGTCCTGTTCTCTGATATTGCATACTGTCCTGTTCTCTGATATTGCATACTGTCCTGTTCTCTGATATTGGATACTGTCCTGTTTCCTGATATTGGATACTGTCCTGTTCTCTGATATTGGATACTGTCCTGTTTCCTGATAATGGATACTGTCCTGTTCTCTGATATTGGATACTGTCCTGTTTCCTGATATTGGATACTGTCATGTTCTCTGATATTGGATACTGTCCTGTTCTCTGATATTGGATACTGTCCTGTTTCCTGATATTGGATACTGTCATGTTCTCTGATATTGGATACTGTCATGTTTTCTGATATTGGATACTGTCCTGTTCTCTGATAGTTGATACTGTCATGTTCTCTGATATTGGATACTGTCATGTTCTCTGATACTGGATACTGTCATATTTTCTGATATTGGATACTGTCCTGTTCTCTGATAGTTGATACTGTCCTGTTCTCTGATATTGGATACTGTCCTGTTCTGTGATAGTTGATACTGTCATGTTTTCTGATATTGGATACTGTCCTGTTCTCTGATACTGGATACTGTCATGTTTTCTGATATTGGATACTGTCCTGTTCTCTGATAGTTGATACTGTCCTGTTCTCTGATATTGGATACTGTCCTGTTCTCTGATAGTTGATACTGTCATGTTCTCTGATACTGGATACTGTCCTGTTCTCTGATAGTTGATACTGTCCCATTGCCTGATATTAGCTACTGTCCTGTTTCCTAATATTAGCTACTGTCCTGTTTCCTGATATTGGATACTGTCCTGTTTCCTGATATTGGATACTGTCCTGTTCTCTGATATTGGATATTGTCCTGTTCTCTGATATTGGATACTGTCCTGTTCCTAGTATTGGATACTGTCCTGTTTCCTAATATTGGATAATGTCCTGTTCTCTGATACTGGATAATGTCCTGTTTCCTAATATTGGAAACTGTCCTGTTTCCTAATATTGGATACTGTCCTGTTTCCTGATATTGGATATTGTACCATCGCTTGATGCTGAATACTTTCCTTCTGTTTGATATTGGATACTGTGTGACATTCGATATTATCCCATTGTCTAATATTGGATACTGTTCGATTGTCTGATATTGGATACTATCCTATTGCCTGAATCCAACTGTCTTACTATGGACATTGTGTTTTATGTCTGATATGGGATCCTGTCCCACCATTTGATATTGGACTCTGTCCCTCCGTCTGATATTGGATTCTGTCCCACAATCTGATATTGGATTCTGTCCCACTGTTTGATATTGGACTCTGTCCCTCTGTCTGATATTGGATTCAGTCCCACAATCTGATATTGGATTCTGTCCAACCATTTGATATTGGATTCTGTCCCTCTGTCTGATATTGGACTCTGTCACTCCGTCTGATATTGGACTCTGTCCCTCCGTCTGATATTGGATTCTGTCCCTCTGTCTGATATTGGACTCTGTCCCTCCGTCTGATATTGGATTCTGTCCCACCATCTGATATTGGATTCTGTCCCTCCGTCTGATATTGGATTCTGTCCCACCGTCTGATATTGGACTCTGTCCCTCCGTCTGATATTGGACTCTGTCCCTCCGTCTGATATTGGATTCTGTCCCTCCGTCTGATATTGGATTCTGTCCCTCCGTCTGATATTGGATTCTGTCCCACCATCTGCTATTGGATTCTGTCCCTTCGTCTGATATTGGATTCTGTCCCACCATCTGATATTGGACTCTGTCCCTCCGTCTGATATTGGATTCTGTCCCACCGTCTGATATTGGACTCTGTCCCTCCGTCTGATATTGGATTCTGTCCCACCATCTGATATTGAACTCTGTCCCTCCGTCTGATATTGGATTCTGTCCCACCATCTGATATTGGACTCTGTCCCTCCGTCTGATATTGGATTCTGTCCCACCGTCTGATATTGGACTCTGTCCCTCCGTCTGATATTGGATTCTGTCCCACCATCTGATATTGGATTCTGTCCCTCCGTCTGATATTGGACTCTGTCCCACCATCTGATATTGGATTCTGTCCCACCGTCTGATATTGGACTCTGTCCCTCCGTCTGATATTGGACTCTGTCCCACCATCTGATATTGGATTCTGTCCCTCCGTCTGATATTGGATTCTGTCCCACCATCTGATATTGGACTCTGTCCCTCCGTCTGATATTGGACTCTGTCCCACCATCTGATATTGGATAATGTCCCTCCATCTGATATTGGATTCTGTCCCTCCGTCTGATATTGGACTCTGTCCCACCATCTGATATTGGATAATGTCCCTCCATCTGATATTGGATTCTGTCCCACCATCTGATATTGGACTCTGTCCCTCCATCTGATATTGGATAATGTCCCTCCATCTGATATTGGACTCTGTCCCACCATCTGATATTGGATAATGTCCCTCCATCTGATATTGGACTCTGTCCCTCAATCTGATATTGGATTCTGTCCCACCGTCTGATATTGGACTCTGTCCCTCCGTCTGATATTGGACTCTGTCCCTCCGTCTGATATTGGATTCTGTCCCACCATCTGATATTGGATAATGTCCCACCATCTGATATTGGATAATGTCCCACCATCTGATATTGGATAATGTCCCACCATCTGATATTGGATAATATCCCACCATCTGATATTGGATAATGGCCCACCATCTGATATTGGATAATGTCCCACCATCTGATATTGGATAATGTCCCACCATCTGATATTGGATAATGTCCCACCATCTGATATTGGATAATGTCCCACCATCTGATATTGGATAATATCCCACCATCTGATATTGGATAATGTCCCACCATCTGATATTGGATAATGTCCCACCATCTGATATTGGATTCTGTCCCACCATCTGATATTGGACTCTGTCCCTCCGTCTGATATTGGATTCTGTCCCACAATCTGATATTTGATTCCGTCCTTCCATCTGATATTGGATTCTGTCCCTCCGTCTGATATTGGATTCTGTCCCTCCATCTGATATTGGATTCTGTCTCTCCATCTGATATTGGATTCTGTCCCTCCACCTGATATTGGATTCTGTCCCTCCATCTGATATTGGATTCTGTCCCTCTCTGATATTGGATTCTGTCCCCATCCTGATATTGGATTCGTCCCTCCATCTGATATTGGATTCTGTCCCACCTGATATTGGATACTGTCCATCGCTGGATTATTGGATATGTCCTATTTCTGAGTCACTGATTGCTGTCTATGTTGCAGAGAGGATAACTGTAATGGGATTGGAGTCCACAGTTGATAAGACGAGGGAGAGAGAGAGAGAGAGGGAGAAGGAGAGAGGAGGGAGAGAGAGAGAGATACGAGAGGAGAAAAGAGAGGAGAGGGAGAGGAGAGAGACAGAGAGAGAAAGAGAAGAGAGAGGGAGAGGAGAGAGAGAGAGAGAGAGAGAGAGAGAGAGAGAGAGAGAGAGAGAGAGAAGAGAGAGAGAGAGAGAGAGAGAGAGAGAAGAGACAAGAGAAAGAGAGAGGGGAGAAAAAAGAGAGAGAGAGAAGAGAGAGAGAGAGAGAAGAAGAAAGAAGGAGAGAGAGAAGAAAAGAAGAAGAAGAAGAAGAAAGAAGGAAGAAGAAGAAGAAGAAGAAGAAGAAGAAGAAGAAGAAGAAGAAGAAGAAGAAGAAGAAGAAGAGAAGAAGAAGAAGAAGAAGAAGAGAAGAAGAAGAAGAAGAAGAAGAAGAAGAAGAGAACCCTCCAAAAACGAATAAACAAAACAAAAAGAGAAAACAAAAACAAAAACAAAATCAGCCCACTGTGTGTACTTTAAAGTATGTCTGGCCTGAAGATACACACAAACACACACACACACACACACACCACACACACACGTTAGTTGTGAATATGGCCTCTGTATACTTACCAAGAGGCCCAGACTCTGTGAACACTGAATGGTTAAGACACTTTCAAGATCAGGATGACAAGTGGATAATTGGAGGTGATTTTAATGCACATGCCCCATTTTGGGAAAAGTATTGTACAAACATAACAAGCAACAGGTTGATCGAAAATATTGTAGATTCCAATTTATATTTACTTAACAACGGATACGTTACCCGGATCCCCGATATACCAACCCACAGACCCACAGCTATCGACCTCACTTTAATCTCACCATCCCTAGCCCCAAACGCCACGTGGCAAACAGAGGATGACTTGTTGGGATCAGATCACATCCCCATACGTCTTACCCTAAACCATACTACTAAAATAGACGCCATGCCACAAGATAGTTTACCCAAGTTTAATTATAAAAACGCAGACTGGATCAGTTTTAAGGCAATCCTTGAAAAGACAAGAGCAGATCTATCTGAAGCAATGAACATAAACGACATGTACGAAGTTTTCTGTAACTCACTGTTAAGAGCTGCTAACATTTCAATTCCAAAACTTACAGTGTCGAAAATAGGAAAACATCATGGAAATGTCTGGTGGAATGAGGATTGTCAAAAGGCAGTGAACGAAAAGAAAGAAAAATACAAAATCTATTTAGCAAACAGGTCACCTGAAAATCATACAGCGATGAAAAGTGCCAACATTAAGTGTAACAGAATCATAGAGCAAGCCAAAGAACAACACTGGACGTCTTTTTGTAAATGTGAAGTAAATGACCACAAAGACATGATAAAGATTTGGGAAAAACTAAAATTAATGAAAAACGGGATTAAGTTGCCATCAATTCCAGTAAAGCTAGAAAATAACCCTTTTCCTAGCTCACTGGAAAAAGCAGAAGCTTTTGCAGACGTGTTTGCTGAGACCTGTCGTGTAGAAGGACTTCCTGTCTCTAGTAGAGACTATAGGGAACGAGAAGAAAAGAAAGATGTATATAAGGATCCTGCCTCTGACAATACTCACTACATAAATGCATCACTCACACTTCAAGAATTAAAAGATGCCATTCAGTCCCTTCCAAGTAAAAAAACGTCAGTTGGACTAGATGCAATTTCCAATGAGATGCTGAAAAATTTACCAGAAAATTTTATAATTTTGCTACATGACATATTTCAAAAATGCTGGAATAGTGGGAAAATGCCCAACAACTGGAAAGAAACAATAGTGGTTCCTGTACTAAAATCAGGTAAATGTAATACCGATCTGAAAAACTACAGGCCAATTGCATTAACATCACACGTATGTAAACTAATGGAGAAAATAATCTTAAAGAGACTGATGCACTATTGTGAAAAGAATAAAATAATACCAGTAAATCAGGCAGGATTTCGAAAAGGCAGGTCACCAGTAGAAATCCTAACAAAGCTAACTACTAACATAAAACAACAATTTGCAAGACGTCAATGTGTTTTAGCTACATTTTTTGATATAACGAAAGCATACGATCAAGTGTGGCACTCCAGATTGTTATTTAAATTTAAAAGTATTGGGCTGACAGGTCACATTTTTGACTATGTTAAGTGTTTCTTAGAAAACAGAGTATTTCAAACGAGGATTGAAAATGTATATTCCACGAAACGAATTCTTCAAATGGGTATCCCTCAGGGATCCGTTATAGCTCCCCTTCTTTTCATGATATTAATGCACGACTTACCCAGTAAAGTATCTAAGCATGTAGTTTTAGCTCAATATGCTGACGATTTATGCATGTGGATGCAGGTAAATATGAAAAGGAAAACTCCTTTGCGCTGTATTAATTATACACGCAAATGCTACCAATTAGAACTTGATAAAATAGCACGATACATGGTAGAAAATGGGTTACATCTATCCCTGGAAAAATCGAAAATAGTTTTATTTAATAATGGAGCTAACCCAGTAAATATTCCCACTTTCAAACTGGGAGATACTCTTCTTCAGTTTAATGAGTCAATTAAATTCTTAGGAGTTTTTCTTACGGCAAAATTATCTTGGAATCAGCATATTGAATACTTATTAACCAAAGCTCAAAAAAGTTTAAATTTCTTAAAAATAGTTCGCAAACAGACATGGGGTCAAGATTCATCAACACTTGTTCATCTTTGTAAATCGCTTGTTAGATCTA
>JAPXFY010000028.1:33260439-33262939 GCA_030674185.1 Monoplex corrugatus
GCCTTATATCTTGTAGAAACATACATGCTCTACAGAATATAACAAATGAGGATGAAATTAATAACAATAAAAATAATAATAATAATGATCCTTGCTTACGACAATACATATAATATTATCGTTTATTACAGAGACAGACAGACTGCACAGATGACAACAAGAAAGGATAATATTAACAACAATAACACATAATAATCCTCACTAAAACAATAATTATCGTCTAGCCTATACCCAGTAGAAACAAACAGTACACCAAGAAAGAATAATGTCAATAAAGATAACTATAATGACCTCATTAAAATGATATTCTCTAGACATATATCTAATAGACACAGAGATAGTAAAACAAGACATGATAATATCAGTCTGAAAACAATATACTCTAGACTTAAATCTAGCAGAGACACAGAGTAAAATAAAAAGGATAACATCAATAATAATAATAATCATAATGGTCCACTCATAAAACAATATAGTCTTGACCTTATTTAGAAGAGACGAAGAAAACAATAAGAAGGAATAACATTAACAACGATATTCATAATAATCCTTACTTAAAAAAAAAGCAACAGTGTAATCTAGGCTTCTATCTAGTAAAGATGAAGAAGAGTACAACATGAAAGGATAATATCAATGAAGATAATTCAATAACGATAACTCATAATGATTCTGACTGACAGCAAATTAGTCTTGTTCTTGTTCTTGTTGTTTAGTGTCCACAATCAACACGTTGTTTATTCTGGGCCTATACAACAAGAAACAAATAACAATAACGAGAAGTCATAATAGTCCTCACAAAAAAACAATATAATCTAGACCTATATCTCGTAGAAACAAACAAAACAACAAGAAAACATAACATCAGTAAAGATAATTCATAATGATCCTCACGGAACACGATAGTCTAGGCCTTTACCTAGAGTGCAACAAGGAAAGGACAATATCAATAACGACAACTCATAATGATCCTCTGACAGAGAATACAATAAAGACAGGATAATATCAATAACGACAACTCATAATGATCCTCTGACAAAGAATACAATAAAGAAAGGATAATATCAGTAACGATAACTCATAATGATCCTCTGACAAAGAATACAATAAAGAAAGGATAATATCAGTAACGGTAACTCATAATGATCCTCTGACAAAGAATACAATAAAGAAAGGATAATATCAGTAACGATAACTCATAATGATCCTCTGACAAAGAATACAATAAAGACAGGATAATATCAATAACGACAACTCATAATGATCCTCTGACAAAGAATACAATAAAGACAGGATAATATCAGTAACGGTAACTCATAATGATCCTCTGACAAAGAATACAATAAAGAAAGGATAATATCAATAACGATAACTCATAATGATCCTCTGACAAAGAATACAATAAAGACAGGATAATATCAATAACGATAACTCATAATGATCCTCTGACAAAGAATACAATAAAGAAAGGATAATATCAATAACGATAACTCATAATGATCCTCTGACAAAGAATACAATAAAGAAAGGATAATATCAGTAACGGTAACTCATAATGTTCCTCCGGCAAAGAATACAATAAAGACAGGATAATATCAGTAACGGTAACTCATAATGATCTTTGACAAAGAATACAATAAAGACAGGATAATATCAGTAACGATAACTCATAATGATCCTCTGACAAAGAATACAATAAAGAAAGGATAATATCAATAACGATAACTCATAATGATCCTCTGGCAAAGAATACAATAAAGAAAGGATAATATCAGTAACGATAACTCATAACGCTCCTCAATGAAAACAGTGTACTCTGGACCAGTATCCAGTGGAGACAAAGAGTGAAAACAAAAGAAAAGACAACATCAGTAACGATAACTCATAAAGGTCCTCACCAGTTGTTGTCCATGATGACTCTCACAACGTACAGGATACACGTCAGAAGTTTGATCACCAAGTTAAAGATGCGGATCCGGAGACCTGAAAAAAAAAAAACACATCTCAATTCAATGTCAAATCGATTCAACAACCATTAATTATCAGAATTTACTGACACAGTACAGGCGAAAACATATGTGACCCCCTCTGACTAAAGGTACAATAAGTCGGGTGAGGCCTTCTGCTGCTGTGGGCTGAAAACTCTGAACAGGGACAATTTTGTCAATTTTGAATTTTCTGCATTGTCATGCTTTATAACCACTTTTACACCTTGTCCTAACACAATAAAGTCAAATTCAATCGATAAGTATCATTTTTTTTGTGTGTTTTAATGTTTTCTTCTCCTTTCAAAATATTCACACGTTCCGTAATATTTTGGTGATTAAAGTACGCTTTTCTTAAATTTCTTTTTCTTTTTGTTGTTTTGGATGGATGGACAATTAAGTAACCAAGGGCAGTATGGAATTTCAGCTGATTTGGTTGATATTCAATACTTGTTGCTACGGGGTTTCTGACAATACCTTTTGAATTCAGGCCTATTCTCTTCAACACTGTTTTTCTC
>JAPXFY010000028.1:33285439-33292939 GCA_030674185.1 Monoplex corrugatus
CTCTGTCTCTTTCTGTCCCTATCTCTGTCTCTCTCTGTCTCTCTGTCTGTCTCTTTCTGTCCCTCTCTCTGTCTCTCTGTCTGTCTCTTTCTGTCCCTATTTCTGTCTCTTTGTCTGTCTCTTTCTGTCCCTCTCTCTGTCTCTCTCTGTCTGTCTCTTTCTGTCCCTATCTCTGTCTCTCTCTGTCTGTCTCTTTCTGTCCCTCTCTCTGTCTCTCTCTGTCTGTCTCTTTCTGTCACTCTCTCTGTCTCTTTGTTTGTCTCTTTCTGTCCCTCTCTCTGTGTCTTTGTCTGTCTCTTTCTGTCCCTATCTCTGTCTCTCTGTCTATCTCTTTCTGTCCCTCTCTCTGTCTCTCTGTCTGTCCTCTTTCTGTCCCTCTCTCTGTCTCTTTGTCTGTCTCTCTTTCTGTCCATCTCTCTGTCTCTTTGTCTGTCTCTTTCTGTCCCTCTCTCTGTCTCTTTGTCTGTCTCTTTCTGTCCCTCTCTCTGTCTCTCTGTCTGTCTCATTTCTGTCCCTATCTCTGTCTCTTTGTCTGTCTCTTTCTGTCCCTCTGTCCTGTCTGTCTTCTGTCCCTCTTCTGTCTCTTTCTGTCCTCTCTCTCTGTCTCTTCTGTCTGTCTCTTTCTGTCCCTCTTCTGTCTCTCTCTGTCTGTCTCTTTCTGTCCCTTCTCTGTCTCTCTGTCTCTTTCTGTCCCTCTCTCTGTCTCTCTGTCTGTCTGTCTCTTTCTGTCCCTCTCTCTGTCTCTTGTCTGTCTCTTTCTGTCCCTTCTCTGTCTCTCTGTCTGTCTCTTCTGTCCCTATCTCTGTCTCTTTGTCTGTCTCTTTCTGTCCCTCTCTCTGTCTCTCTCTGTCTCTCTGTCTGTCTCTTTCTGTCCCTATCTCTGTCTCTCTTGTCTCTCTGTCTGTCTCTTCTGTCCTCTCTCTCTCTCTCTCTCTCTCTCTCTGTCTCTGTCTGTCTCTTCTGTCTCTCTCTCTCTGTCTCTCTGTCTGTCTGTCTCTTTCTGTCCCTCTCTCTGTCTCTCTCTGTCTGTCTCTTTCTGTCCTCTCTCTGTCTCTCTGTCTGTCTGTCTCTGTCTGTCTCTTCTGTCCTCTCTCTGTCTCTCTCTGTCTGTCTCTTTCTGTCCCTCTCTCTGTCTCTTTGTCTGTCTCTTTCTGTCCCTTCTCCGTCTCTCTGTCTCTTGTCTGTCTCTCTGTCTCTCTGTCTGTCTCTGTCTCTCTGTCCTCTCTCTGTCCTCTCTGTCTGTCTCTTCTGTCCTCTTCTCTGTCCTCTTCTTCTTTCTGTCTCTGTGTCTGTCTCTTTCTGTCCCTCTCTCTGTTCTCTTGTCTGTCTCTTTCTGTCCTCTCTCTGTCTCTTTGTCTGTCTCTTTCTGTCCCTCTCTCTGTCTCTTTGTCTGTCTCTTTCTGTCCCTCTCTCTGTCTCTTTGTCTGTCTCTTCGTCCTTCTGTCTCTTGTCTGTCTCTTTCTGTCCTCTCCTGTTCTCTTGTCTGTCTCTTTGTTCTTGTCTCTTGTCTGTCTCTGTCTGTCTCTTTCTGTCCCTCTCTCTGTCTTCTCTGTCTGTCTCTTTCTGGTCTCCTCTCTCTGTCTCTTCTGTCTTTCTGTCTTCTTGTCTGTCTCTTTCTGTCCTCTCTCTTTCTTCTGTCTATCTCTGTCTCTTTGTCTGTCTTTTCTGTCCCTTCTCTGTCTCTCTCTGTCTGTCTCTGTCTGTCTCTTTCTGTCCCTTCTCTGTCTCTCTTGTCTCTCTGTCTTCTTCTGTCCTCTCTTGTCTTCTCTGTTCTGTCTGCTCTTTCTGTCCCTCTCTTGTCCCTCTCTCTCTATCTCTGTCTCTGTCTGTCTCTTTCTGTCCCTCTCTTTGTCTCTCTGTCTGTCTCTTTCTGTCCCTCTCTCTGTCTCTGTCTGTCTGTCTGTCTCTTTCTGTCCCTCTCTCTGTCTCTGTCTGTCTCTCTCTGTCTGTCTGTCTCTTTCTGTCCCCCTTCTCTCTCTCTCTCTCTCTCTCTCTCTCTCTCTCTGTCTCTTTCTGTCCCTCTCTCTGTCTCTCTGTGTCTCTCTGTCTGTCTGTCTCTCTCTCTTTCTCTCTCTTTCTCTTTCTCTCCCTCTGTCTCTGTCTCCATCTCTCTCTGTCTCTCTGTCTATCTCTCTCTTTGTTTGTGTATGTGTGTGTGTGTGTATGTGTGTTTGTGTATGTTTGTGTCTGTATCCCTACTTTTGGGTTCTTATGGCAGATACATATCCTCGGTATATATCGAGTACTTTTCGACTCCCACCATCACCATCCTCCTTACCACCACCCACTCCCCTACCCTCACCCCCCACACACATACACGCAAATATATATATATATGTGTGTGTGTGTGTGTGTGTGTGTGTGTGTGTGTGTGTGTGTGTGTGTGTTTGAGTGTGAGTGTGTGTGAGTGTGTGTGTGTGTGTGTGTGTGTGTGTTTGTGTGTGTGTGTTTGCGTGTGTGTGTTTGTGTGTGTGTGTTTTGTGTGTGTTTGTGTGTTTGTGTGTGTGTGTGTTTGTGTGTGTGTGTTGTGTGTGTGTGTTTGTGTGTTTGTGTGTGTATGTGTGTTTGTGTGTTAATGTGTTTGTTTGTGTGTGTGTGTGTGCATGCGTGTGTGAGTTTGTATGTGTTTGTGTGTGTGTCTGTGTGCATGCGTGTGTGTATTTGTGCATGCGCGCGTGTGTGTGCTTGTTGTGTGTATATGTGTGTATGTGAGCGCGTGTGTGTGTTATGTATATGGAAGAAAGGAAGAGAAGGCTGAATTTTACATGGTATGCCTGTTGTGACAAAAACAACAACATATGTTACTAATCATATTACAATGAGTACAACGTGCACTGTAACAAACACACACAGGCGGGGAGAGAGAGACAGAGACAGAGAGAGACAGAGAGAGACAGAGAGAGAGACAGACAGAGACAGAGAGACAGAGACAGAGAGAGACAGAGAGAGAGAGACAGAGACAGAGAGTGAGAGAGAGAGAGAAAGAGAGAGAGAGTGAGAGAGAGAAGTTGGAGAGAGAGAGAGGAGAGAGAAAGAGGGAGGGAGGGAGGGAGGGAGGGAGAAAAACAGAGAGAGAACGAGCAAGCGAGCGAGCGAGATAGATAGATAGATAGATAGATAAATAGATAGATAGATAGATGGAGAGAGAGAGAGAGAGAGAGAGAGAGAGAGAGAGAGAGAGAGAGAGAGAGAGACATACATACATACAGACAGACAGAGAGAGACAGAGAGAGACAGAGAAAGACAGAGAGAGACTGAGAGAGGGAGAAAGACACAGACAGAGCGAGAGAGATATATATATATGTAGAGAGAAAGAGACAGAGAGACAGAGAGACAGACACAGAGAGAGACAGACAGAGAGACAGACAGAAAGAAAGAGAGAGAGACAGACAGAAAGAAAGAGAGAGAGAGAGACAGAGAGAGAGAGAAGAGAGAGAGAGAGAGAGAACGAGAGAGAGAGAGAGAGAGAGAGAGAGAGAGAGAGAGAGAGAGAGAGAGAGAGAGAGAGAGAGAGAGAGAGAGAGAGAGAGAGAGAGAGGAGAGAGAGAGAGAGAGAGAGAGAGAGAGAGAGATGTAAAATCGCAAACTACTGAAATCTCCTGCTGTAATGCCAACCTGCTATACAACACAATCCTTCTCTTTCATCCCTACTTTTAGGTTCTTATGGCAGATACATATCCTCGGTATATATCGAGTACTTTTCGACTCCCACCACCACCATCCTCCTTACCACCACCCACTCCCCCCCACCTCACCCCCCCCCCCACACACATACACGCAAAATCGTAATCAGTACTTCTATTCCCCTTAATCGCACAAAAGGAGGCTAAAAACCTCTCTCAACACGACCCATACACTGGACTCTTCAAACACAACGACAAGTATCAACAGCAATCAGCTCTCTAAACCAACTAACCGACCAACCGACCGACCAACCTGTTTCCTAACAACCACTATAAAAACCAACACTGATGCTATTGATCTCTCAGAACAAAAACTGCGTGTTTTCCGGGTAAGTTAATCCTGGAGTCTGGCTACTCATCAGTGGACAGGCTCCATTAAAACAGAACCAGTCACGCGCCAAGTGACCCGAGATTCACCCACTCACGCGCGAATCCTCGCAGGAAGACTGCCACATGCTGTAGGCTTTCTGGTGACGGTATTGTCTTTGGGTTTTTTGGGTTTTTTTCATAGCGTTTATAGATGAAATGTGACCTCCCACCACGAAATCAGTCTTAACTAGCATTTTGGGCATTTTGAGATATACATATCACTGGAAAAAGTGTACATTCTGCTGATTATTTTGGTACTTGAATAAAACTTGTACTAAAAAAAAAAAAAAAAAAATGTAGAAGTTATGTATGTTTAAAGTCATTAAGTTGTATGCCGGCCATTTTGAGAAAACAGCCTCTAAAGTTTTTGTGTGCTCTCCTACACATTTTCCTTGAATTTCTTTATTTGGTGGCTTTGACCCAGTTTGTTTGTAATTTTCACTGTCATTATCTGAAAGGTGCACCAAAGAGTTTTCCATTGGTATATTACATGTGCGGGTACTGTACAGGTTACGGTTCATAATAAGAGATAAAAATAGGTACTTTTGGCAGGAAATTGCGTTCTTTCTGCTGCGATCAGTGCATTAAAATACCGATTTAAACTGATAAATAATATTTTTTCAAGAAAAAAAATTCTGTGGGGGATAGATTATAGTCTACAAAAATCAATTTTGAGAAAAATTCAAAACACCCCAGATGGACCCTCAGTCACTTTTTCAGCTCCTAGTGCTGTTCGACTGTCTGCGAGTTAAGACTGATTTCGTGGTGGGAGGTCACAAATGGTATTAACCTGATTACCTGAAACCTGCACTAACTTGTCGATGGCACATTCAATTGCCGTAATGGCTTCACCAAAGATACCTGGTCATTATATACTACATGTACTACTACTCATCACCACCATCATCATCATGTGCCCTGCCGCATGGCGTTGGCGATCATGGCCCTCCATATGCATCTATCCCTTGTCGCTGCAAGTGCATCTTCCATCCTCTCTGTCCTCAGCCACCCTGCAAGCCCGTCCAATATTTTCT
Organism: Monoplex corrugatus; assembly: GCA_030674185.1. Taxonomy (NCBI): domain Eukaryota; kingdom Metazoa; phylum Mollusca; class Gastropoda; order Littorinimorpha; family Ranellidae; genus Monoplex; species Monoplex corrugatus. The sequence goes on from JAPXFY010000028.1 coordinate 33,290,526, forward strand.
CCCTGGGTCTACCTGGTGTTCTCTTTCCCTCCACCTTTCCTGTTTTGACCAGGTGCTCTAATCCCCCTTCCTCATAAAACGTCATATAAATGCTGCCTGTCTTTTCCTAATCTTCTTTATCAATGATCTTCTTGTGTCTGCCTCGATCAAGGCTATCTCGTTTGTTTTCTTTGCTGTCCATGGAACTCTCAACATTCTTCTTAGAAACCATTATTAGGCTGCGTCAGTCTTGTTCTGTCTTTGCGCATTGACTGTCCACGCCTCACAACCGTATAACTACTACTACTGCTTCTGCTAAAACTACTACTGCTGCTGCTGCTGCTACTACTATTACTACTAATCATACCTCTACTACTACTGCTACTAGTAATAATAATGGTAATAATAATAATAATAATAATAATAATAATAATAATAATAATAATAATAATAATAATAATAATGATGATGATAATAATAATAATAATAATGGCAATAATAACAATAATAATAATAATAACAATAATAATTGCAGTATTTATACGGCGCCAAATCTTGACATTTTAAATCAAAGCGCACTCACGCACCAGGCATACGCATAAAATCGACAAAGATTAGCTTACAATATCAAAAAACAAAACAAAACAAAACAAAGCAAAAAACAAACAAACAAACAAACAAAACAAAACACACACAACAACAACAAAAATAAATAAATACAAATAAAAAACGCAAACCGAGGGAAAGAATAGTTGTAGATTTCATTATTGGTAAAAGCGGAAGGCTTTTAAACTGGATTTAAAATCAGAAAGTGTAGGTGTCAGGCGAAGCAGAGCAGAAGTCTATTCCAGACTGACGGTCCTGAGACCGCAAAAGAACGCTGGCCAACAGTGGATAATGATATAGTTGATAATAGGCATGAGGAGAGAGAGAGAGAAGTGAGCAGAGAGAGAGAGATGAGTGAGAGAGCAGACAGAGACAGAGACAGAGACAGAGACAGAGGTAGAGAGAGCGAGAGAGAGAGAGAGAGAGAAGAGAAGAGACAGAGAAAGAGAGAGAGAGAGAGAGAGAGAGAGAGAGAGAGAGAGAGAGAGAGGAGAGAGAGAGAGAGAGAGAGAGAGAGAGAGAGAGAGAGAGAGAGAGAGAGAAGAGAGAACTCGAACTCGAACTCGAACTCGAACTCGAACTCGAACTCGAACTTGAACTCGAACTCGAACTCGATATTTATTGTCATCACCAACATAGGTTTAATGACAAGGGGGTAATGAATCAATTAATGTACATGACCAAATAATAATATGTTAACCACGTATTGTTTTTACATTCTTTTACACAAAGAAATATAACAAAATGCCCAGTATGGGAAAGACAGAAAAACCCTAGAAAACAGACCAAAACCCGAGAAGAGAGAGAGAGAGAGAGAGAGAGAGGAGAGAGAGAGGAGAGAGAGGAGAGAGAGAGAGAGAGAGAGAGAGAGAGAGAGAGAGAGGACTACGACTACTACTACTACTACACCTGCTGCTGCTCCTGCTGTTACTATTACTACTACTACTACTACTACTACTGCTACTGCTGCTATTACTGCTACTATTCATAAGGCCCCTAATCATGATTCAAGAATTAAACCAAGACAAGCACTCTCATCATTCACCAAAACAATCACCAACAACGACCAAATCTCCAGGGCACAAAGCACACGCAAACTGGGATGAGGGAAGACAGGGGGGGGGGGGGGGGATGGGGAGTAGGGATATGTGACCTCTGACCCAAGCCGTCATCCTTCTTCTGTTTCACACACACACACACACGCACACATATATACGCCAAGGACTAGACGTTCAGTTCTATTTTCCGGTCACATTGAGGAGAAACGTCTAGACTTCTACGGGAAACGAACTCTGGAACCTTGAGTTAAGTTATTGGCAGCCATTGTTCTGCTTCTCTTTTTTTTAACATGTTGCTTATGCCAGTATTCGTTATAAGTGTGACCCAGCTTTGGAACATTCACACACGCACACACATACATACACAAGCACACACAGACACACAGACACACAGACACAGACACAGACAGACACAGACACAGACACACAGACACACACACACAGACAGACACACACACACACACACACACACACACACACACACATACACACACACACATAGGATGCTGAGCTACGGTAAACTCAAGCCTGCTCGACAACTGACCCTTCCCCAAGTTGTCAAAGAATGTCATACATACACATATTCATTCTCTCTCTCTCTCTTTCTCTCTCTCTCTTTTCTCTCTCTCTGTCTCTTTCTCTGTCTCTTTTCTCTTTGCCTCATTGTCTCTGTATCTCTGTCTACATCTCTTTGTCCTTTTGTTCTGCTCTTGTCTCCTGCTCTCATTTCTCTCTGTCTTTTTGCCTCTCCGTTTTCTGCTGTTCTCTCGC
>JAPXFY010000028.1:33302939-33305439 GCA_030674185.1 Monoplex corrugatus
CACACACACACACACACACACATCACACACACACACACACACACACACACACACACACACACACACACACACACACACACACACACACACACACACACACACACACACACACAACGTACAGAAGAAACACACCATTATGAAGTCACAAAATGACAGGTGCGGTAATCAAGCAGGTAAATGTCAGACTTGTAATAAGAATGTCCGGGTTTGGTCCCTTCTGAGTACCTCCTGCCTGGTGAAAAAGGGTGGAGAATTTGTTAAGTTCTCTGGTCAGCATGCGTGTAGACCTACCAGTGTCTGAAACCCCTTTGTGTGCATGCTCATGCAGAAAATCAAATATGCACTATAAAGATCTTGTAAGTCATGTCTTGTGTGTTTGGTGGCTTATGAAAGCTTGGCTCAGCAAATCAGAGTATGCAGACTGCACCAGTATACTGCCTGCACAGTGTGGACAAAACTGCGCATATACACATCTGAGAAAATCTGAACGCTATAGAAAGTTCAAAAGATTTTTTTCTAAAATTAACACAAACTGAGCAGACCTGTGCCCCTTAAAAAGATAAGCAAAGATCAGGGAAAGGGTAATGATTGTTTTATACACGTTACTGTTTTATATTTTTTCTAATTAGTCTTCATTTTTATGGTAGAAAAACAAAAACAAAAACTTGTGTCTCAGAACATGTATAATCTTTTAGAATAGTATTCAGAATTTATTTTGTCACGATAAAAGATTCATATTCCAATATAGTGCATATTTTCATCACATGGAAAGTGTGTTGCAAGTGCATGATTTGTGCGTGCCGGCGGGCGCGTGCGTGTGTGTGTGTACACAAAAACCGAGTTATTAATCACAGTGCCAAAAATGTAATAAATTAATTTAATTGCATATTAATTAATTTAATTACAATCTGATTTTATAAATAAATCCTGTACTTCCTTGCTAGCATTAAATAAAAGTACAGAAATATATCTGTATATAATCAAACATTTCAGCCATGATTTATTGACACAGATGAAGCATGGGGCGCCTTCGCGCGCGCGCGCGCGCACACAGACACAGACACACAGACACAGACACACACACAGACACACACACACACACACACACACACACACACACACTCACACACACACACACACACACACACACACACACACACACACACACACACACTAGCGTTCATTGCCTATGATATCATTATATTGAATGATGTCATAATAATGGAACAAGCAAGCTGCTAGGAAAGATAAAAGGTAATTGCTAGATCTATTTTCCTTTAAAAATCCGAGTATAACAATTTAGCTTGTCGGCACATTGGTAGTATCAGTGAAAAACAAATGGCTTACATATGTTTATAATGTCACACATCGTAAAGTACAGGAAAGGCTGTGGTTACATCCCTTGCTTTCGGGGGTGGGGGGGGGGGGGGGGGGGGGTGTCAGGGGACGTAGATGTGTTTCACGTGTAATATAAACCCAAATCGCTTTCACGTACGGGACACGTACGTTTCGTGATACGTATACGTGTTGGGAGATAGGCTTACGTGACGTGTAATCTAAAGGTCTCTATAGTGAGTGTGTGTGTGTGTGTGTGTGTGTGTGTGTGTGTGTGATGTGTGTGTGTGTGTGTGTGTGGTGTGTGTGTGTGTGGTGTGTGTGTGGTCTGTATCTGTGTGTTGTCTGTGTGTGTGTGAGCGCAAACGTGTATGTACGAGTGTGGATCCAGTGATCAGTTTACCTGGAAAAATATGGATTTTTCTCAGGTATAGAAATCAGACCATGTGAGCCAGGTTGACATTTCACAGGACTCTGTTTCTCTCTCTCTTGTCTGTCTCTGTCTGTCTCTCTCTTTCTTTCTTTGTCTTCTGTCTGTCTGTCTGTCTCCCTCCCTACCTCGCTCTCTCTCTCTCCTGATTCTATTTTTTTGTTTCTCTCTCTCTGCCAGTCTGTCTTTGTGTCTGTCTCTGTCTGTCCGTTTGTCTGTCTGTCTTTATCTCTCTCTGTCTGTCACTCTCTGTGTGTCTGTCTGTCTCTGTTTGTCTCTGCTTCTCTGTCTGTTTGTCGGTCGGTCTGTCTTTGTCCCTGTCTCTCTGTGTGTCTCTCTATCTGTGTCTCTGGCTCTTTTTTTTCTCTCTCTCTCTCTGTCTGTGTATCTCTGTCTCTCTCTGTGTCTGTGTATCTCTGTCTCTCTCTCTGTCTGTGTATATATCTCTCTCTCTCTGACTGTGTATCTCTGTCTCTCTGTCTGTCTGTGTATCTCTGTCTCTCTCTCTGTCTGTGTATCTTTGTCTCTCTCTGTGTCTGTGTATCTCTGTCTCTCTCTCTGTCTGTGTATTATCTCTCTCTCTCTGACTGTATATCTCTGTCTCTCTCTCTGTCTCTGTATCTTTGTCTCTCTCTCTGTCTGTGTATCTCTGTCTCTCTCTCTGTCTGTATCTCTGTCTCTCTCTCTGTCTGTGTATCTCTGTCTCTCTTCTGTTTCTGTGTATCTCTGTCTCTC
>JAPXFY010000028.1:33332939-33340439 GCA_030674185.1 Monoplex corrugatus
TTTAAAATGGTATTTTAATGCACTGATGACAGCAGAAAGAACGCGATTTCCTAATAAAAGTACCTATTTTTGTCTCTTATTATGAACCGTAACCTATACAGTACCCGTACATGTAATATACTGATGGAAAGCTCTTTGGTGCACCTTTCAGATAATGACAGCTAAAAATAAGAAACAAACTGGGTCAAAGCCACCAAATAAAGAAATTTAAGGAAAATGTCTAGTAGAGCACACACAAACTTTAGAGGCCGTTTTCTCAAAATGGCCGTCATACAACTTAATGATTATAAACATACATAACTTCTACATTTTTTTGAGTACAAGCTTTATTCAAGTACCAAAATAATCAGCTGAATGTTCACTGTTTAGTGATATGTATATCTCAAAATGCCCAAAATGCTAGTTAAGACTGATTTTGTGGTGGGAAGTCACATTTGAAATTCGGGCTTCCCTCTGTCGAGGTAGCTGCAGTGCAGAACCATGTTTTAATCCTTTGGCTCCCGCACCCTGTCCACCAGCATCTTGCATTTGTCCACAGTGCTAGCAAAGCAAAAACAGTCTTTTTGACTTCCTCACCCTATCCACCAGATTCTCTTTCTTTCTCTCTTTTTTCTCTCTCTCTTTTCTCTTTTCTTTCTCTCTTTCTCTCAGTCACTCTATCTGTCCCTCTTTTCTCTCAAGTTATGTCTGCTGTCAGTCTCTCTGTCTCTCTCTTTCTGTTCTTATTCTCTCTCTCTCTCTCTCTTCTCTCTCTCTCTCCTGTCTCTCTCCTCTGTCTGTCTGTCTCTCTCTTAATAGTTCTCTCTCTCTCTCTCGTTCTAGTTATCTCTCTCTTTTCACTCATTTTTCTCTCCCTCTCTCTCTCTCCCTTATCTCTGTTTCTCTCTGTCCCCCTCTGTCTCTCTGATTCTCTCTCTCTCCCTCCTATTGTCTCTCTTTCTCTTGTCTCTATCTCTTCTCTCTCTCTACCTCTCTTTTTACTATATCTCTGTCTGTCTCTCTGTCTGTCTGTCTGTCTCTCTTAATAATTCTCTCTCTGTCTTCACTCTCGCGCTCTCTCTCTCTCTTTTTTCTAGTTATCCCTCTCTCTTCTCTCTCTCTCTCCCTCCTCTCTCTTTCCTCTTTCTCTCTCTCTCTCACTCACTTTATCTATCTTCTATCTATCTATCTATCTATCTATCTATCTACTATCTATCTATCTATCTATCTCTATCTATCTATCTATCTATCTATCTATCTATCTACTATCTATCTATCTATCTATTATCTATCTATCTGTCTCTGTTTCTCGGTCCCTCCTCCCCCTCTCTTCTCTCCCTCCTCTCATCTGTCTCTGTCTCTCTTTCTCTCTCCCCACTTTCTCTCTCTCTGTCTCTCTTCCCCCCCCTCCTCCTCTCTCTCTCTCCCGATTCTCCAACAGGATTACCTTACCACTACCACAGGATTATAGAACAACCTTCACCTTTCTACGTGTCAACGTGTGGCCACAGCTGTTGCACTTGATGTCATGTTACACAATATTTGGGATGAAATTGTGGCACTTGTAATAAACCAGTCTGTTGTTGCTGTAGGTAAATTACTTTCTTTCCCTGAAGATATATCACATTGCTGTTGTATTTTACTATCTCTGTCTGTCTGTTTGTCTGTCTGTTTGTCTGTCTGTTAGTCTGTCTGTCTGTTTGTCTGTTAGTCTGTCTCTGTCTGTTTGTCTCTCTCTCTGTGTTTCTGTCTGAGTTTCTTTCTCTGTCTCTGTCTCTCTGTCTCTGTCTCTCTGTCTCTATCTCTCTTTCTCTCCCTCTTTAATTCTCTCTCTGATTCTCTCATTTCTCTCTCTCTCTCTTCTTTCTCTCTCTCTCTCTCTCTCTCTCTCTCTCTCTCTTTCTTTTCTTTTCTCTCTGTCTCTGTCTCTATCTGTCTCTTTCTCTGTCTCTCTCTGTCTCTCTTTCCCTCTGTCAGTCTTCTCTCTCTCTCTCTCTGTCCCTCTGCCTCTCTGCCTCTCTTTGTCTCTCTGTCTGTCTCTGTCTCTCTCCCTCTCTCTCTCATTTTGTATGATCGCTTCACATTCTAATGTTGTTCGTGCTTAATGCTGATTTCTGTTACTTGGTTCGATAACATTTGTGTTATTTTCTCCTGTTCCAGAACTCTGATGATGAGCGAAAAGCTCGAAACATTTCAGAAGAATTTCATGGTTTGCCACATATATATACATAATATATATATATATATATATATATATATATATATATACATATACATACATATATATATGTATATATGTATATAATATATATATATAATATAATATATATATATAAATATGTATATATATATATATATATATATATATGTATGTATACATGTACATAATTATATACGAATGGCCATAAGGATATACGTGCTTGATCAATCGCTCAATGCCCTATGACCAGTGCACTTAGAAATGACAGAGTATTTTGTAATGAAGGAGTAATCATGTATCGAGAATGAAAGGCCTGTGGAGAACAAGGTAAGTATTTAACCCTTTGACTCCCTCACCTTTGTTTACCAGCATCCTGCATTGTCAACGATACTAGTAAAGCAAAATCGTAGCCCTTTGATTGCTGCATCCTGTCCACCAGCTTCCTACATTGTCAACCATATTAGCAAAGCAAAAAACTTAACCCTTTGACTCCCTCACACCTGTCCACCAGCATCCTGCATTGTCAACCATGCTAGCAAAGCAAAACCTTAACCCTCAGACTCCCACATCCTGACCACCAGCATTCTGCATTGTCAACCATGCTAGCAAAGCAAAACCTTAACCCTCAGACTCCCACACTCTGTCCACCAGCAGCCTGCATTGCCAACCATATTAACAAAGTAAAAACGTAACCCTCTGACTCCCACACCCTGTCCACCAGCATCCTGTATTGTCAACAATGCTAGCAAAGCAAAACCTGAACCCTTAGTCTCCCTCACCATGTCCACCAGCATCCTGCATTGTCAACCATGCTAGCAAACTTTTTGCCCTTTAATTCCCTCACCCTTTCCACCAGCTCAACCCTTTGGCTCCCTCACTAAGAAGTGATAATAGGGTGTGGGAGTCAAAGGGTTAATTTTTTATGCAGTGGATAGCAGGAGTAAATGTGTACTTCTTTCAGGTAATGCCAGAGAAGGTGGATGGGTAGAAAAAGGAAAACAATAATGTGTGACTTTCCACAATGGTACGAATCGTTTGTCGCCATACTGTAATTTTCAGTCATTCCAGATTGTATATGTGCATGTTCTGCTCTTTGCAACGGTGAAATCTGTTTTCAAATCAGATCTTTGTTTTCTGAGATATAGGCTCTGGAATATGATACCCATCTGAATCTCCATTTTGAGAAAAGTTCGGACAAAAAACGAGCAGTAATAGTACCAGCAATATACATACATATATATATATATATAATATATGTCAACACGAGTGAAACTTTCCAAGTAAGGCACAAACTGACATGTACATCTACCAACGTAGTGTATCTCCTCCGCTACGATATCTGCCCTAAAACTCAACACATAGGACAAACGAAAAATTCTCTCAAAACCAGATTCTACCAACACCGGTCAAACATCCAAAAAAATACAGGCACTCAGGTCACCAAACACTTCAAGCAAACTGGCCATTCACTTCAAAATTTAAGATGTGTCGCAGTGGAGAAGGTGCATTCTGAGAACCTGGACACCAGACTGAGGAGGGAGTCTTTTTGGATGAACAAAATGAAAACCATATTTCCTTTGGGCCTGAACTCTGTCAATTGACGTCACAGCAATATCGAGTCAAGACTACGTAATGTAGCCTACGTAAAATATTCTGATGTGTTTGTGTAGCATATCGTACATGTAGACAGTGACTAAAGTCCCCTTGAGGAAGGCGGGTGTACCACCGAAAATTTGGGACATTTTTACATCGATTTGTTGCCTTTTCTGTGCACATGCTGCTTCAATTATACATCTATATATATATATGTATATATACATATATATATCTATAATTATATATATATATATATATATGTAATATGTATGTATATATACATATATATACATACATATGTATATTCAGATAAGTACATATCTGCATGTGTACATATATATATATGTATCTATTTATTTCTTTTGCTGATATATGTATATATGTATACATATATGTGTATATATTATGTCTATATATGTACATATCTATACATATATATACACACATACATATGCATACATATATTTTGTGAGACCCAGTCTTCACAGATTCTGTATCTCCTTTTAATCATTTTGGCAGGGATATTGCAGAGATACAAGCCAACATGCAACGTCAGAACAAGATGGAGGCAGCTCACATGTGGTTTCTAAGAAGAATATTAAGAGTTCCATGGACAGCAAGGAAAACGAACGAGACTTTCTTGATGGCAGACATGTAAAGAACATTAATGAAGAAGATTAGGAAATGACAAGGAACATTTATAGGATATCCCATTAGGCACGAGATATTAGAGCTCCTGGTCACAACAGGAAAGCTGGAGGGAAAAAGAGCACCAGGTAGAAAGAGAGGGAACATATTGGACGGACTTGAGGAGTGGATAAAGATAGAGAGGGTGGAAGATGTGCTTGCAGTGGCAAAGGACAGATTCATATGGAGGGCCATGATCATCAACGCCATGTGGCAGGGCACATCATGATGATGATGACATACAAGGAGGAAAATCATTGCTGAAAAATATCACACACACACAGACACACACAGACACACACAGACACACACACAAACACACACACACACACACAACACACACACACACACACACACACACACACACAACACACACACACACACACACACACACCACACAAACACACACACACAAACACAAACACACACACACACACACATACACACACACACACACACACACACACACACACACACACCACACACACACACACACACACACACACACACAAACACACACGCACACACCGACAAACTGCAGGTAAGGCGTTTTCAAAGAACATTTTAACAAAGAAACATTCGCAGTACTACAAATGTACTTAGGGTAGCATTAAAGGAGAAAGTTGCAATATGGTTATTGTATTAGTTATTACTGTTTAAGGCCCAGCAGACTGCGCAGAGCCATATCAGGACTATAACCATCTCAAAAAGCACACCATACCTCATTAGAATAAACAAACAAAAACAAACAAACAAACAAAAAACAGAATAGAAAACCTGGAAATTTAAGTACACATTTCAACGTATTCGCGCACATAATCTAAGGATAAGCTCCTGGCGTTGACGACTCCGTCCAATCTATCACCAGGGAATTTAGAAAAAAGGACATACTTTTAAGTAAAAACGTGAACATAAATAAATCGCCAGGGAATTTAGAAAAAAGGACATACTTTTAAGTAAAAACGTGAACATAAATAAATCACCAGGGAATTTAGAAAAAAGGACATACTTTTAAGTAAAAACGTGAACATAAAAAAAATCACCAGGGAATTTAGAAAAAAGGACATACTTTTAAGTAAAAACGTGAACATAAATAAATCACCAGGGAATTTAGAAAAAAGGACATACTTTTAAGTAAAAACGTGAACATAAATAAATCACCAGGGAATTTAGAAAAAAGGACATACTTTTAAGTAAAAACGTGAACATAAAAAAATCACCAGGGAATTTAGAAAAAAGGACATACTTTTAAGTAAAAACGTGAACATAAATAAATCACCAGGGAATTTAGAAAAAAGGACATACTTAAGTAAAAACGTGAACATAAAAAAATCACCAGGGAATTTAGAAAAAAGGACATACTTAAATAAAAACGTGAACATAAATAAATCACCAGGGAATTTTTAAAAAAAGGACATACTTAAATAAAAACGTGAACATAAATAAATCACCAGGGAATTTTAAAAAAAAAAAGGACATACTTAAATAAAAACGTGAACATAAATAAATCACCAGGGAATTTTAAAAAAAAAAGGACATACTTAAGCAAAAACGTGAACATAAATAAATCACCAGGGATTTTAGAAAAAAGGACATACTTTTAAGTAAAAACGTGAACATAAATAAATCACCAGGGAATTTTTAAAAAAAGGACATACTTAAATAAAAACGTGAACATAAATAAATCACCAGGGAATTTAGAAAAAAGGACATACTTTTAAGTAAAAACGTGAACATAAATAAATCACCAGGGAATTTTTTAAAAAAGGACATACTTTTAAGTAAAAACGTGAACATAAATAAATCACCAGGGAATTTTAAAAAAGGACATACTTTTAAGTAAAAACGTGAACATAAATAAATCACCAGGGAATTTTAAAAAAGGACATACTTTTAAGTAAAAACGTGAACATAAATAAATCACCAGGGAATTTTAAAAAAGGACATACTTTTAAGTAAAAACGTGAACATAAATAAATCACCAGGGAATTTTTTAAAAAAGGACATACTTAAATAAAAACGTGGACATAAATAAATCACCAGGGAATTTTAAAAAAGGACATACTTTTAAGTAAAAACGTGAACATAAATAAATCACCAGGGAATTTTAAAAAAGGACATACTTTTAAGTAAAAACGTGAACATAAATAAATCACCAGGGAATTTTTTAAAAAAGGACATACTTAAATAAAAACGTGGACATAAATAAATCACCAGGGAATTTTTAAAAAGACATACTTAAGTAAAAACGTGAACATAAATAAATCACCAGGGAATTTAAAAAAAGACATACTTAAGTAAAAACGTGAACATAAATAAATCACCAGGGAATTTTTAAAAAGACATACTTAAGTAAAAACGTGAACATAAATAAATCACCAGGGAATTTAAAAAAAGACATACTTAAGTAAAAACGTGAACATAAATAAATCACCAGGGAATTTAAAAAAAGACATACTTAAGTAAAAACGTGAACATAAATAAATCACCAGGGAATTTTAAAAAAGGACATACTTAAGTAAAAACGTGAACATAAATAAATCACCAGGGAATTTTAAAAAAGGACATACTTAAGTAAAAACGTGAACATAAATAAATCACCAGGGAATTTTAAAAAAAAGGACATACTTTTAAGTAAAAACGTGAACATAAATAAATCACCAGGGAATTTTAAAAAAGGACATACTTTTAAGTAAAAACGTGAACATAAATAAATCACCAGGGAATTTTAAAAAAGGACATACTTAAATAAAACCGTGAACATAAATAAATCACCAGGGAATTTTAAAAAAGGACATACTTTTAAGTAAAAACGTGAACATAAATAAATCACCAGGGAATTTTAAAAAAGGACATACTTAAATAAAACCGTGAACATAAATAAATCACCAGGGAATTTTTTAAAAAAAGGACATACTTTTAAGTAAAAACGTGAACATAAATAAATCACCAGGGAATTTTTAAAAAAAGGACATACTTTTAAGTAAAAACGTGAACATAAATAAATCACCAGGGAATTTAGAAAAAAGGACATACTT
>JAPXFY010000028.1:33362939-33367939 GCA_030674185.1 Monoplex corrugatus
TCAAGTCTCAACCGATCAAAAGCCTTGGTAAAATCAACAAGGCATAAATACAAATCCTTATTCAACTCGATTGACCTAGCTATAATAGTTCTTATGATGCATATGGCATTAACAGTTCCTTTCCCTTCAACAAATCCACACTGTTTTTCTGCTATTTCTCTTTTGATTTTGTTCCTTGTCCTCATTATGATTATTCTTAATAGTATTTTTGTTACATGACTCATCAAGCTGATTGTACGATGGAGTTCGCATTCTATAGCCCCTGTTTTCTTTGGAAGTGCAATGAAAATTGACTTTGACATAAGTTTGGGAATTTTCCGAAGTCATAAATTTCATTTAGGAGGACTGTTCTTTTTTCAATATCGAATTCCTCCAGGGTTTCAATCATCTCTGTAATAATGTTGTCTGGTCCTGGGGCTTTTCCTGGTTTCATCTTTTTCAATGCTGCTCTAACTTCATCTTTCATTACGGATGGTCCTTCAACGTTCTTTCTTATAACGTGTTCTTCGTTTCTGTCATCTAGAAAAAGGTCTTTCATGTACTCTCCCCATCTATTTAATATTTTGTCTTTTTCCATGATAAGCGTACCATCTTTCGATTTTAAGCAACCAGTTGATGTGCATGTCTTTTTCCTGTGGGCAATTTCTTCAGTTCTTCTGCACATACCCTGAGGATCCGTTTTGTGTCGGTCTTCTATTTCTTTGTATTTTTTTCAGCCAAGCTTCTTTAGCTTCATTGCACCTATTCCTGATTTCTTTGTTTATCTTTCTGTATCTTTCCTCTTTTCCCTTTGCTTGCCTCCGTTCTTCCATCAAGACAACACTTCCTTTTGTCATCTGGTTCCTTTTTTACTTTTCTATCTACTCTAGGGATTTCTTCACAAGCTTTGTTTATCGAGTTGCTCAACTTTGTCCATTGTTTTTCACTGTCACCAACGTCTTCCAGAGCACTGAATTTGTTTTGAACACGCACATTATTTTTTTACGTGTCGCTGTCTTTAAGAGTTTTTTTTTTACGTGTCGCTGTCTTTAAGAGTTTTTTTTTTACGTGTCGCTGTCTTTAAGAGTTTTTTTTTTTACGTGTCGCTGTCTTTAAGAGTTTTTTTTTTTACGTGTCGCTGTCTTTAAGAGTTTTTTTTTTACGTGTCGCTGTCTTTAAGAGGTTTTTTTTTACGTGTCGCTGTCTTTAAGAGGTTTTTTTTTACGTGTCGCTGTCTTTAAGAGTCTTGGATTTAGTTTGATGTTGCTTTTGGTCTGTTTTTCTTTCCTTTAGTGTCAGCCATAATCCTCCAGTTACAGGAGAGGCTGTCAGCAAAGACTATCTAAATCTTTCTTTTATTGATCAGGACGTAGTCATTTTGAATTTTTGGTATTGTCTCCTGGACTCATCCATGTCCATTTGCTTCTGTTAGGCTGCTCAAACCAGGTGTTTCCTACTATGAACTCACTCATCTGTGCCCATTCCACTAGTTTCCCTTCCGTTTCATTTTGTGTAGCAAGGCCATGAGGTCCAACTGTTTTCAGTCACAGACACGTCATCAAATCAACACTACACGTGTCACGCCGCCTTTCTGAGCCAACAAAACTAGAACTCAAATGACTCCCATTCCTTGGGGCTTTGGCACAGTCTTGCAAGGTAGCCCAGCAATTTGGCACAGTCTTGCAAGGTAGCCCAGCAATTTGGCACCGTCTTGCAAGATAGCCCAGTAATTTGGCACAGTCTTGCAAGATAGCCCAGTAATTTTGCACAGTCTTGCAAGATAGCCCAATAAGTTGGCACAGTCTTGCAAGATAGCCCAGCAATTTTGCACCGTCTTGCAAGGTAGCCCAGCAATTTTGCACCGTCTTGCAAGATAGCCCAGCAATTTGGCATATTCTTGCAAGATAGCCCAGTAATTTGGCACAGTCTTGCAAGATAGTCCAGTAATTTGACTCAGTCTTGTAAGATAGCCCAGTAATTTGGCACAGTCTTGCAAGATAGGACAGCAATTTGGCACGTCTTGCAAGATAGTACAGCAATTTGGCACAGTCTTGCAAGATAGCCCAGCAATTTGGCACCGTCTTGCAAGATAGCCCAGCAATTTGGCACAGTCTTGCAAGATAGTGCAGCAATTTGGCTCAGTCTTTTAAGATAGCCCAGCAATTTGGCACAGTCTTGCAACATAGTCCCGCAATGTGACACAGTCTTGCAATATAGTCCAGCAATTTGGCACAGTCTTGTACGGTAGCCCAACAATTTGGCATAGTCTTGCAACATCGTCCAGCAATTTGGCACAATCTTGAAGATAGCCCAGCAATTTGGCACAGCCTTGCAAGGTAGCCCAGCAATTTGGCAGAATCTTGCAACATCGTCCAGCAAATTGGCACAGTCTTGCAAGATAGCCCAGCAATTTGGCACAGTCTCGCAAGATAGTCCAGCAATTTGTCACAGTCTCGCAAGATAGCCCAGCAATTTGGCACAGTCTTGCAAGATAGCCCAGCAATTTGGCACAGTCTCGCAAGATAGCCCAGCAATTTGGCACAGTCTTGCAAGATAGTCCAGCAATTGGCACAGTCTCGCAAGATAGTCCAGCAATTTGGCACAGTCTCGCAAGATAGCCCAGCAATTTGGCACAGTCTTGCAAGATAGCCCAGCAATTTGGCACAGTCTCGCCAATAGCCCAGCA
This sequence comes from Monoplex corrugatus, assembly GCA_030674185.1. Taxonomy (NCBI): domain Eukaryota; kingdom Metazoa; phylum Mollusca; class Gastropoda; order Littorinimorpha; family Ranellidae; genus Monoplex; species Monoplex corrugatus. Next base: position 33,365,605 of record JAPXFY010000028.1, read on the forward strand.
ATTTGGCACAGTCTTGCAAGATAGTCCAGTAATTTGGCACAATCTTGCAACATAGTCCAGCAAACCCACCCACGCACCCAACCCACCCTATTCTCCCGAATCGTGACGGTAATAGTTCAAGCGACATTTTGAACATCGACTCGTTTCCGAAAATGGTTGTGGAAATTTATTGCCGCGTGGCTGTAGTCGACTGTCGTGATGGAGATGGAGATGGAGATGGAGATGGAGGAGGAAGCAGACGGTGGAGGGGGGGTGAGGAGTTGGGGTAGTGGTGGTGGTAGTGGTAGGGTTGGGTGAGGGAAGAGGGTAGAGTTTGTGCGGGGGAAGCTCAGAGAGAGTTGGGAGGATCGAAAGATAAAATAGGCGTGTCTGGATAATGGCGTCCGGGTGTGTGTGTGTGTGTGTGTGTGTGTGTGTGTGTGTGTGTGTGTGTGTGTGTGTGTGTGTGTGTGTGTGTGTGTGTGTGTGTGTGTGTGTTCGTTCGTTCTTTGATTTAACGTCTGTTCACTATGAGTGATATTAGACGGTGTGTGTGTGTGTGTGTGTGTGTGTGTGTGTGTGTGTGTGTGTGTGTGTGTGTGTGTGTGTGTGTGTGTGTGTGTGTGTCTGGTTTTGTGTGTGTGGATGGGGTGTGTGGGTGTGTGGGTGTGCGTGTTTGTGTTCGTGTGTGTGTGTGTGTGTGTGTGTGTGTGTGTGTGTGTGTGTGTGTGTGTGTGTGTGTGTGTGTGTGTGTGTATGTCTGTCTGTGCTCGTGTGTATGTGTGTGTGTGTGTGTGTGAGTGTATGTGTGTGTGTGTGTGTGTGTGTGTGCGCGCGCATGTCTGTCTGTCCATCTGTCTGTCTGTCTGTGTCTGTGCTCGTATGTGTGTGTGTGTGTATGTGTGTATGCGTATGTGTGCACGCATGTCTGCCTGTCCATCTGTCTGTCTGTGTGTCTGTGCTCGTGTGTGTGGGTGGGTGGATGGATGAGTGAAGAGGAGAAAAAACAGTCTGCTGATACACTGAATGAGTAAGATGACCTGTCCTCAAGGCTGCAATGCTTCCATTCAGACATTCAGATCCATTAGTGGTGACAGGGACGCCATGAAACATTCATGTTCACCTTGGTGCTGATGACAACCAGTGGGAGCCCTGATGGAAGGCAACGGATGGCATCTGCTTTCCTACGTTCATAAAATACAGGCAAGTTGTGTTGCAACTACCACAGGCAAGCAGGTGATCATATATTGGAAAACTTTATAAACAGAGAGAGTAAGAGAGAGAGAGAGAGAGAGAGGGAAAGAGAGAGAGGGGGGGAGAGAGAGGGGGAAGAGAGAGAGAGAGAGAGAAACTGAGAGAGAGACAGAGAGAGACAGAGAGACAGAAAGTAAGTGACAGAGAGACAGAGAGAGGGATTGAGTGAGAGAGAGGGACAATGAGAGATGGAGAGAGAGACAAAGAGAGAGAGACAGAGACAGAGATAGAGACAGAGAGAAAGAGAGTGTAATTATCATCATTATCATCATCATTATCATCATCATCATCTTCATTATCATCATCATCATCATCATCATCACCATCACCATCACCATCACCATCATCACCATCACATCATACTAGCGGGCCCCAGTAGCTCAGTTGGTTTGAGCGTCAGATTCACATGCTAATGGTTGTGAGTTCAAATCCTGGGGTGCGCCATATTAAAACTGGCCATCATACTGTCCCATCTTAACATCATTGTTGTTCTGGTGGTGTCAGTATAGGATTAAATAAGTCCTCCCATTAAAACTGGCCTTCTCACTGACCCATCTTAACATCATTGTTTTTCTGGTGGTGTCAGTATAGGATTAGATAAGTCCTCCTTACACCATTTCCCTGGGATGGTTATCCCCGTCGGCCATATCACCTGAGGTGGGTGTCGACGTAAAAACTGAACCAAACCAAACGACCAATCATACTCAGTTCCGGAAATGTGCATGCTGGGTGATTCATTGTTTCCGTAAGCCATAAAACACTAACATAGCTTAAGCAGCATCTTTGGCATGCATATTTCATGTCATCTCATTGTCACAGTGGATTTACCATGTAAAACTCGGGCTGCTCAACCCTTTAGAATGCGTCGCCGCAATGAAGCCCACGCAATTTTTTTTAACCAAGACTTTAAAAAGGCAAGACAGCTAATTCGCCTTCGAGGGGAGGGACCTGGGAAACCAACCTATCTCTCCAATTTTTTTTACCAGGCGAATACCTTGCTCTTCACGATTTTCAACTGTCGTGGGATCTTTAGCGTGTGTAAGCCAGATTCGTTTTTCATCCCCTTCCGAAGGACTGGACGTTCAGTTCGATTTTCCGGTCA
>JAPXFY010000028.1:33370439-33372939 GCA_030674185.1 Monoplex corrugatus
GCCGACAGGTGAGTGCTAAAGAACAGATTTCACAATCTTCAATATTCCAATAAGGTCTGTGACTGCGGAATCAAAATCCATACGGGCTTCCAACAACACTGGTACTCTGGTACAGGGATTATCGATCCGTCTTTCGTCTTTAAACGATGCTGTTTTTAAACGAGGCGGTGCTTACAATCCGTAATACCCCATTCAAATCTCCGACGGGAGACAAAAAACAAGAAACAAACAAGTAAATAAATAAAACAAATAAATAAATAAATACACAAATAAATAAGTGAACAAACAAATAAATAAATAAACAAACAAATGAATAAATAAATAACAAATAAGTAAATAAGTAATAAGTAAATAAACAAATGAATAAAGAGAGAGAGAGAGGGGGAGAGAGAAAGAGAGAGAGAGAGAGAGACAGACAGACAGACAGACTGACAGACAGACAGAAAGAGAGAGAGAGAGAGAGAAACATAGGCACACAGAGAGAGACAGAGACAGACAGACAGACAGTCAGACAGACAGAGAAAGAGACAGAGACAGAGACAGAGACAGATACAGAGACAGAGACAGAGAACACAAAGTAAAACAAAGCAAAACAAAACAAAAAAAGACAGACAAAGAAAAACATGTAATAACCGACGATAATAATTATTTATTGTAGTACGAGAGAACACCAGGTAGACTCAGGGAGAAAATACTGGACGGACTTGCAGGATGGCTGAGGACAGAGAGGGTGGGAGATGTTCTTGCAGGACGAAAGATAGATTCGTATGGAGGACCATAATCGCTGACGCCACGCGGCAGGGAACATGATGATGATGAGAATGAGCGTACGATCAATATATTGGCCTTTGTTGAGGTTTGCAAAACTACCTTTTCATGCGGTCTTGTAAATGGTAGTGTTGCGTACAGAACTTAACGAGTAGACTTCCGCTCTGCCTTCGCCTAACACTTACCCTTTCTGTTTTTAAATCCAATTCAAAAGCCCACCTCTTTTCTCGGGCCCGACAATGAATTCTACAACTACTTCTTTCCCTCAGTCTGTGTATTAAATATTGTAAGGTGGTCTTTGTCGATTGTATGCGTATGCCTGGTGCGTGAGTGCGCTTTGATTTGAATTGTCAAGATTTGGTGCCGTGTAAATATTATTGTCATCATCATCATCATCATCATCATCATCATCATCATCATCATCATCATCATCATCATCATCATCATCATCACTATTAATGCTATCATATAATCATTAGCAGTAGTAATAATAGTAGTGGTATCATTATTATTGTTATTATCATTATCTATTTGTATCATTATCATCATCATCAGCAGCAGCAGCATTATTAGTATTATCATCATCATTATTATTGTTATTATCATTATTATTATTATATTATTATTATTATCATTATTATCATCATCATTATTATTACTATTATAATAATAATAATAATAATAATTAATAATAATAATTATTATTATCATTATTATAGTCTTTCATCTTTAAGTGATGCCGCCTCAAATGCAGCGGTGTTCACAATCTGTGGCACCCCATCCAAGTCTGTCATTACGGACGAAAGAAAAAAAAACAAACCTTAATGAATGATTGGAGTTGTACGGTCATACCAGCGTTTAATCACTGGAGTCTATTTGTACTGATTTTCTGTGGTTTGGGGAAAGGTGGAGTTGTACATACATCAATGTTTTATCTTTCGTCTGTACTAAATTTTTCAGTACTGCTTTGCTTTCACAGAAATGTCCCTGTAGGGAATTTAAGTGTAGGGACTTTTAGTGCCAAGTGTATTGATTGAAGGTAACTTCTATGTGTGTGTGTGTGTGTGTGTGTGTGTGTGTGTGTGTGTGTGTGTGTGTGTGTGTGTGGTGTGTGTAGTGTGTGTGTGTGTACGTGTGTGTGTGTGTGTGTGTGTGTGTGTGTGTGTGTGTGTGTGTGTTTGACTCTGTGTGTGTGTGTGTGTGTGTGTGTGTGTGTGTGTGTTGTGTTTGACTGTGTGTGTGTGTGTGCGTGTTTGTTTGTGCGAATGTGTGTGTGTGTGCATGTGTGTGTGTGTGTTTCTCTCTGTCTGTGTATGTGTGTGTGTGTGTGTGTGTGTGTGTGTGTGTGTGTGTGTGTGTGTGTGTGTGTGTGTGTGTGTGTGTGTGAGTGTGTGTGTGTGAGAGAGTTAGAATATGTGTGTGTGCGTGTGTGAACATACGCGATTTACGTTAGCTCTCTCTCTCTCTCTCTCTCTCTCTCTCTCACTCTCTCTCTCTTTCACACTCTCTCTCTTTCTCTGTCTTTTTCTCTCTCACTCTCTCTCTTTCTCTCTCTAACTCTCTCTCACTCTCACTCTCTCTCTCTCTCTTTCTCTCTTTCTCTCTTTCTCTCTCTGTCTTTCTCTCTCGCTCTCTCTCTCTCTCACCTCCTCTTTATCTTCTCTCTTCTCCTTGTTCTCTATCAGAAACACACACAACACACAAACAAACAAACAAACAAACACGCACACAA
>JAPXFY010000028.1:33425439-33430439 GCA_030674185.1 Monoplex corrugatus
GTTTCTTTCTTTATTTCTCTTTAATTTCAAATTGTTTCTTTTCTTTTTCGTTTGCTTCTTCGTTGTTTAGCAAGTTGATTGAACATTTGTTTAAAAATCGAACATTCAGTATGAAAACAAAACAAAACAAAACAAAACAAAACAAAACAAAACAAAACAAAACAAAAACAAAACAAAACAAAACAAAACAAAAACAGCTTAATTTCGAAGGCATTTTCCCTCACGAAATATGTCTGCGTGCGAAGTACACATTTAAAACATTATACATGTTACACCGTTGTTCGTATAGCCACATTTTCCATTTTCCAAAATCACTTAACCCTTAAACTCCCGCATCCTGTCGACCAGCACCTGCATTTTCAACCTTGCTAGCAGAGCAAAAAACTTAACCCTTTGACTCCCTCACCCTATCAACCAGCTTCCTGCAACCTTTTGACTCCCTCACCCCATCCACCAGCTCTCTGTAGGAAGCTGTGGATAGGGTGAGGGATTCAAAGGGTTAAGTTTTTACAGCTGGTGGAGTGGGTGCGGGAGTCAAAGGGTTAAGTTTTTGCAGTTGGTGGATTGGGTGCGGGAGTCAGAGGGTTAAGTTTTTGCAGTTGGTGGATTGGGTGCAGGAGTCAAAGGGTTAAGTTTTTGCAGTTGGTGGAGTGGGTGCGGGAGTCAAAGGGTTAAGTTTTTGCAGTTGGTGGATTGGGTGCAAGAGTCAAAGGGTTAAGTTTTTGCAGTTACCAGTCGCCGTGATGTAGTGGTTAACGAAACAGACTACCGACTGGAAGGTTGTGAGTTCGAATCCCGATCAATATCTTGAAAAAATCATTGTGGGATTTTTCGGCTCAAACCGGCTCCTACCCAGAGTTGGGCGTGTTATGGGCTCAGTGGGAAGACTGGAACCACACAGTCGAGTCTCATGCACTTCACAGATGCGTCATTGAGGGTGTTGCTCAAATCTTCTGACCAACACCGCAGGTGTCTGTATCTCTCGGGTCTGGTTAACGCCAGGATATATTATGATAGTAAGTGTAGAGTACAACCCTGTCACGCAGTCTCAATCCTAGATGGAACTCCATAGCATCATGCTTATCACCCACATCGACATCGTCATCATAGCATAATAAAAACTGTTTCAACCTCTGTGGCCATTAAAATGGCGTAGAAAATGGGACAGAAAAAAACAAGGTGAGCACAAAGGTAACCTCCATGAGTGCGATGCTCCTAAAAAAAAAATGTTGCAGCTGGTGGGTTGGGTGCGGGATTCAAAGGGTTAAGTTTTTGCAGCTGGTGGGTTGGTGCGGGATTCAAAGGGTTAACTTTTTGCAGCTGGTGGATTGGGTCCGGGAGTCAAAGGGTTAAGTTTTTGCAGTTGGTGGATTGGGTGCGGTGAGTCAAAGGGTTAAACTCAATGAGCCTTACGTATGATCGAATTTTTAAAAGAAGCATGGAAAACCCAAGCTGTAAGGCGAACTGACGACATGTTTGTACATTAGTCTTCGTCTTTGGTGGGCGTGCATGGTGGTCGTTTTCATGTTTCCATAAGCCAGCCAATGACGTGCATTTCAAATGGCAGATGTGATGCGTCTAGTGTGTTGGCTAGTGACTGCGTGCTTGTCACCTCTCACTTTCAGCCTGTACCGCTGGCTAGAGCTGCTGTTTGCAGCTATGCGAAAAGGAGAACATAATGCTTAAGTCTCTCTTCCTGTCGGTACATAGCCTCTCCATCAGCAAGCCCTACGTTATGCCTCCTCGTGGCGATATGTGGTAACTGAGCAACTCAAAGACTCAGGATAAATCTCGAGGGACTCGGAGGAAGTCTGGCCCCCAGACGTGCGGCACGCAGGCCCACCGGCGTGTGGATATGCCCTGGTGCCCACGAACCAGACACCCAGCTATGGGTAAATAGCTCCAGTGCCTTGTGGACATCTCGGGAGAGAATAAGGCTAAGGGAGTAAACCCTGAAAAAAAATCACCTACTGCCTTGTAGGTTGTCGTTGGAACGACAAAGGCTAGCGGAGAAGGCAACTGGAAACTTCCATCGTACTTTCCCAAGATATCATGGCCAGACAAAAAAGAACCAGGAAAGTGGAGGAAAAGAGAGCACCAGGTAGATCCAGGGAGAAGATATCGGACAGACTTGCAGAGTGGCTGAAGACAGAGGGTGGAAGAGGTGCTTGAAGCAACAAGGGATAGAAACAGATAGAAGGCCATGGTCACCAACACCATGTGGCAAGGCACTTGATGATGATGATGATGATGATGATGATGATGATGATGATGATGAGCCACTGACATGACTTACAGGATCCTTAACGTGCATAAACTGATGTTCTGCATTCGTACACACACACACACACACACACACAAACACACACACACACACACACACACACACACACACACACACACACATACACACATACACACACACACACACACACACACACACACACAAACACACACACACACACACACACATACACACCACACACACACACAACACACACAACACAACACACACACACACACACACACACACACACACACACACACACACACACACACAACAACACACACACACACACACACAAACACACACACACACACACACACACACACACAATAGAGGGTTTAAACACTTTACACGCCTGTGCATAAGTTGACTTGGGAGATCGGTAAAGGTGTTATCAAATATGTTTGCTTTAATTTCTCTCTCATTCTTTTTTCCTTTCTTGCTTCCTTCCTTCATTCTCTCTCTCTCTCTTTCTTTCATTCATTCATTCATTCAACATTTATTTTCTTTCATTCTTTCATTCTTTCTTTCTTTCTTTCTTTCTTTCTTTCTTTCTTTCTTTCGTTCTTTTTTCTTTCTGTTTTCTTTCGTTTTCTTTTATCAATCTTTCTTTTATTCATTCATTCATTCATTCATTCATTCATTCATTCCTTCATTCATTCAACGTTTATTTTCTTTCATTCTTTCATTTTTCTTTCTTTCTTTCTTTCTTTCTTTCTTTCTGTTTTCTTCCTTTTCTTTTATCATTCATTCGTTTGTTCATTCATTCGTTCATTCATTCATTCGTTCATTCATTCATTCTTTCTTTCTTTCTTTCTTTCGTTCTTTTTCTTTTCTTTTTTCTCTTTGCTGCGTTTGTTTCAGTGTGTGTTCTTTTTTCTTCAGGTAATTTCAAATTGAATATGGCTCACCGGACAAGAAAAGAAACAACAACAACAATAGCAACAACAACAACAACAACAACAACAACAACAACAACAACAACGAAACCTGAAATTATTTTATTGAACTCAGTGGGGTATTTCAGTTCATGTGAAGTGCTTCATGCGAAGTTTAAACACAAAACTTGTTACCTTTCTCTCTCTTTCTTCTCTTATCTTCTTTGTTTGTTTCTTTGTTTGTTTCTATCTTTCTTTGTCTGCTGGGTGGTCGATTGCTTTTATTTTCCCTGCTTGGCTGGAGACTGAGTACAAAGGAACATTAAATTCATTTTAATTAACGCGCTGCAGATTCTCAAGTTCTCTGAAATGTTTGAAATAAAAGTTCACGTGTAAATTATTTTCTTTCTTTTTTCTTCTCTCTACATTCTTCTTGTTTTCTTTCTTTTCCTTCGATGTTTCTCTCTGTCTGTCGGTCTCTCTCTCTCTCTCAGTCTTTGTCTGTCTGTCTATGTCTGTCTCTGTCTGTCTGTCTCTGTGTCTGTCTTTCTCTGTGTCTGAGTCTGTCTCTGTCTGTATGTCTCTCTTTCTCTATCTCTGTCTGTCTGTCTCTCTCTCTGTCTCTGTCTGCCTGTCTGTCTCTCTCTTTCTCTTTTGTTCAGTCATTCATTCTTTCTTTCTTTCTTTCGTTCTTTTTCTTTTCTTTTTTTCTCTTTGCTGTGTTTGTTTTAGTGCGCATTCGTTTTTCTTCAGGTAATTTCAAATTGAATATGGCTCACCGGACAAGAAAAGAAACAACAACAACAACAATAGCAACAACAGCAACAACAACAACAACGAAACCTGAAATTATTTTATTGAACTCAGTGGGGTATCTCAGTTCACGTCAAGTGCCTGACGCGAAGTTTAAACACAAAACTTGTTACCTTTCTCTCTCTTTCTTATCTTCTTTGTTTGTTTGTTCCTTTGTTTGTTTCTATCTTCCTTTGTTTGCTGGGTGGTCGATTGCTTTTATTTTCCCTGATTGGCTGGAGACTGAGTACAAAGGAACATTAAATTCATTTTAATTAATGCGCTGCACATTCTCAAGTTCTCTGAAATGTTTGAAATAAAAGTTCACATGTAAATTATTTTCTTTGTTTTCTTTTTCTTCCCTCTAATCTCTTCTTGTTTTTCTTTCTTTCCCTTCCACTTTTCTCTCTGTCTCTCTCTGTCTCTCTGTCTCTCAGTCTCCCTCTGTCTGTCTGTGTCTGTCTCTGTGTCTGTCTCTCTCTGTCTCTGTCTGTCTGTCTGTCTGTCTCTTTGTCTCTATCTGTCTGTCTGTCTCTTTCTCATTCATTCATTCATTCATTCATTCATTCATTCATTCATTCGTTCATTCATTCATTCATTCATTCGTACGTTCGTTCGTTCATTCATTCATTCATTTATTCATTCAACATTCATTTTTCTTTCACACTAATTTCCTTTTTCTTTCTTTCTATCTTTTTTTTTTCCTTTTGTTCGTCCACTCATTCTTTCGTTCCGTTTCTTTCTTTCTTTCCTTTCCTTTATCAATCTTTCATTCATTCTTTCATTCATTCATTCATTCATTCGTTCACTTATTTATTCGTTCATTCATTCTCTTTCTTTCTTTCTTTCTGTCTTTTTTCTTTTCTTTTCTTTCATTGTTGTATTTGTTTAAGTGCGCATTCTTTTTTCTTCAGGTAATTTCAAATTGAATGTGGCTCACCAGAAAAGAAAAGAAACAAAAACGACCATAGCAACAACAGCAACAAGAATAACAACAACAACAACAACAACAACAACAACAGCAACAACAGCAACAACAATAA
>JAPXFY010000028.1:33472939-33485439 GCA_030674185.1 Monoplex corrugatus
CATTCAGACCTATCTCGTCAAGCCATTCAGACCTAACTCGTCAAGCCATTCAGACCTATCTCGTCAAGCCATTCAGACCTATCTCGTCAAGCCATTCAGACATATCTCGTCAAGCCATTCAGACCTATCTCGTCAAGCCATTCATACCTATCTCGTCAAGCTATTCAGACCTATCTCGTCAAGCCATTCAGACCTATCTCGTCAAGCCATTCAGACCTATCTCGTCAAGCCATTCAGACCTATCTTGTCAAGCCATTCAGACCTGTCTCGTCAAGCCATTCAGACCTATCTCGTCAAGCCATTCAGACCTATCTCGTCAAGCCATTCAGACATATCTCGTTAAGCCATTCAGACCTATATCGTTAAGCCATTCAGGCCTATCTCGTCAAGCCATTCAGACCTTATATCGTCAAGCCATTCAGACCTATCTCGTCAAGCCATTCAGACCTAACTCGTCAAGCCATTCAGACCTATCTCGTCAAGCCATTCACGACCTATATCGTCAAGCCATTCAGACCTATATCGTCAAGCCATTCAGACCTATCTCGTCAAGCCTTTCAGACCTATATCGTCAAGCCATTCAGGCCTATATCGTCAAGCCATTCAGACCTATATCGTCAAACCATTCAGACCTATCTCATCAAGCCATTCAGACCTATATCGTCGAGTCATTCAGACCTATACGTCAAACCATTCAGACCTATATCGTCAAGCCATTCAGACCTATCTCGTCAAGCCATTCAGACCTATATCGTCGAGTCCATTCAGACCTATATCGTCAAACCATTCAGACCTATATCGTCATGCCATTCAGACCTATCTCGTCAAACCATTCAGACCTATATCGTCAAACCATTCAGACCTATATCGTCAAGCCATTCAGACCTATATCGTAATAAACAAACAGTCAACAGAGACAAGACATACCTATATCGTCAAGCCATTCAGACCTATTCGTATAAACAACAGTCAAACAGGACAAAAAACATTATATCGTCAAGCCATTCAGACCTATATCGTAATAAACAAACAGTCAAACCAGAGACAAAGAAACAGACATATATCGTAATAAACAACATTCAAACAGAGACAAAGCAACAGACCTATCTCGTCAAGCCATTCAGACCTATCTCGTCAAGCCATTCAGACCTATATCGTCAAGCCATTCAAACTCTTCTCTTCATGTAAAAATCAATCAAACAAAATAGCACATGTTCCTTTTTCTAATACCATTTGATCAAAACAGACAATTGAAAACAAACTATAGTCATGCCATTCTAAGAATCCCTCTCCCATTTTTCTTGTACATAAAACCAATCTAACATATTACATGTTTGTTCAAACCACGCTTTTCTCATTGCGAAACAACATGCAGCTGAAAAGTACAATTGACAGAAAAAAGCCGAATGCCTCGCTCTGACAATACAAGTGAATGTGCAATGATTTGGGAAAAAGGTGATTATGAAAAGAACCATAGTACTCAAATCGTTATAACAATCTCCTGTTTATATGACGGAAAAAAAGTAAGTAAACAAATAAATAAATCAAACAATCCAGCCAATCAGACAGTTAGTCAACCAATCAAATAAATAGATAAATAAATGAAAATTAACTTGAATAAAATAAAATTAACTTGAAGCAAGGATAATATAAAGACTGCACAAATTAGTCAATTACTCAATCAATCAAACAAATAAATAAGTAATAGATTAATGAATAAATAAACAAATAAATAATTTAAAAAAATACACAATAAATAATAAATAAATAAATACATAAACTAAAAAATAAATACATGACTTGAAGCAAGGATATATCAGATACACAAAGTAGTCAATTAGTCAATCAATCAAAAAGTAAATAAATAACAGATAGATAAATAAATAAATAAATAAATAAACAACAAATAAAAAATAAATAAAAAAACAGACTGAAGATGAATAATAAATGAATAATAAATAAATGAATAAATAAATAAATAAATAAATAAAAAATAATAATAAATAAATAAATAATAAATAATAATTAATAAAATAAATAAATGATAAACAATAATAGAAAAACAAACAAATATATCCATCAATCAACAACTAAAACTTTACATGAAGCAAGGATAATATCAGACTTTTTTATTTTGCATAAATTAATTGATTAAATTGTACAGTCTCATTTTTTCTTGCTTCCACTGTGCTTACTTAACTAATTTTTTAACGAACAAACTTCGACGTTGAACAACTCTAAACAACAGACAGACACAATAGCCAAACACAAAGTGTAAACATTTCAAGAAGTTCCAGGAGAAACCTCTGTTCATGAAACTTCCTCAAACAGTGCAGAAAGACAACCACGATATTGGCCCACGTAACCTTAACCCTGATGACTGGTGCCTTGTCTTTCGCACTGTTCGATGGTCCATGGTGATCACTTAGACTTGCCAAAGATTTATTCAAAACAGCAAAGAAAATTTTGCCAACATATGGGTTTTTTTTATATCACACACACACGCGCGCGCGTGTGAGCTATATACATACACACACACACACACACACACACACACACAACACACACACACACACACACACACACACACTCATGCACACACTATACACGTATGCACACACACACACACACATCCATACTCACACACACGCTGCGCAACACGCACACACATACAAAGATAAAACACACACGCCACGCACACACACACACAACAAACACACAAGCAACAACACATACACACACACCCTCTCTCTTTCTCTCCCTTTCTGTCTCCCTCTCTTTCTCTCTCTTCTCTCCCCCTCTCCACTCTCTCTCTCTCTCTCTGTGATATAAACACACTCACACACACACACAACACACACACACACACACACACACACACCACTCACTCACTTACTCACTCGCTCATCTCACCCATCTCATCATATCATTATTATGATACTTGATTCATTTCCAGGTTTATGTAACAGTAGTAATGACATATGAGAAATATGTATAACCCAACATGGAAATACGTAATGAACGAAACTTGAGACATATTTAACGTGTAACATGGATTGCAACAGAAACGGCACGATGATTCACATTGTAATTTAAAACCTAACTGAAATGTAATGCAATAAAGTCAGAAACCACACACAAATACATAAACATATATACAGACAGAGAGACAGACAGACAGACAGACAACAACACACACACACACCAACAACACACACACTCGTACGCATGTTCACACACACAAATATACGTTTCCTCTACATACATTTATACATATATATATATATATATATATATATATATATATATATATATATATAAATATATATATATTATAATATATATTAACAGACAGACAAGACAGACAGACAACAGAGACAAAATGAAAGTCGAGAGAGAAGGAGACAGAGAGAAGAGAAGAGAAAAAGAGAGAGAAGAGAAGGCAGACAGAGAGAGAGAGAGGAGAGAGACAGAGAAGAGAGAGAGAAGACAGAAGACGAGAGACAGACAGAAAAGAAAGACAAAAAAGTAGAAAGGACGACAGACAGAGAGAGAGAGAAGAGAGAGAAAGAGAAGAGAGAAAGAAGAGAAATACAGACAGACAGAGAGACAGACAGAGAGAAGAGACAAGAGACAGACAGAAAGAAGAAAAGAGAGGAAAGAAGGAAAAGAGAGAGATGAGAGACAGAAGGAGAGAGAGAGAGAAGAGAGCACAGACAAAAAGAGAAGAGAGAAGAAGGCAGAAGAAGAGAAGAGACAGAGAACAGACAGAGACAGAGAGACAGACAGACAGACAAAATTACTGAGAAACAGAGAGACAGACACTTACAAAAAGACACACAGACAGGCAGAAGGCGGTAAAGACAGAGAATGAAGAACACGAAGAAGACACACAAAGCAGTTTACACACTTCAAACAAACAACAACCCCATGGTCTTCACAAAACCACAACAGTTCCTCACCTGTCATCATTATGAGCCGAGTCTCCCCAGATCAGGTCACGGAAGCGGTACCTGGGAGGTAAAGGAGGTACCTCAAAGTACCCACCCTCCGTCTCCATCATCATCATCTTCGGCAGTTATGCCACAACAACGACGAAGAAGGAAACGACGACTACAAGCGATGCTTGGCGTAAGGTCCGGGTTTTCCTCCAGTCTTCTTCAAAGCCAGAGAGAGCGAGTCAGTCTCAAATAGCTTTAATATTAGTCACATCTTGTGAACCTGGGTCTTAAAAAAACAACACTTTCACTGTTCGTCTGTTATGATAGTCTTGTAGTTGTCGCTTTCCAAAAATTTTTCCCTATCACAATTTCATACGCTATTCCTCGAGGTTTTCCTGTTCTGTTTGAGTCTTTTTGTGTTTTTTTTTTTTCACTCTTCTGAAGGTTTTTCAATCATATGATTTTTCATCACAACTTTTCCTTTTCTTTTCTTGCACAGTTACAAATGCTGTCTGATCATTTTATTTCATCTGCACACGTAGATGTCTTATTTTGATACATGCTTGTTCTTTCCTCATTTTCATGAAATTGTTTCTATAAAAAAAAAGTGTTTTTTCTTTATAATTGTTTTTGTAGTTTTATTTCCCAGTACTCACACTTATTTCGTCAGTTTATTCCAACAGCACTTAAAAGATGTTTCACGGGTTTCTTTCTTTTGCTATCAACAACATTGCTTACTAATCTACACACACCTTTCTAATGTTGTCCACCAATTGCCTCCACAGGTTTCAAAATTGTATCACAAGTGTTTGTTTTCCTGCAAGCTTCAAACTTGTCCCCTTACGCTTAGTTTTTGTCGTTGTTGTTGTTGTTGTTGCTTCTTCTTCTTCTTCCTCTTCTTCTCGGTTTGTATTTGCTGTAGTATTTTTGCTGCAGTTGTTGTTGTAGCTGTTGTCGTTGTTCTTATTGTTCTTTTGTTGTGTGTGTTGTAGTATTTTGTAATATTCTTTGCTACAGTTACTGTTGTAGTTATTGTTGTTTGTTTTTGGTAGTTGTATTGATTTTCTTTTTCACACACTTCAAAGTTGTTCCATCAGAGTTTCCCTCACAATGCTCAAATGTTTTTTCATCCAATGCTTTTCCCAAAAGCCGCGGAAGTTACCTTATCACTCTCCCCAAACCTCACAGCTGTCCCATAAAAAGTGTTACTCCAGCTATCAAAATTGTCCAGACAAAATTTTCCCCTTGATCCATTAGTTCATTTCCCCATAGCCAAGTTATCTCATCATGTTGGCTTTTGGGGGATTTTGTTTTTGATTGTGTGTTTGTTGTTGCTATTTTCTTTTTTCTTTAAAATTCCGCCACAACTCTTAAGGTTCTTCTATCACATTTCACCTTTACAGGTTATAACATTGTAACTTTTGTTTTCGATGCCTCACAAAGTCTTATATCTGTCAGGAGAGAACTGTCGCCATTAGCAATTTTCCCTACAATTTGCGAAGTTGCCCTTTCAGGGATATATTTTTTGCTTTATAGCTTTGAAAGTTGCATCGGTTGGGTAGTTCCTTTACCCCTTACGGAATTATCAATCTTTATTTATTTTTCCCCAACGGAATTATTAATCATCTCCATTGCTGTTTTCACAAAATCATCAATCCATCATTTCTACCGAGTTTTTCCTCCTAAGAAAAACATCACTCTATTATATTCATTGTTTTTCACCAGGCTTCAACGTATAATCCCCAGCTGTTGTTGTTGTTGTTGTTGTTACTGGTGTGCTGTGCTGCTGCTGCTTTTACTTTCTTTTCAGAAAAGCATCAATCACTCATGTCTGTTGTTGTTTCTCCCAGATCATCCAGCCATCATTTTCGTCGTTTTTTTACCAAAGAATTTCAGCTTCCTTGTTTTCTACAGTCGCCAGTCTGTCATCTCTTGTTTATTTGTTTCCTTGTTTGTTTTATTTTTCAGGAAAAAAAATCTTTGGTCCGATCAAGCCTTTTTTTTTATTCTCCTCTCACAAAATTCTCAATGCTGTTCCATTAGGGACATTTTTCCCTTCACATTTTTTATTCAACACTGTCTCATCAAAGACATTTTCCTCTCACTTTTTATTCAACACTGTCCCATCAAAGACATTTTCCTCTCACACTTTTTATTCAACACTGTCTCGATATTTTTCTCTCACACTTTTTATTCAACACTGTCTCATCAAAGACATTTTCCTCTCACACTTTATTCAACACTGTCTCATCAAAGACATTTTCCTCTCACACTTTATTCAACACTGTCTCATCAAAGACATTTTCCCCTTTCAGTTTATCTTCAACACTGTCTGATCAAAGACATTTTCCTCTCACACTTTCTATTCAACGCTGTCTGATCAAAGAAGTTTTCCCCTCACACGTTTTATTCAACACTGTCTCGCGATTTTCTCTCACACTTTTTATTCAACATTGTCTCGTTAGGGACACTTTTTTCCCTCATCTGTTTTATTCAGTATCGTCTCAACAGGGACACTTATTTTTCCCCATAACAACTTTTAGTCAATGCTGTTTGTTCATCAGAGACATCTTTCACCCTCACACTTTTTATTCAATATTGTCATCAAAATTCCTCACAGTTTTTATTCAATATTGTCTGGATTTTCCCTTCACACTTTTTATTCAATATTGTCTCACAGGGACAATTTTCCCTTCACACTTTTTATTCAATATGTCTCATCAGGGGACATTTTCCCTTCACACTTTTTATTCAATATTGTCTCATCAGGGACATTTTCCCTTCACACTTTTATTCAATATTGTCTCACCAGGGACATTTTCCCTTCACACTTTTTATTCAATATTGTCTCACCAGGGACATTTTTCCCTTCACACTTTTTATTCAATATTGTCTCACCAGGGACAATTTTTCCCTTCACACTTTTTATTCAATATTGTCTCACCAGGGACATTTTTCCCTTCACACTTTTTATTCAATATTGTCTCACCAGGACATTTTTCCCTTCACACTTTTTATTCAATACTGTCCCATCAGGGACAATTTTTCCCTTCACACTTTTTATTCATACTGTCCATCAGGGGAATTTTCCCTTCACACTTTTTATTCAATACTGTTCCATCAGGGATTCCTCACATTTTTATCATTCCAGCATTTTCCTTCACACTTTTTATTCATGCTGTCCATCAGGAATTTTCCCTTCACACTTTATTCATACTGTCCATCAGGGGTAATTTTCCCTTCACACTTTTATTCATTGTCCATCAGGGCATTTTCCCTCACTTTTTATTCAATACGTCCATCAGGGGTAATTTTCCCTTCACACTTTTTATTCAAGTACTGTCCCATCAGGGGCAATTTTCCCTTCACACTTTTATTCAATTCCACAGGGCAATTTTCCTTCAACTTTTTCAATCGTCCCATCAGGGCAATTTTCCCTTCACACTTTTTATTCAATGCTGTCCCATCAGGGCAAATTTTCCCTTCACACTTTTTATTCAATACTGTCCCATCAGGGCAATTTTCCCTTCACACTTTTTATTCAATACTGTCCCATCAGGGGCAAATTTCCCTTCACATTTTTTTTATTCAGTACTGTCCCACAGGGGCAATTTTCCCTTCACACTTTTTATTCAATATTGTCCCATCAGGGACATTTTCCTCTAAAGAAGTTTTTCTTTTTTTCAATAGTCGAAGCGTTCGAGTTGAAGGAAACCTTCACACAGTTGTGAGTCGCAAAATGGGATTCCACTGTCCATCACTCACTCACTCACCCCATTGTGGAGAGAGAGAGACCCAGGGGGAATCACCACTGTCTACAAACGAGTTTCAGGACGACATGCGTGTGTCCGTTTCTGCCCGAGTAAAATTGGCAACGGACGAAAATGACGAAAACAGCTAGGGTGGAGAAGTGAAAGTGAGGAGGCAGTCACGTGCTCTCTGGTGAATTAATGAGATTGTTCAGCTCTTTTGGGAGAGAAACGTCACACGTTTTTTTTTTCCCCTGAAAGTTTAAATTTAAACAGTCACCTGCTTCTGGACTAGTTTGATAAAAGAAGTGTTCTTCGCCTCTTTTTTTCTTCTGAAAATACAAGCGAGCGTTTGTTGATTTTCCTGGAAGATTTACATGTACACAAAAGTTCATCACTTTTTTCTCTTCCACTTGAGAAGAGTCTAGATAAACCAATATTATCTGCCAGTTCTACATGATGGTTAAAAGTGGACTTGTCATTTTATATCTTGACAACTTGATTTAAATTATCTATCTACCTACCTATCTATCTATCTATCTATCTATCTATCTATCTATCTATCTATCTATCTATCTATCTATCTATCTATCTATCTCTTATCTATCTATCTATCTATCTATCTATTATTGTTGTCTATCTAATCTATCTATCTACTTATCTGTCTGTCTATCTATTGATCTATCTATTATGTACCTATGTACCTATCTATCTATCTTTCTATCTCTATCTATCTGTCCATCTATCTAATCTGTCTATCTATCTCTCTATCTGTCTGTCTACCTATCCCTCTATCTAATTTATCTAATCTATATGTAACCTATCTATCTGTCTATGTAGTATGTATGCATGTATGTATGTATGTATGTATGTGTGTGTTGTATGTATGTATGCATGTATGTGTGTAATGTATGTATGTATGTATGTATGTATGTATGTATGTATCTGTTAATCTATCTATTTATTTGTTTATTCTTCATTTATTTGAACTGAATTATGAGGTTTATTTGCCTCCTGTTGGCTCAAACGATGGTTTGCCTGTCTTGTGACGAGGTTACTTTACCAAGGGTTAATCAAGCTATCGGACACATTCGATGGGGTTCCCACGTCTGAAGAGTTAAATAAGTATTGAATATCCTCGTGGGGAATAAATATGAATCCCTTGTAACCTGGAAGTTTTAATTCACAACGATTAACCAAGAAAAAGCTTTTCGGTGGTATGGACAGATGAGTGATGGTTTGCCAGTGTCCTGAAGGGGTTAAAGAAAGAACTGATCCATAATATGCCACAGTTCTCTCCACTTGTCACAGGCAATGACCACGATTAACACTTACCGATCGTTAGCACATAAGAAGACATTACAAAACCCACTGGTGATCAGAAACTCTATCTCTCATTACATCACAAAACGTAACTGAGATTATTTAGAATGAATTAAAACTTTTCCTCTTTGTACTGCCTTCATAATATTTTAGGCAAACATTAGCACATAAGAAGACATCGGAAGCCAACCAGTGGTCAGAATGTTTTCTTTCATACATATATCTCAAAACGAGTAACTGAATATTTCAGAACGAATCAATCTTTGCCTCTTTGAATTGCCCTCAGAATGTTTTAGCCAAAGCAAACGACCGTGGTTTAAAGTTACATTCATAAGAAACACCACATTCTAAACGATGATCAGAACGCTGCCTTCAGTAGTGGAATGAGCCCTGGATTACTGATAATAGCTCTCCTGCTGCCCTAAGAATCCTCTGGTCCAGAAATTGACCATCATCTAAAGTCACTGATGGTTTGCTCCCAAACGGATCATCATCATCTGACCAGTGATCAGAACTCTACCCTGCACTAGTCACGAACAAATCCTGATTTCTTTGGGAATGGTAATGAAGAATCGCTTCCGGAATCACCAGTCTCATCCCTCTTGTCATCAAAAATGACTGTGTTTTAACCCTTTGACTCCTGCACCCCATCTACCAAGTGCAAAACCACCTTAACTCTTTGACTCCCACATCCTATCCACCAGCTTCCTGCAGGAAGCTTGTGTGGATAGGGTGAGGAAATCAAAGGGTTAAGTTTTTTTGTTTTGCTAGCATGGTTGACAATGCAGGGAGCTGGGGAACAGGGCTCGGGATTAAAGGGTTAAAGCACCGTTAACGAGTCCTGATTGATTTAGAACCTCTGATGAGGCTGTGCCTCCTAGTGCTGTCCTCCCACCCCCCTGAGCCAGGACAAATAATGACCATGATTTACAGTTACTGATGACCTGCGCTGGTGGAATTATCACCACGTATATAGCAGTCAGGAAGCCATTATTTTTGCATCACTCACGCACGTGCGTCAGTGTGTGTGTGCATGTGTGTGTGTGTGTGTGTGTGTGTGTGTGTGTGTGTGTGTATGGTGGTGTGTGTGTGTGTGTGTAATGTGTGTGTGTGTGCATGTGTGTGTGAGTGTGTGTGTGTGTGTTGTGTGTGTGTTTAGTGTTAGTATGTGTATTGAGTGTGATTGGATGTGATTGAGTGTGTGAGTGTGAGTGTGTGTTGTGTTGTTGTATGTATGTATGTGTGTGTGTGTGTGTGCGGTGTGTGTGTGTGTGTGTGTGTGAGTGTGTGTGTTGTGTGTGTGTGTGTGTGTGTGTGTGTGTGTGGTGTGTGTGTGTGTGTGTGTGTGTGTGTGTGTGTGTGGTTTTGTGTGTGTGTGTGTGTGTGTGGTGCATGTGTGCGTAGAGAGACAGAGAAGATGCCAAGTAGGGTCAAAGGTCATTTGCCGAACAGGTTTGAGTGCACCTTACCTCACCATCTTGTGTGTGTGTGTGTGTGTGTGTGTGTGTGTGTGTGTGTGTGTGTGTGTGTGTGTGGTGTGTGTGTGTGTGTGTGTGTGTGTTGTGTGTGTGTGTGTGTGATGGATGGTATGCTGGCTGGCTGGCTGGCTGGCTTGTTTGTTTGTTGGTTGGTTGGTCAGTTGGTTGGTTGGTAGCTTGCATGCTTTGCTTGCTTGCCTGATTCGTGGTTACATGTTGCTTGGTTGGTTAATGGGTTGATTGGTTGGTTGGTTGGTCGATTAGTTGACTACTGGTTACATGGTTGCTTGGTTGGTTAATGGGTTGGGTTTTGTTTGTTTCTTTGTTTTTATTTACTTCTCCATGTGTTATTTAAATTCATTATCTAGTACAACAATTTGGAAAAAAAAACATTTTTCTAGCTCAATGTGAATTCAGGAATCGATCATAATCTGAAATTACTGATACTGGCACTCAGGGCACTTGTCACCTTAACGTCCACTTACAGGTCTTGTCTTTCAGTTCTGTCTTCATTATTTATGCCCTGGAACCAGAAAAAAAAAAACCACGCAAAAAATAATAAGATCGCGCATTTAATACAAGACAAGACAGGCGCAAATGTTCGGCCAACTGCCTTTGTCAAGCGTAAGATCACAAACAAACAAACAAACACCAGATACAAGAATTAGGAGAAAAAGACTTAAAACTTCCCTGCTGCTCCTTCCGTGTGAGAAAAGGAATAAACTCCTTCCCTGGAAAGAGCAGCAGGGAAGTTTTAAATGTTTTTCTCCTAATTCTTGTATCTGGTTGTTTGTTTGTGATCTTACGCTTGACAAGGCCATTTAGCCGAAATGTGCACTTGTCTTGTCTAGTTGTATTAAATACGAGTCATATTCTTTTTTTTTTCGTGTTTTTTTTTTTGTTCTGTTTCTTGAACGCGGGCAGTCACACTTGTGTTGGATGTTGTTGTTTGTTGTTGTTTTGGATTATTTATGCCCAGGATAACGCCAGGATATACAGTGTAATGTAAAAATATGCGCACAGTACACCTTGCCATGCAGTCTCTGTAATCCCCAAGAGAATGCCCCAGCATCATGACTACTATCATTACCATCCTCGTTATCATGGTACCTAGTACCTTGGGGGAGAAAATTATCGAAGATTCTGTGACTTTCATGCCCTTTTTCTGAAGGTGACCTCAGTCTCGGTTGGTTTGGATATGTGATGTTGGAGATAAGAGAGAGGCACACACAGAGAGAGAGAGAGAGAGAGAGAGAGGAGAGAGAGAGAGAGTGACAGGCAGACAGAGAGACAGACTCAGACAGACACACAAGCAGACAGACAGGCAGACAGGCAGACAGGCAGACAGGCAGACAGAGAAAAGAGACAGAGACAGAGAGAGAGACAGAGAAACAGACAAACAGATAGACAAAGAGATAGAGAGAGAAAAACATAGGAGATATAGATGAAAACAGAGAGAGAGAGGGAGAGAGACAGAAGACAGAAAGAGACAAAGAGAGAACAGAGAGAGAGCAGACAGACAAACTGATAAAGAGAGAGAGAGAGAAGGAGAGAGAGACAGAGTGACAGAGAGTCAGAGACAGAGAGAAGAAGAAACAGAGATAGAGTGACAGAGGGTAAAAGAGAGAGATAGACAGAATGATACACGATACACAGAGAGAAAGAGAGGGAGAGAGAGAGAGAGAGAGAGAGAAGAGACAGAGACAGAGAGACAAAGAGAGAGCTATAAAGAAAGAGAGAGAGAGAGAGAGAGAGGATGGGAGAGAGAGACAGAGAGAAGAGAAACAGAGAGACAGAGAGAGAGACAGAGACACAAGAGAATAGAACAACCTCGACAATGGTACTCAGAAACACGTGTCATCCTAACGTCCATATATAGATCTTGTCTTTCAGTTCAGGGTGATTATTTCGGGCCCAGGTTAATCTCCAGGATACACAGTGTGATGTAAAAACATGCGTACAGTAAATGTACAGCCTTGTCATCCAGTCTCTGCAATCCCGAAAGGAAC
>JAPXFY010000028.1:33490439-33510439 GCA_030674185.1 Monoplex corrugatus
TTTTTCTTTATTCTTTCTTTCTTTTCTTTCTGTCTGTCTTTCTTTCTTTTTCTTTCTTTCTTTCTTTCTGTCTTTCTGTCTGTCTGTCTGTCTGCCATTCTGTCTGTCTGTCTTTCTGTCTGTTTGTCTGTCTGTCTTTCTTTCTTTCTGTCTGTCTGTCTCTCTTTCTTCTTCTGTTGTTTTCTTCTTCTTTCTTCTTCTTCTTCTTCTTCTTCTTCTTCTTCTTCTTCTTCTTCCTTCTTCTTCTTCTCTCTTTTCTTTCTTGCTCTGTCTGTGTCTCTCTGTCTGCCTATCTGCCTGTCTTTCTGTCTGTCACTGTCTCTCTGTCTCACTCTGTCTCTCTGTCTCTGTTTCTGTTTGTCTGCCTGTCTCTCTCAAATATTGAAAGCATGCACGTTAAAGATCCTGCAAGATATGCAAGTGGCTGGCTTATGGAAAAATGAAAACGCCCACTATACAAGCAAGAGCCAATCGATAATGAAATATTTTAGCGAAAATACTGTATCATTGTTTTCTCTCTCTCTCTTCTCCTCTCTCTCTCTCTCTCTCTCTCTCTCTCTCTCTCTCTCTCTCTCTCTCTCTCTCTCTCTCTGTCTGCTCTCTCTTCTCTCTCTCTCTCTCTCTCCTCCTCGTCTCTCTGTCTCCCTCTCTCTTTCCGTCTCTGTCTTTTTGTGTCTGTCTTTTTCTGTCTTTTTGTCTCTGTATCCCTATCTCTTTCTCTCTATTTCTGTCTCTGTCTGTCTCTCTGTCTGTCTGTCTCTGTCTGTCTGTTTGCCTGTTTGTCTGTCTGTCTGTCGCTGTCTGTCTGTTTCTGTCTGTCTGTCTGTCTCTCTCTCTCTCTCTATCTATCTATCTATCTATATCACACACACACACACACCACACACACACACACACACACACACATACACACTCCCTCCTCTCCTCTGTCTTTCTCTCTGTCTCTGTCTCTGTCTCTCTCTCTCTCTCTCTCTCTGGCTCGCTCACTCTCTATTCTGTGATGCTGTGACTGGGAATGACCCCCCCCCCCCCCCTTTCTTTTTTTACATTATGTCTCACGCGCCTAGCAGGAGAGTGAAGGGACAGTGGTGCTTGGAGGTCCCAGTGTGGTATAAACGTGATTATTGATCGTCTGTTGATAGGATGGGTTGTTTGGGGGGGGGGGGGACGGAGGGGACGGGGGAGGTAGGGTGACTGGGGAGGGTGAGGGAGATAGGGCAAGGAGAGGGGTCCAGAGGACAGGGGGCACAAGAGAGGGGGATGTGGGGGTGGGTGGTGTGCGTGGGTGGGGGGGTGGGCTCAAAGTGGGTGACCCTCATTCCACGTTCGTTTTTGTTTTTGTTATGTTTTGTTTTGTTTTGTTTTGTTTACATAATCCCACGTTCGTTTTGATTTTGTTTTGTTTTGTTTTGTTTGGTTTGGTTTGTTTTGATTTGATTTGATTTGATTTGATTTCATTCATTTCATTTCATTTGATTTCATTTCATTTGATTTGTTTTGTTTTGTTTTGTTTTTTTATGTTTTGTTTTGTTTAGTATAATCTCACGATCGTTTTGGTATTTTTGTTGTTTTGTTTTGTTTTGATTTGATTTGATTTGATTTTGTTTTTTGTTTTTTTGTTTTGTTTTGTTTTGTTTTGTTTTGATTTGATTTGATTTGTTTTGTTTTGTTTTGTTTCGCTTTGTTTCGCTTTGTTTTTTGTTTTGTTTTGTCTTGTTTTTGTAGCCATCCGTATTTCTACTTTTCTTTTTTGTCACAATGAATTTGTCCCTTTTGATTCCCGCACCATATCCACCTACAGCCAAAAATCTTAATCCTCTGGCTCCCTCACTCTGTCCACCAGCTTCATGCAGAAAGCTGGTGGAGAGGGGTGTGGGAGTCAAAGGGTTAACCGTTTGAAATTTAAAGCTGTTTTTTTTTTCCAGACCAGAGCACGTGTGTCTATGAGTCCGTATGTGCACGCGCGTGTTTGTGTGTACGTGTCTGCGTGAGTGTGCTTATATGTGTGCATTTCTCTCTGTGTGTGTGTGTGTGTGTTGTGTGTGTGTGTGTGTGTGTGTGTGTGTGTGTGTGTGTGTGTGTGTGTGTGTGTGTGTGTGTGTGTGTGTGTGTGTGTGTGTGTTTGCGTACGCGCATGCATGCGCGTATCTGTGTCTGTGTTGTTGTTGTTGTTGTTGTTGTTGTTGTTGTTGTTGTTGTTTTTCCACGGGGTTGAGTTGCTTTCGTGTGACTCTGCTCAGGCTAGCATGTTTTTTGTCGTTGTTGTTGTTGTTTTTCAGCGCTCGGGTGATACCATACGCGTTACACTACAAAGATGGTTGCGTTGATACTGAATCGCTTCGCGTGGTAGAAAAACAGGCAGGACAGACAGACAGACAGACAAACAGACAGAGCCTGCAGGCCGCGCAGGGTGACCCAAACGTTGTTAGTATTGATCGATTCGGTAGGCTTGTGTGTGTGTGTGTGTGTGTGTGTGTGTGTGTGTGTGTGTGTGTGTGTGTGTGTGTGTGTGTGTGTGTGTCTGTGTGTGTGTCGTGTGTGTGTGTGATGTGTGTGAGAGGGGGTGGGGAGGACAGGAGGGAAGAGAGGAGGGGAGGAGGGGGAGGAGGAAGGGTCCCCAGAACAGGTCAGCCTTAGCTGACAGAGCTGACAAGCCTGTTCATTTACTTACAACGGGATAGAGTTCCAGTGCGACTTGTTCCTAAGTGACCTCTGGCATTGTCCACCACTGGCCATTGATTTTCTTGTCTTTTTGTCTCTGTGAGGGTTGGTTAACTTGACCATTGGTCAAGAGCTCGCTAACGCTGAATAGGGAGAAGAGTGGCAGAATGGTTCAGACGTTTGCCTGCCAATAACTAAAGTCGAGGGTCCAGGGTTCGCTCCCGTACAGGCCTCGACTTTTCTCCTCAGTTTGACCGGATACTCGAATTGAACGAGAAACGACGTCGGACCCGTGTGCCTTCTGGATGCGCACGCTAAGATCTCACGGCAGTTGAAAATCGTGAAGAGCAGGGCATTGCCCGGCTGCCTTGAAAAAAAAAACATTGGAGAGATAGGTTGATTTCCCATGGTCCCACTCCTTGAAAACCAGTCAGCCATCTTGCCTTTCTGAAGTCTAGGTAAAAAAAAATGCGAATACGAATATGAATTTGAAGCGAGGGAGAAGGAATGGACGCCGCCTTCGTGGTGCTGGCCCCGGGAAAAGTTGAAGTCTCTGCCACCTCACTCCCCTACGACACCAGGGCTATGGAACCATCTAGGTAGGACCTCAGGACTGGCCAGCTCATGGGTTTATAGGCAGGCTTTTAAGGCTAGTGCCGTGATCATCTGGATCTTCTCCATCACACGGCACGGGTGACGTTACTGCATATGGAATTCATTCCGAGCGTGGAAGCGTCATCTTGAGAAACTGAAACTGAATTGCCAACCCTGGGGGGCTTGTGTGTTTGCCAAAACCTAGAAGGCTTTATCATCATCATCATCATCATCATCATCATCATCATCACATCATCATCATCATCATCATCATCATCAGGTGCCTTGCCGCATGGCGTCGGCGATTAGGACTTCCATCTGTCTCTATCTCTTGTTGCATCAAGCATCTCTTCCACCCTTCCTTGTCCCCAGCCACTCTGCAAGTCTGTCTAGTATCTTCTCCCTGGTTCTACCTGATGCTCTCTTTCCCTCCAGCTTTCCCGTTTCCCGTAGAAGGCTTATGTCGAACGTTATCATTGTTTTACTCTTTGTCCCATCTCACGGCATCAGTGGGCCTTTCAGTGTTTATCGGATTTATTCCAAGCACAATATCTGGTTAAAAAAAAAAAAAAACACTTGAAAAGAAAATTCAGTACACATATCAATACATACGCGCACATAATCTAAGGAGATTCCCCTGGAGATGACCATTCCGTTCAACTTATCACCAGAGGGTTTCAAACAAACGTGAATACAAATGTGAACATAACTGAGGACACTAAAGCATTCATACAAAAATGGCTTTCATGACCTAAAATTGCTCCAGCGTAGCACATTTCCTTAGAGCCAAGCATGCAATCAATACACGTATCCAGTAATCAGTCCTAAGAAACCGTATGCAAGGCTTGAGAATTATCTCCCATGTTGTATAGAACTTCTCAAGTCTAACACCGTTGAGAAGTTCTATACAACATGGGAGATAATTCTCAAGAGCTGTGTCCTTTGATTATATTATAAAAAAAATCTCCCTGCTTCTCTCTTATTTCTTCTGTATGCAAGGATATTTAGAAAGCATGCAGGTACTGGACCATTAAGGCAAAAAAAAAAACCGAAAAAAAAACCAAAAAAAAACAAAAAACAAAAATACAAAACAAAAAAAAAAACCTATAGGAAGAAATGACAAGAAGAACCAAAGGAGGAATGGAATGAAACAAAGATGAGTGGCAGAAATAGTGTAATATTTAGCACAGACTTTGCAGAGTGGGATATCTGTTCTATACTGAAAGAGCCCCCTGCATCTACAGGGCGGAATAGTTCAGTCAGCGTGTTGGTGCAACATTAGTTTATAATGTTTAGTTGTAGTTTCTAGTTGTTGCATTTCTGTTCTACTTGGCCATCGATCTGATTTGACCAGAAGCAGTAATGAAAGTTGTTTTTTTATGGCAATTATGTTGTTTTTCTATCGAAAAGTTTTTTTTTTTTGCGTTATCTGCTTGGCTGTATCTAGAATTGTATCAATAATGAATATGTTGTATGGTATGGTATGGTATCGTATCGTATGGTATCGTATGTATCGTATGTCATTCTATCATATTCTATTATACTGTATTGTATCGTACTGTATTGTATATATTCTCTTCTATTGCACTGTGTCGTGTTGAATGTGTTTTAATAACCCTTTGACTCCCGCACTCTATTCACCAACAGCAAAAACTTAACCCTTTGACTTCCTCATCCTATCCACCAGCTTCCTGCAGGAAACTGGTGGATAGGTGACGGAGTAAAAGAGTTAAATTTTGCTTTGCTAACATGGTTGACAGTACAAGATGCTGGCGGACAGGGTGCTGGAGTCAGAGGGTTAATATCGTGTCGTATCGTGTTGTTGTGTTTTGTGCTGTATTGTATTGTATTGTATGTCATTGAATTGTATTGTGTTGTGGTGTATTGTATTATATTATATTGTATGTCATTGAATTGTATTGTATTGTATTGTGTTGACATGGTTGTGGATGTAAGGTTAATATCGTATTGTATTGTATTGTTGTGTTATTGTGCTTGATTGCATTGTATTGCATTAATTGATTGTATTGTATTGGTTGCATGTTATGTATTGTATTGCCATTGTTTTGTATTGTTATGTATTGTATTGTATGCATTATTGTATTGTTGTATTGTATTATATATTGCATTGCATTGATTGTATTGTATTGATTATATTGCATTGCATTGATTCATTGTATTGCATTGTATTTATTATTGTATTGCATTTGTATTGTATTTTTGTATTGCATTGCATTTTCATTGTTATTGTATCATTGTTATTGTATTGCGCTTGTATTGTCCTTGTTCACCAGGAAAGAGGTATTACATAAGACACTAGTCAGGCGAAAGGAAAGACTATCAACAATTGAGCCAGGAGCCAGCCAGGGGAGATTTCTGCTTTAGAAGAGTTTGTTAGGTTGATTGGTTGGTTGTTTGGTTGGCCAGCTGCGTGTTGTTTGTTTGTTTGTTTGTTGTTTGTTGTTGTTTTTTTTAGGATTATGGCACTAACGACCTGTCGGGAGAACATTCCAGCGCTTGGCAAACTATTCTTAGTTAAGTTTCTCCATAAAGCTTCCTACATACCAGCGAGGCCAGGCATTAGTGGTTCTAATTTACCGGTGAGAACTCGACTCCATATATTGACCATAGTTACCTACCCACATTACATAATCTTTTACCTTTTTTTCACACATGAGAGAGAGAGAGAGAGAGAGAGAGAGAGAGAGAGAGAGAGAGAGAGAGAGAGAGAGAGAGAGAGAGAGAGAAAGAGAGAGATAGGCAGAGATAGAGGGAGAGACAAAGAGAGACAAAGAGAGACAAAGAGAGAGAGAGAGAGCACAACAGACAGACAGATAGATTTACTGAGACATACACAGACAAGAAGAAGATAAAGGAAAGATACAGTAGGGGAGACAGACAGATAAATAGAGACAGAGAGAGAGAGAAAAAAAGATACAAAGACGGAGAGACAGAAAAAGGACCAGAGAGAGAAAAAGAGAAGAGAGGAGAAAGAGAGAGAAAAGAAAGAAAGAAAAAGAGAAGAAGAGAGAGAGAGAGAGAGAGAAACATACGACAGAAAGACAGACAAACAGACAGACAGAGACAGAGTAGACACACAGACTGACAGATAGACTGACTGACAGAGACAGATACAGAAAGACAAATGAGACTGAGAGAGAAAGAAACAGAGAGACGTCAGACAGAGGCAGAGACAGAGGTGAGAGAAGAGAGAGAGAAGAGAAGAGAGCAGAGAGAGAAGAGAGACAGAGACAGAGAGACAGACAGACAGACAGACAGACAGAGGGGGCGAGAGGAAGAGAGAAAGAAGATGGCCTCCAGCCCTCAGAACACTGGTCCCTAGAGAAATGAAAGTCTCTACCATTTTATTTCCAAACAACCTTAAGATTAGAGAGGAGAGAGAAAAAAAAAAAAAACCAAAAAAACCTTGACCTTTACCCTTTGTCCATTATTGGCAGAAAGGTATCATCATCTAAGAGCACTGACCGCTTTATGACCTCCCCCCCCCCCCCACCCCCACGCTCTGACATTAACAATTATCCCGTTGGTACGAATAGAAACCGTTTCCGTTCAACGATTACGGGTCTGGCCGGGAATGGACGCAGTGTCCGTACGATTTAATCAAGTGGTTAATTAAAATTAATGCCAAAGACAATAATTATGAAACCGTGGAAGCTTTATTATATTTATTATATATGTCTGTGCATTGCCAAAATGAGTCCTGCCGCTGTTTTAGTTACTGATTATCGAGGAAGAAAGTGGCAGAATGGTTCAGACATTCACCTACCAATAGCCAATCTCGAAGTTCCAAGGTTTGTTTCCTCCGTTGAGTCCGGCCTGACTTTTCTCTTCAGTTCGACCAGAAAATCGAACTGAACGTCTAGTTCTTTGGAAGGGGACAAAAAAAAAAAAAAAAAAAAAAAAAAAGCGTGTCAGACTCATGTGTGACTTCTGGCCTGCACACGCTAAAAGATCCCACGGCAGTTGAAAATCGTGAAGAGCAGGGCTTTTTTGAGCGGTCGCCCTGATAGTGGATGAGGACAGAAAGGGTAAGGGGGACATACTTGGATGGAGCGACAAAAGACACATTTGTTAGGAGGGCCATGATCGTCAACGCCCGTGCAGCAGGGCACATGATGATGATGATGATGATGATGATGATGAATGATGATGATGATGATGATGATGATGAAAGATCAGTACAGCCCAGTCACACACTCTCAGTCCTAGATGGAACTTCATGTCATCATGATTATCATCCTAAACATGATCATCACCATCACCATTATAGCATTGGAGAAACTTTGCCAGCTTCTATGACCTCGTATGATCA
Organism: Monoplex corrugatus; assembly: GCA_030674185.1. Taxonomy (NCBI): domain Eukaryota; kingdom Metazoa; phylum Mollusca; class Gastropoda; order Littorinimorpha; family Ranellidae; genus Monoplex; species Monoplex corrugatus. Next base: position 33,498,028 of record JAPXFY010000028.1, read on the forward strand.
CTGATATAGCGTAGAAAATGGGACCAAAAAATTGTGAACGCAAACGTAATATACATGAATATATATATATATATATTATATATATATATATATATATATATATATTTATTGGTGTGTGGTATCATATATGTATATATATATATATCATTTCCTCATCCTATCCCTTGGTTTCCTGCCATTAATTCTTTCACTCATTCATCCTGAAATTAACCATTTCTCTCTCTCTCTCTCTCTCTCACTCTCTCTTCACTCTCTCTCTCTCTCTCCTCTCTCTCTCTCTCCTCTCTCTCTCTCTCTCTCCCTCTCTCTCTCTCTCACACACACACTCTCTCATCCATCGGGTTCCTGCCATTAAGTCTTTGACTCCTTCATCTTATCTATCGGTTTCCTGAAATTAATATACATAGAGAGAGAGAGACAGAGACAGAGACAGAGACAGAGAGAGACAGAGAGAGAGAGAGACAGAGAGAGAGAGAGAAAGAGAGAGAGATTTATATGCATACATACTTACATACATACATACATACATACATACATACATACATACATACATACATACATACATACATACATACATACATACATACATACATGCATACACACACGCGCGCGCGCCGCAAGCAACTCCTCCCCCCCCCCCACACACACACTGACCATTATTTACGAGTACTGACCATTTCGGTGATATGCCTGCTGTTAACATTAATCAATAATACACAGGCCGGTGAAACCGTTTCCGGTTGACCTCTGGGCGATCGACCATTGTGGTCAGAAATTGTTCTGTTTCCTCCTGAATGACCCTTTTTCTCTCCCTGACCCTGGCCATGGGTTTCCCGCATTTAACCCTTTCTTTCCCTGACCCTGTCCATGGATTTCCTGCATTTAACCCTTTCTCTCCGTGTCCCTGGCCATCGGTTTTCTGCATTTAACCCTTTCTGTCCCTGACCCTGGCCATGATTTCCTGCATTTAACCCTTTCTCTCCCTGACCCTGGCCATGGATTTCCTGCATTAAACCCTTTCTCTCCCTGACCTTGGCCATCGGTTTCCTGCATTTAACCCTTTCTGTCCCTGACCCTGGCCATCGGTTTCGTGTATTTAACCCTTTCTCTCCCTGACCCTGGCCATGGATTTCCTGCATTTAACCCTTTCACTCCCCCATCTCGGTCCATCTGTTTCATGTAATTAACCCTTTCACTCCAACGAAATTTTCTCGATAGCAGTGATATACGGCACAATCACATCTGAACAGCGCAGACCAGCTGTATTCAACAGAAGAGCAGAAGCAAACCAACGGTTGCAGGATTTAAAAAAAATGATTTTTAGGATCATCGCACCCAGGGTGGTTACCTTTGCGCTCACCTTTTTTTTTAGTCCCATTTTTGTGTATTTTTACACTGCCATGATTATGATGTTGATGAGGATGATAATCATGATGCATGGAGTTCCATCTAGGATTGAGACTGCGTGACAGGGCTGTACTCTACGCTTACTATCATAACATATCCTGGCGTCAACCAGGCCCGAGACACAGACACCTGCAGTGCTGGTCAGAAGATTTGAGCAACATCCTCAATGACGCATCCGTGAAGTGGATGAGACTCGACTGTGTGGTCCCAGTCTTCCCTAAGAGCCCATAGCACGCCCAACTCTGGGTAGGAGCCGATTAGAGCCGAAAATATCCCACAATGTTTTTGAAGGTACTGATGGGGATTCGAACCCACAACCTTCCTGTCAGTAGTCCGTTGCGTTAACCACTACACCACGCCGACTGGTGGCTGCAGGATTCTTACCAATCTATCACATGCAGAAGAACGCGTGTCTCCAAGGATCGATCTTCTGTCCCTCATGAAGACCCAGAATCTGAAGACTACTACACCTACCCGTGTGTCGGATTGATGACAGAGTCCATCCGCGTGAAAAGTGAGCAGGTGTTATTTGGTTGCTGGAAGTACTAAACTAATCATGAGGATAGCGCTATAGTCAGTCAGTCTCCTGGTAGGAAGTGTTGAATTAATCATGTGCATATGGTGGTACCGTCAGTCGTGGTGGCGGTGACTGTACGAAATTACAGAAGAGTGGCAGAATGGTTAAGACGTTTGCCTGCGAATAACTAAACTCCAGGTTTCAGACTTCTTTCTCCGTTGAGGCCTCTCAGGACCTGGCCAGCTTAAGCGTTTATGTGCAGGCTTTAAGGCTTGTGCCATGATCACTAATACACATGGTACCTGTAACGTTAGTGCATATGGAATTCGTTCCGCGCGCAGAGACGTCGTCTTGAGAAACTGAAACTGAAACTGAGGGTTGAGTTTTCTCCTCAGTTTGACCGGAAAATCTAACTGAACATTCAGTTCTTCGGAAGAGGGTGAAAAACGAGTCGGACCCGTGTGCCTTTTGGCCTGCGCGCGCTTAAGTTCTCATGGCAGTTGAAAATTTTGAAGCAGGACATAGGCCCGGCTGCCCTGGTATAAAACATCAGGGAGAGATTGATTTCCCAGGTCCCTCTCCTTGAAAGCTAATAGCCTTCTTAATGTTCTCAAATCTTGGTTAAAAAAAATACAAATTGGGTAGCGCTGCACGGCGGCGATATGTTCTCAAAGGGAAGAGCAGCTCGAGTTTCACATGGTAAACCCATTGTTACAAAGAGATGAATATGAAAATTATTAATATTACATTTAGTATCCAGTTCAGTACTTTGTTTGTGGAAGCAGAGAACTAATAACGTGTCTAACTTATGAGCCCAAGTCAAGTCATATCGATTTGGTGGTAGCATGGAATCAGTTTTGTGTTGGGTATTTGAGAGTCAGTCAAAAACAGTCAGCGAACTTGTGTCAAAATCAATATTGTGGTTTTGGTGAAAATGAGTGGCGTGTGACCTGAAATCAGTTAAGCGTTAGTGGCGGAAGTCTTGTCAGGGTGTACTGGTCAAGGGGATTAGACGGTTAGACTTCCAGTCTGAAGGATTGGGGTTCGATCCTGTATCTCATTACTTCTGTGTATGTATGTATGTATGTATGTGTGTAGGTATGTATGTATGTATATGTATGTATGTATGTATGTATGTATGTGTGTATGTATGTATGCATGTATGTATGTATGTATGTATGTTTCTATGTATGTATGTTTCTATGTATGTATGTATGTTTCTATGTATGTATGTATGTATGTATGTATGTATGTATTATGTATGTATGCATGTATGAATGTATGTATATCTGTCTCTCCCTCGCTCCCCCTCTCTCCCTTTCTCTCTTTCTCTCTCTCTCTCTCGATCTCTTTCTCCCTTTCTCTGTCTGTCTGTCTGTCTGTTTGTCTGTTTCCCTCTCTGTCTCTGTCTCTCTCTCCCCCCACCCTCCCCCCTCTCTCCCTAAAGCCATTGACATACGTGAGGTTAGACGAGACCCTGTAAGAGATGTATCATTCACTGTCGACCCTCTCAGCAGATACTATGATATTATGACCTCCACATTACGCAGACTGAGTCGTTTATCGCTTAACAGCACTTGCCGCTAATAGCCTAAGTAGGAGATAAGAGTGCCAGAGCCAGACATATAAATAAGGGGATGTTGATTTGTAGAGATACTTTTGTAACTGTTCCTGCATATATGCTGCTTCCTGTAAATTCTTATTATTGTCGGTTTTTTTGTTGTTGTTTTTTTATTAATTTTTTTGGAGAAAAATCTACCCCACATTTTTTTTTTCTAAATCAAGCAAAACTTTCATGTCTAAAGAAGTGCGACCGCCCGCGTTCAGACCTTTTGTCGTTGTTGTTGTTGTTGTTTTGTTTCTTTTTTTGTTTTTTTTTGTTTTTATTTTTGTTTTTGTTCCACTGGATGCAACAGCAGGCAATCCGTGGTCTTTTTTCTTCTTCTAATTTTTGTATAAGTCGTTTGTTCTTTTGAGATCTGATCTTTACGCTCGACAAACGTCAGTTGGCCAAAAATTTGCGCCTGCCTTATTTGGTTGTATTAAATACGCGTTCTGATTTTGTTTTTATGGTTTTTGTTTTGGTTTCATAACATCTATTTTCAACAATTGTTTACCCGATGTTTACTCATTCAGTTTCTGCACTAGACTCATCAAACCATGCACAAAAGGCATTCTCTTGCATGAATATTGGGGTTATTGGTAGCTAAGGATAGACTAATGTTGACATTGTAGTTCGATTTTGTTTGGGCTTGTTTGTTTGTTTGTTTGTTTGTTTGTTTGTTTGTTTGTTTGTTTGTTTGTCTCGAAAAAGAAAATCAAAGGAGAACCATCTTCCAAAGCCCATACATCAGAAAGTGAACAGCTAATTCACAATTTTTATACCAACGCTTCGTTATCAGTGCCAGACATGGACGAAGAAAACAATAGCAAAGTAACAGCTTGCGGGATTAGGTGTGTCAGAAAGACAAGAAATGTCACAGGTGGACACAAGATCAGAAATGAAGTTATTAGAGACACTATGTGTGGACGGTGCCATGTCCAGAAGATACCGAAAAAACAGAGGGTAAAATGGTTCGGTCACCTCATGAGGCTTCCTAACGAACTGCCAGCATACGAAGCTTATAACACGAAAAGCCATTGATCCAAAGGAAGGAGGTTTCCTAGGAAAAGATGGACAGAAGGTGTGAAAAGGAACAACTGAAAGAATCAATCTTACTATGGCAGACGCTACCCATCTGGCCCACGTCTGGAATCAGCATCTCCCTTCAATGCTTACCGGCACAAGAGGACAGAAAAGGTAATACGAAATGCAAAATAAGTGCCACTGTCCGCGTTCAAGGCAAACAAGAACCAGAAAGAACACGAAAATCCAAAATAAGTGCCACTGCCCGCGTTCAAGCAAACAAGAACCAGAAAGAACACGAAAATCCAAAACAAGTGCGTCAAAAGAAACAAGAACCAGAAAAACACGAAAATCCAAAACAAGTGCCACTGCCCGCGTTCAAGCAAACGGGAACCCCAAAACATAAATAAATAAAAAACACCAAAATCCAAAACAAGTGCGACAAAGCAAACAGGAACCAGAAAAAACACCAAAATCCAAAACAAGAGCTACTGCCTGTATTCAAGCAAACAAGAACCAGAAAAAACAGGAAAATCCAAAACAAGTGCCACTGCCCGCGTAAGACATAAAGTAAGAGCAGTCTGCTAAATGAAAAAAACGACCATTGTGGAAGCAGACGACTGATTCCCTTGTGGATTGTCCAGAGGGATTTTCTGTCATCCTGACTAAATGCCATGATAATATTATATGTCTGGCACTTTGTCAGTAATCAGCTGATTGTCCCAGCAACGGCTGGTGACCTCTGGCGAGACGATCACAAGGTCCCCAAGGCGCCAGACTAGGCGCCAGACCTTGGCAGACCACAATGGTCCAACTATTAATTTAACACGGCTGAGATGTCAGCGTAGACATGTACTGTCATCCCAATTCCTTAAACTTATCAATTAGTCGTCTAAAGCTCTTCATATGTTAAGCAAGTAATACGACAGGAAGAGTTTGTGTATATTTTAAGGATTATCGCTTTTAGGGAGATTCCGTTTGTGCTAACCATACCTCCTCTACTTTTCTATGCACATTTTTTTATAATGCAACAATAATGATGGTGATGAGGATGGTAATCATGATGCTATGGGGTACGATCTAGGACAGAGCTGTACTGTACGCTTACTATCGTAACATATCCTAGCATCAACCAGGCCTGGAAATACAGACACCTGCGGTGTTGGTCAGACGATTTGAGTAACACCTTCAGTGACGCATCCATGAAGTGGATGAGACTCGACTGTGTGGTCCCAGTCTTCCTAATGAGCCCATAGCACGCCAACTCCGGGTAGGAACAAGTTGGAGCTGAAAACTCCCACAATGATTTTTGAAGGGACTGATGGGGATTCGAACCCACAACCTTCCAGTCGGCAGTCCATTGCGCTTGTGTGTGTGTGTGTGTGTGTGTGTGTGTGTGTGTGTGTGTGTGTGTGTGTGTGTGTGTGTGTGTGTGTGTGTGTGTGTGTGTGTGTGTGTGTGTGTGTGTGTGTTTGTTTGCTTTGCTTTGCTTTGCTTAGCTTTGCTTCATCTTTTTTTTTTTAACTTTTCTTTTTTTTTTTTGTACAAAGTTGTTCGATAATTTATTCTAATAATTATGTCCATAGAGTAAACAAATGCCATTTATAATGTTGTGCAATCACGAGATTGCTTCAACAAACTTCAAACAGTAGTGTGTCGTAGTCAGTCAAAAGTCGTTCGCTTCAGGCAAGTATAACGTACATCAACCTATATCATAATCACAACTCAACTATGAAAAAAAGAATAGAATCATTAAACAAACGACAAACCAACCAAGACAAAATGCTTTGATTTGTAAATGTAATAAGCCTAGCACACTATTGATGAAATAATAAACACATAAGCAGATAGATCGATAGATCGATAGATAGATAGATAGATCGATAGATCGATAGATCGATAGATCAAGAAGATAGATAGATAGATAGATAGATAGTAGATAGATAGATAGATAGATAGAAGATAGATAGATAGAAGACAGATATATAGATAGATAGATATAAGATAGATAGATAGGATAGATAGATAGATCGATAGATAGATAACAGATAGACAGGACAGACAGATAGATAGATAGATAGACAGATAGACAGACAGATAGATAGATAGATAGATAGATAAATAGATATGTAGATAGGTAGATAGATAGATAACAATAGATAGATAGATAGATAGACAGATAGATAGATAAAGATAGTAGATAGATAGAAGTAGATAGATAGATAGATAGATGACAGATAGACAATATATAAGATAGATAGATAGATAGATAGATAGATAGAGATAGATAGACTAGATAGATAGATAGAAGATAGATAGAAGATAGATAGATAGATAATAGATAGAAGTAGATAGATAGATCAGAAGACAGATAGATAGATAGATAGATAAAAAAAAAAAAAAAAAAAGGTAGATAGGTAGATAGATAGATAGAGGGATAGATATATAAGTACAGATACATAGATACATAGATACATAGGTACATAGGTACATAGATACATAGATACATAGATAATAGATACACAGGTATATAGATAGAGATAGAAGATAGATAGAGATAGACAGATAGATAGAGATAGATAGATAGATACATAGACACATAGATACATAGATAGATAAGCTTCTAATGAATGCATAAAGCAAGACAAGCGCTTGCTTGATTAGTTTTAAGCTTTGACGTACAATATACGTCATGATTCATGATTGTCAATGCGCTGTTGGCGTACGTCGAACCGTAATACCATGTAATGTTAGTGTTTCGTTCAGCATTGCAGCAATGTTGACTAATAAATTACAAGCTTTGATTTCCCTGAAAGCTATATTTTTTTCCCCTGAGAAGGGCAAGCCCAGTGCTGTGGTGTGTTTTGGTGTGTGTGTGTGTGTGGTGTGGTGGGGTGGTGTTGGGGTTGGTTGTGCTGTTCCCCTGTGCGTGCGTGGGGTGCGTGTCGTGTGGTGTGTGTGGTGTGGGTGTGTGTGGTGTGTGTGTGTGTGTGTTCATGTCACTCAAAGTGCATGTGTATTACTCTGTGTCACAGAGAGACAGAGACAGAGACAGAGACAGAGACAGAGACAGACAAGAGACAGACAGAGACAGAGAAACAGAGAGACAGACAGAAAGAGAGACAGACAGAGAGAGAGAGGGGAGAGAAGAAAGAGAGACAGACAGACAGAGAGAGGGAGAGAGAGAGAGTCAGACAGAGAGAAGACAGAGACAGAACAGAGAGAAGACAGAGAGAGACAGGCAAGACAGAACAGAAGAGACAGACAAAGATAGAGACAGAGCTAGAGACAAAAGAGAAGACACAGAGTACAGAGGCAGAAGAGAGAAGAGATGACAGAGGGAAACAGAGACAGAAAGACAGAGACAGACAGAGAGTTAGAGACAATAGAGAGAGACAGAGAGGACAAAAGGAGAGACAGACAGAGACAGAGAGACAGAGAGAGAGAGAAACAGGGACAGAGAAGGAGACAGAGAGAATACATCCATAAAGGGGTCGTGGCATTTCAGAAAGATTATGTAACACTCCGTTCAATATTTGCAAACTATACCCGTTATAAAAGGAATCTGTGTTCATGTTCTCAATTTCTAATCCATTTTGCACTTTTATATAGTTTTGTACAAAAATCGTAGTGATGTAATTTTTCAATTTCTCTGGAAATGTTCTCTCAGCATATACTGAACCTAAAAAAATAAGCACCAAAAACAGTTTAATGAACAAGACAGACAAGTTAGATAAGACAGGCGTTATCTACTGAACAAGACATACACAAAACAAGATGGGTGCCTATTTAAAGATGGCGGGTGGTATCTAACAGACCAAAACAAAGCAAACACCTAATTTAGTGAATGAAATAATATAATCGTGTTATCTAAAGAACACCATAAATTGATGGTGTAATAAAGACAGAGAGCAGCCATTTTACTTAATAAAGCTAAACTGTAACTGTTTCTGTTATTTTTGTTTAAAGCCCAGCCGACTGCGTAGAGCTATATCAGGGCTACAACCATTTCAAAACATAATCAATACTTAACAGGAAGGGGAAAGAAGAAAGAGAAATTAACTTTTCTTTGTCACGAAAATAAGAGTAACTTACGCCATACATTTTGGAAAGCGAATCTGGACACCATAAATGCTGGAACAAAATACCATACTACGTCCAGCCATGCAACTGAAGCAGGTAATTAAAAAAAACATACACTAAAAAAGATGAAGGCATAAAGAAGGAGAGTGGCACAGAACAAACAAAAAAAGGAAGAAAAAAGAAAGAACACAAGAAGGAGGTCGAATAAAGCAAGAGAGAACAAAAGAAAGCTAAACTACAGCGTAGAAGCAAGCAAAAGAATAACAAATAGAAACAGAAAAGTACAACAGAAGGGCAAAGAAGAAAGGAAATGAAGTACACATGTCAATGCGTCGTGCACATAATCTGAGGAGATGCCCTGGCGTTGCACTCCGTCCATCCATCGCACAGGGATTAAAGGAAACATACTGAACACAACTTTGAACATAACTATGGTCACTAAAACATACACAAAAACGGGCGAAAAATTACCTATAATTATCTTCAAGACTTTAAATACCTTGGCAGCTACATTGACTCCACAGAACAAGACGTCAATACCAGACTCGGAAATGCCTGGGGCGCTCTAAATTAACTGGACAAAATCTGGAAATCCAATCTACCAGACAACCTGAAAAGAACTTTTTCCGAGCAGCAGTAAGTCCGTTCTTACATATGGCTCAATCTCTTGGACCTAACAACGACATTGGGAAGAAGATTGATGGAGCATAACACGAATGCTACGTGCAGCCCTGAACAAATCCTGGAGAGAACATCCAACAAAGAGTTATATGGTAAGATCCCACCAATCAGTAAATCATACTCAACAAGACTGCGTTTTGCGGGACACTGCTGGCATAGCAAAGAAGAACTTGTAGGAGATATTCTACTATGGAGACCCAGTCATGGCAAACAAAGACCAGGACGTCCAAAGAAGACCTTCATCAACCAACTGATGGATGATACGGGCTGTCAGTATGATGAACTACCTACTGCAATGTCTGACAGAGAGGGATGGAGGAAACGTGTCATGGATACCCGAGCAAGCTCGACATTGAACTGAACTGCATCTTTACATGCCTCACTTCCCCAGAGCCAAAATTGCACCCAATACATGTACCCAACTACCAGTCCCAAGAGAAAGTGCGCAAGACTCCATCGAACACATATAGGTGAGTGGATCAGCAAGGCAGAAAATGATAGGAAGAAATGACAAAAAAGCAAAGGAACAAGGTAGAAACAAAGAGAATGACAGAAAAGAGGAAATTTCTGGCACAGAATTTCCAGAAGGTGGGGATACTATTTATACTGAAAGAGCCCCCGGCATCCCCCACGGGGGTAGTGGTGCTAGCTTAAGAACACTACAAGACAGATAATCTGTTCAATGAATGACAGAGGGCAGTCAGTTTATTTTAATAGAATTAAAATGGAGAAGAGTGGCAGAATGGTTCAGACGTTCACCTGCCAGTATCTACACTCGAGGTTCCAGCTTTCGTTTCCCATTGAAACTACAATTTTCTCTTCAGTTTGACCGGGAAAACGAACTGAACGTCTAGTCCTTCAGAAGTGGACGAAGAACGAGTCGGAACTGTGTGCCTCTTGGCACTGCACACGCAAAAAAAATCCCACGACAGTTGAAAATTGTGAAGAGCAAGGCATTCGCCAGTGTGCCCTGGTATTAAACATAGGAGAGATAGGTTGATTTCCCAGATTACTCCCTTTGAAGGTCAATTCGTTTTCTTACCTTTAAGAAAACTTGGTAAAATCAAAAACAAACACAAATAAAAAAAAAACTAGTGGCGCTGTACCGTGATGATACGCTCTCAAAGAGCAACCCGAGTTTCGCATGATAAAATCCACTGTGACAAAATGAATATCAATACTGAATGTGTAACAATAACAATAATGAATATTCAACAAACAAACAAACCAAGACTGTGTGAGAATCTCTTGACAAACTAAAAAAACAAACAAAAAAACATGGGACCAGTTTAACAAACCTAACAAGATTTATACGACTTACTTTATACACTAAACAAGACAACACATTAAACAAGACTAAGTGAGTTTATTTTTAACAAACTAAACAAGAGATATGGGACTTCTTTTCTTTTTCCAAACTAAAGAAAATTTACTGCACTTGCTTTCAATCTAAATAAGACTAATGGGACATAGTTTCAATAGACAAAATAAGACTAATTGCGCTTGTTTTACAAACTAAACAAAAATTATGCGCCTTACTTTACAAACTAAACAAGACCTTTATAACTTACTTTACAAACTAAAGAAGACCTCTGCAACTTACTTTACAAACTAAAGAAGACCCATACGACTTACTTTACAAACTAAACAAGACCTATACGACTTACTTTACAAACTAAACAAGACCCATACGACTTACTTTACAAACTAAACAAGACCTATACGACTTACTTTACAAACTAAACAAGACCTCTGCAACTTACTTTACAAACTAAACAAGACCTCTGCAACCTACATTACAAACTAAACAAGACCTCTGCAACTTACTTTACAAACTAAACAAGACCTCTGCAACTTACTTTACAAACTAAACAAGACCTCTGCAACTTACTTTACAAACTAAACAAGACCTCTGCAACTTACTTTACAAACTAAACAAGACCTCTGCAACTTACTTTACAAACTAAACAAGAACTCTGCAACTTCTTTACAAAGTAAGCAAGAACTATTCGACTTACTTAACAAACTAAACAAGACATACGACTTATTTTACAAACTAAACAAGACTTACATGACTTATTTCACAAACTTAACAAGACTTACAGACTTATTTTACAAACTAAACAAGACTTGTATGACCTATTTTACAAACTAAACAAGAGTTAAACGATTTACTTTATAAATAAAAAACCAAGACTTATGCGACTTACTTTAAAACTAAACAATGATTATACGACTTGCTTTATAAGAAAAAAAGACTTACGTGATTTACTTCATAAACTAAACAAGACTTACACGACTCACTTTATAAAAAAACACAAGACTTATGCGATTTACTTTACAAACTAAACAAGAATTACGTAACTTACTTTACAAACTAAACAAGAATTATACGACTTACTTTACAAATATATTGTATGTATTTCTCTCCTCTCTCATAGTTGTGTGTAGGGTAGTTGCAGAGTATAAAGGTAGGCTTGGGCGCTCCTTTTTTGAGAAGTGTTCTGCGCTTGCTGTTTTTGTACTTTGTGTCTGCTTCTATGCTAGCTGAGTGGGTAGCGTAAGCTGTGTTAGATTTGAGAAGTTCTATACAACATGGGAGATAATTCTCAAGAGTTGTGTCCTTTGATTATATTATAAAAATTCTCCCTGCTTCCCTCTTATTTCTTTGGTATTACCTATATGCCTTGGAAGCAACCATGTATATGTTCTGTCTTGTCTATGTGTGTGTGTTTGGTCAGTTCAAAAAAAAGACTATGTCAATCTTGAACATAAGACCAAGATATTGTATGTATTTCTCTCCTCTCTCATAGTTGTGTGTAGGGTAGTTGCAGAGTATAAAGGTAGGCTTGGGCGCTCCTTTTTTGAGGAGTGTTCTGAGCTTGATGTTTTTGTACTTTGTGTCTGCTTCTATGCTAGCTGAGTGGGTAGCGTAAGCTGTGTTAGATTTGAGAAGTTCTATACAACATGGGAGATAATTCTCAAGAGTTGTGTCCTTTGATTATATTACTTTACAAACTAAACAAGAACTATACGATTTACTTTACAAACTAAACAAGATCTATACGACTTATTTTGCAAGCTAAACAAGACTTTAC
>JAPXFY010000028.1:33525439-33530439 GCA_030674185.1 Monoplex corrugatus
TATATATATATATATATACATATTCATATACATGTATTTACACACACACACACACACACACACACACAACAACACCAACAACACACATCACACACACACACAACACACACACACACACACACACACAACACAACACACGCACATAATACATATATTTTTTTCTAGTTTCTGTTCATCTTTCTTCCTTCCATTTTTTTCCTTTTCCTTCCTTTTCATTTTTCTTTCGTCTTTTTTTTTTCTTTCTTTCTTCGTTTCTCTCTTTCTTTCTTCTCTTTTTCCTTCCTTTTTAAAACATATTTCGTTCCCTAGTTTCATTTACCTTCTTCCTTTCTTTCATTTTCTTTTCCTTCCTTCTTTTTTCTTTTTTTTTCTTTTCCTTTCTTCTTTCTTTCTTTTCTCTTCGTCTTTTCCATTTTTCCTTCTTTTTTGAATCTTATTTCGTTCCTAGTTTCTTTTCTATTTTTCCTTCCTTTCTTTTTTTCCTTCTTCTCTTGTTTCCTTTCTTTCTTCCTTTTTTTTATTTTTTTTTTTCTTCTTTTTCTTTTCGTTTTTCTTTCTTCCTTCCTTCCTCCTTTCCTTCCTTCCTTCTTTTCTTACTTCTTTCCTATCTGTTTTCTTTTATGCCTTTTTTCTTTGTCTCCTGTCTTTCTTTCTTCTTTGTCTCCTTCTTTCTTTCTTTCTCATTTCTTCCTGCCTTTTTTCTTCTGTCTTTCTTTCTTTTATCTCCAATCTGCTTTCTTTCTCTCTTTTGTCTCTTTCTTCTTTTATTTTCTTCTTTTTTCTTTCTATATTTCTTTTCTGTCTATTTCTATTTACCTCCTTTCTTCTTTCCTTTTTTATTTCTTTCTTTCTTTCTTCCTTCCTTCCTTTTTCCCATTCTTCTATTATTTTTCTTTTTTCTTTGGTATTTACTTCTCTGTCTTTCTTTCTATCTGTTTTCTTTTCTCCTGTCTTCTTCTTCTTGTTATGTAATTCTGCTTTTCTTCCTTCCTTTCATTTCTTTTCCTTTCTTTCTTTTTTCTTTCTCTTTCTTATTTCTTTCTCTGTCTTTCTTTCTATTTGTTTTCTTTTCCTCCCTTTCTTCTTTCTCTGTTTCCTTTATTTTCTTCTTTTCTTCTGTCCTTCCTTTTTCCTTTGTTTCTTTCATTTTTCTTCTTTTTTTCTTTTATTCTTCTTTCTTTCTATATGTCTTTCTTTCTACCTGTTTTCTTTCCCTCTTTTCTTCTTTCTCTGATTTCTTTATTTCTTTTTCTTTTCCTTCTTTCTCTTTTTTATATTTTCTTCTTTTTCTTCTTCTTTTTCTTTCTATATGTTTTCTTTACTTTTTCTTTCCTTTTTCTCTTCCGTTTCTTACTTTTTTTCTTTTCTCTTTTTTTCCTTTCTTTTCATTTTTCTTCTTTTTTTCTTTTTTCTTTGTTTTCTTTTCCTCCTTTCTTCTTTCTCTGTTTTTTATTTCTTCTTTTCTTCCTTCTTTCCTTTTTCCTTTCTTTCTATCATTTTTCTTTTTTCTCTTCTTTCTTTCTCTGTCTTTCTTTCTATCTGATTTCTTTTCCTCCCGTTTCTTTCTCTGTTTTTGTATTTCTTCCTTCCCTCCTTCCTCCTTCCCCCCCCCCCCCCCCCCTTTTTTTTATCATTTTTTTTTCTTTTTTTTCTTTCTCATTTCTTTCTCCGCCTTTCTTCTTTTATTGCTCTTGCACGCATGTGTGGCTGTCCATTGCGTGTCCTGATAATTATTTCCTGATTGATTTGCTCTTTATTCACCCCGCTCCCGCCTCCCTCCTCCCCTCCATTAAATGATTATAAGGAACATTGGTGGAAGAGGGTGGGATGTTCAAGGAGGGAAGGTGGGTGGGTGGGTGGGTGGTGGTGGTGGTGGTGGTGGTGGTGGTAAAATAACATCATCGAACATCAGCATCTTCATAAGCACTGATGCAGCTTTACAGTTTGGAAAATCCCACTCAGTTTAACCCTTGACTCTGAACTTCCCTTGCTAACCTACCTGCCCATTTTTTTTCATTGGATTGTCTGGCCACGATGTAGTTTCTAAGAAGAAATGTTGAGAGTTCCATAGACAGCAAAGAAAACAAACGACACAGTTTTGATGAAGGCAGACACAAGAAGATCATTCACAAGGAAGATTAGGAAAAGAAAGGCAACATTTATAGGCCTTTTATGACGAAAAGGGGAATTGGAACACCTGGTCACAACAGGAAAGCTGGAAGGAAAGAGCACCAGGTAGACCCAGGGAGAAAATATTGGACGGACAATGAGAGTGGCTGAAGACAAAGAGGGTGGAAGAGGTGCTTGAGGCAACAAGGGATAGAAACAGATGGAAGGCCATGATCACCAACGCCATGAAGGCACAGAGATGAGTGATGATGATGATATGATGATGACCCCTGCCTATTGACATCCTGCATTGTCAACCGTTTCTAGCAAAACAACAACTTAACCTTTTTACTCCCTCACCTTGTCCACCAGCATCCTGCATTGTCAACTATGCTAGCAAAATGAAAACTTAACCTTTGATTCCCTCACCTTATCCACCAGAATTCTGCATTGTCGAAAAATAACGATTACTTTACCCCTTCCATTCCTGCATCCTGTCCACCAGCATCCTGCATTGTCAATCACGCTAAAAGCAAAAACTTAACCCTTTGACTCCCTCACCTTGTCCATCAAGATAATCTGTCTTCCCATCAAATTCAAACATCAACCCCAGCAAGCCAAACCAATCTCAAACACGGTGAATAGTCAGTTATTCACACGTCTGTTGAATGTACAAGATAATATCTTTCCCATCAAAATCAGACGTCAATCAGAAAAAGCCAAACCAATCACAAATGCGGTCAATAATCAACTTTTCACACGTTGGTTGAATTTGCAAGATAATGTCTCCCATCAAATTCAGACGTCAACCAGAACACGCCAAACCAATTACAACCATGGGGAGTAGTCAATTATTCACACATTGGTTGAATTTGCAAGAATATTTCTTTCCCATCAAATTCAGACGTCAACTCGAGCAAGCCAAATCAATCACAAACACGATCAATAATCAACTGTTCGCACGTTGGTTGAATACATATTTGCAAGATAGTATTTCTTTCCCCTCAAATTCAGCAACTCCAGCAAACCAAACCAATCACAAACACGGAGAATTTTTAGAATAATTGCACTCAGGGAGATTATCTTTGTGCTCACCTCTTTTTTCTATCCCCTTTTCTACGCCACTTGAATGGCCACAGAAGCTGAAACAGTTTTTATTATGCGATGATGAATGATGTCGATGTGGATGATAATCATGATGCTATGGAGTACCATCTAGGATCGAGACTGCGTGACAGGGTTGTACTCCATGCTTACTATCATAATGTATCCTGGCGTCAACTAGGCCCGAGAGATACAGACACCTGCGGTGTTGGTCAGAAGATTTGAGCAACACCCTCAATAACGCATCCGTGAAGTGGATGAGACTCGACTGTGTGGTCCCAGTCTTCCCAATGAGCCCATAGCACGCCAAACACTGGGTAGGAATCGGTTAGAGCCGAAAAATCCCACAATGATTTTTGAAGGTACTGATGAGGATTCGAACCCACAACCTTCCAGTCAGTAATCCGCTGCATTAACCACTACACCACGGCGACTGGTAATACGGAGAATATTCAGTTATTCGCACGTCAGTTGAATTAGCAAGACACTATGTCTTTCCCATCAAATTCAAACATCAACTCCAGCAAGCTGAACCAATCACAAACACGATCAATAATCAACTGTTGATATGTCAGGTGAACTTGCAAGATAACTTGTCTTTCCCATCAAATTCAGACGTCAAGCCGAACAAATCACAATCACGGTGAATAGTCAGTTATCCACACGTCTGTTAAATTTCCAAGATAATATGTCTTTTCCAGTTAATTCAAACATCAACCCGAACAAGCTGAAACAATCTCAAACACAGTGAGTAGTCAATTATCTACATGTTGGTTTAATTTAAAAGATAATATCGTTCCCATCAAATTCAGACGTCAAGCTGAGCAAGCTGAACCAATCACAAACACGACGAATAATCAAGTATTCTCACGTCTAGGAACCAGAAAAAAAAACACGAACAAAGATTCAGTCCTTTTCTCACACTGGACGAAGCAGCAGGGAAGTTTCAGTCTTTTTCTCCTAATTTTTGTATTTGGTGTTTGTTCGTTTGTAATATTACGATTGACAAAGGCCAGTTGGCCCAAAATGTGCGCCTGTCTTGTCTGGTTGTATTGAATACGCGTTCTGAATCTTTTTCGTGTTTTTTTTCTGGTTCCTGTTTGCTTGAACGTGGACAGTCACACTTGTTTTGGAATTTTTATTCTCACGTCTGCTGAATTTACAAGATGATATGTCTTTCCCATCAAATTCAGACGTCAAGCCGAACCAATGACAACCACAGTCAATAAACAACCATTCACACATTATCGGTCGGTTATCGATTCTCGCGCCTTCCTCCAATCGTCAATAACAGCTTAGCTACACTACAGTTCCTCCGTGGCCCATGATTGCAAACACGCATCACACATATACTATCAACACCAAGTGAGATTGGATGTAAGTCCCTGCACGCAAAACACGTACGTAGATGTCGTGCAGTCACGCGAGAACTCTTGCCACACAAAGGTAATGGAACTTGGATACGAGCTGCTTTGTTTGGATAAAGTTTGAGACGTAATGCTTTGTTTGGTTGAAGTTCAAGACGAGGTGCTTTGTTTGGTTGAAATTTCAGATGTGGTGCTTTGTTTGGTTGAAGTTTAGGACGTAATTCGTTGTTTGGATAAAGTTTAAGACATAATATTTTTTGTTTGGTTGACGTTTAAGACGTAGTGTTTTCATTTGGTTGAAGTTTAAGACGTAGTGCTTCGTTTGGTTGAGGTTTAAGACTTGATGCTTTCTTTGGTTGAAGTTTAAGATGTAGTCCTTTGTTAGGATACAGTTTAAGATGTAGTTCTTTGTTTGGATAA
>JAPXFY010000028.1:33535439-33540439 GCA_030674185.1 Monoplex corrugatus
TTCACTTTTCATTATGTAAACATTTAGAATCTTCCGAAGCACTCTATTCAAATGTGAGGCTTTTCATTTATTAGGTATTGTTGTGCATGCTGTTTTCAACGAAATAGTCCGACACAGCCAAGTATAGTGTTATTGTACATTGTTTTCAACGAAATATACCGATACAGCTGAATATTGTGTTATTGTATGCTGTATTCAACCAAATGTACCGACATAGCTGAATGTTGTATTATTGTATGCGGTATTCAACGAAATATAGAGGATTTTTCTGGAGAATTTTGCCAGAATCCACTGTTGTGTCGCCTTGGGATATTTAACTTGCGCTGAATACGTGCTGCCAGACACATAATACATCGGTTTATAACATCTCACGCAAAAAGACAAGAACCTAGAACAGGACTTAAGATCTAGACCAAAACAATCTGCCGTGTTCCATGAGTGCCTCTTGTTGATTGACGTTCGTATCCTAGATTTGAACCCAGAAGCCACGCCTCTCAGGCAGGAAGGTAATCTATTCAACCAGTGGGCCACAGGTTCCACCTGACGATCTTCCTGTGTCATCAATCAATGCTTGATAGGTAGGCATGGCTAAGAAAACAAATCCCAAACAAGTGTTGACTGCCCGCATCAAGCAACACACACACACACACACACACACACACACACACACACACACACACACACACACACACACACGAAAAAAAAATCGGAACGCGTATTTAACACAACCAAGGAGACATGCGCAAATTTCAAATTTCGGCCAACTGGCCTTTGCCAATCATAAGATCACAAATAAACAAACAAACACCAGATACAAAATTAGGAGGAAAAAGATGAAACTTCCCTGATGCTCCGTCCTTCTTGTCCTCCTCCTCCTCGTTTTCTCACACTGGACGGAGCAGCAGGGAAGTATCAGTCTTTTTCTCCTAATTTTTGTATCTGGTGTTTGTTTGTTTGTTTGTTTGTTTGTGATCTTACACTTGACAAGGCCAGTTGGCCTGAAAATTTGCGCCTGTCTTGTCTTGTTGTATTAATTAAATACGTGTTCTTATTCATTTTTCGTGTTTTTATTTTATTTTATTTTTCATTTCTTTCTTTCTTTTTTTTTTTTTTTTTTTTTTTGGTTCCAAGAAAAACAAATGTAACGAACGTCACTTCATCAGATTCTTGCACGCATGGGGGCCCCGCCTCGACACGGTAAGGTAAAAAAATATATTACGAATGTTAATTAATCACATGCATGCACTTACGTGCAGGGCGCGGCAGAACACCTTTAAAATCAAAACGCCCCCACCCTTCCCCCCATCCTTACCCTCCGAATCAATCACACACAAGTATGTCGCTGCACAATCTGCATCTTCCGTCTTCGGTACACAGGTGTGCAGGTGTGCACGTGTGCATGCTGGTGTTCTCACGTGCAGCTGGTGACATCACAAACCAACAGCTTTAGGGTACATAGTGGATAATCTGCCAGCGAACACACACACGAAGGGGATTTAAGTGCTGGGGGGTCTGCACACACGTCGACTGCGAGGTATGTAAAGAAAAAAAACGAAAAAAAAACCAATCAACTAAACAAACAGACAGACATATTTACAGAAAAACAGACAGACAGACAGACAGACAAACAAACGAAACAGACAGACAAACAGACAAAAAAAACTTTTTTTACTCACCAGGCAGAAGTGTTTTTTTTTAAATTTTGTTTATATTGATTGATTGATTGATTGATTGATTGATTGATTGATTCATTCATTCATTCATTACATTCATTCATTTATTTATTTATTCATTTGTTTTATCTATTTTTTCTATTTATTTATTCATTCATTTATTTAGATTTATGTAATCAATGTGTGTGCTTATTTATTTATTTGTTTATTTATTCATTTTTTTGTTTATCTATTCATTTATTTTTTATGTTTTATTTATTTATTGTGTATTTGTTTATTTCATTTATTTGTATTTATTTACTTGTTTGTTTCTTTCTTTGTTTATTTCTTTGTTTACTTAATCATTTATTTGTTTGTTTATTTACTTGTTGACTTATATGTTTATTGTTTATCCATTATATATTTCCTTATGCATTTATTTAGTTAGTTAGTTATTTTAGTTAGTCAGTTAGTTATTATTAGTTAGTTAGTTAGTTAGTTAGTTAGTTAGTTAGTTAGTTTATTAGTTTAGTTAGTTATTTACTAATTCGATTATTTATTTCCTCTCATAAGTTTATTTATTTATTATCATAATTTTATTCATAATTTTTTTTATTTATGTTTCTTTCTTTCTTTCTTTTTACTTTTTCTTTCTTTTTTCTTTCTTTTTATCTATTTATTTATTTATTTATTTATTTATTTATTCATTTACTCGTTTGTTTATTCATTTATTCGTCTTTATTTATTTATTTATTCATTCGCTTGTTTACTTATTAGTTTGCTTATTTAATGATTCGTTTATTTATCAATTTATTAAAATATTAATTTATTCATTCGTTTATTTATTTAATTTTCGGCAGATCGAATCCAAGACTTTTAAGTTGAAAGTCCAAAGATTTTTACCCACTTGACTAAAGAAATTTTAGGCTTGATGGAGGAATGGAGGAAGGCAAAGAGAAACGAGGAGACATACAGGAAAATAAACAAAGAAATCAGGAATAGGTGCAATGAAGCTAAGAAAGCTTGGCTGAAAACAAAATGCAAAGAAATAGAAGACCGACACAAACCGGATCCTTAGGGTATGTACAGACGAATTGAAGAAATTGTCCACAGGAAAAATACATGCACATCAACTGGTTGCTTAAATTCGAAAGATGGTACGCTTGTCATTGAAAAAGACAAAATATTAGACAGATGGGGAGAGTACATTAAAGACCTTTTTGAAGATGACAAAAACGAAGAACACATTATAAGAAAGAACGTTGAAGGACCACCCATAATGAAAGATGAAGTTAGAGCAGCACTGAAAAAGATGGAACCAGGAAAAGCCCCAAGACCAGACAATATTACTACAGAGATGATTGAAGCCCTGGAGGAATAAGGTATTGAAAAATTAAAAGTCCTCTTAAATGAAATTTATGACACTGGAAAAATCCCCAAAGATATGTCCAAGTCAATTTTCATTGAACTTCCAAAGAAGACAGGGGCTATAGAATGCGAGCTCAATCGCACAATCAGTTTGATGAGTCATGTAACAAAAATCCTATAAAGAATAATCATGATGAGGACAAGGAATAGAATCAAAAGAGAAATAGCAGATGAACAGTGTGGATTTGTGGAAGGGAAAGGAACTAATAATGCCATATACATCCTATCATAGAGAGGTCAATCGAGATAAATACGGATTTATAGCTATGCTTTGTTGATTATACCAAGGCTTTCGATCGGGTAAGACATGAAGAATTGATCAACCAACCAGAAAGACTCAATATTGATGGAAAATATCTACGAATAATCATCATAATATGTATTGAGAACAAACAGCTGCAATGAGAATAGAAAATGATATAAGCTCTTTCCAAAACATCAAAAGAGGGGTCAGACAAGGTTGTGTTTTGTCACCAGATCTGTTTTCACTTTACAGCGAAAACATCTTGAGAAACCTAGAGGAAGACCGTGGATTAAAGGTTGGAAAAATGATAAACAAAATCGATACGCAGATGACACCGTGATTATTGCAGAAAAATGAAAGGGACCTATAAAACTTTGTGAACATACTTGAAATAGAAAGCAAAGATAAGGGGTTGGAACTAAACAGCAGGAAGACTGAAGTCATGGTGATCAGTAAAAAACATGAAATCCCCTCATGCAAACTAACAGCAAACGCCACAACCTTGAGACAGGTTGGTAAGTCTAAATACCTGGGAACGATCATTTTACCAGACGGCAGATGCACATCAGAAATAGCCAGCAGAATCGGCCAAGCCAAAACAGCATTCAAGAAGATGAAAAGCATTCTTACCAACAAATGCCTATCAATTAACATCAGGAAAAGAGTTCTTGATTGTTATATAGAACCAATACTGTTATACGGATGTGAGGCGTGGACAGTAAACAAGCAAAGCCAGAACAAGATTGAGGCAGCTGAAATGTGGTTTTTTAGAAGAATGTTGAGAGTTCCATGGACACCAAAGAAAACAAACCAGACAGTCTTGATTGAGGCAGACACAAGAAGATCATTGATAAGGAAGATTAGGAAAAGACAGGCAACATTTATAGGCCATTCTCTGAGGAAAGGGGAACATTGGAGCACCTGGTCACAACGGGAAAGCTGGAGGGAAAGAGAGCACCAGGTAGACCCAGGGAGAAGATATGGACGGACTTGCAGAGTGGCTGAAGACAAAGATGGTGGAAGAGATGCTTGAGGCAACAAGGAATAGAAACAGATGGAAGGCCATGATCGCCAACGCCATGTGGCAAGGCACTTGATGATGATGACTAACGGCGTTCTTCATCCTTCATCTTCTTCTTTCTGTTCCAGTTGATTTCCTTAGGATTGTACGTGTGTACAAATGATGACGGTTGGTAGAAGCTGGACGGGGAGGGGGAGGGGGATTCGTTTTAGCTCAATACAATTAAGCCGATATTCAATATGCCATTGCGTCAGCTGTGTATGTATGTATGTATGTATGTATGTAAGTATGTATGTATGTATGTGTGTGTTTGCTTGTGTGTGTGTGTGTGCATGTATGTGTGTGTGTATGTATGTGTGTCTGTGTGTGTATGTATGTGTGTGTGTGTATGTATGTGTGTGTATGTGTGTGTGTGTGTGTGTGTGTGTGTGTGTGTGTGTGTGTGTGTGTGTATGTATGTGTGTGTGTGTGTGTGGTGAGTGTGTGTGTGTGTGAATGTGTGTGTATGTGTTTGTGTGTGTGTTTGTGTGTGTATGTATGAGTGTGTGCTTGAGGGTGTGGGGTGCGATGCTTTGTGTGAGGTAAACGTAGGATAAAGTTGAAATATGCATGACCACGTTTAGTTCGTTATTTTTGACCTGGTGGTGGTGGTGGT
>JAPXFY010000028.1:33547939-33550439 GCA_030674185.1 Monoplex corrugatus
TATGTATGCATGTATGTATGTATGTATGTATGTATACATGTATGTATGTATTATGTATGTATGCATGTATGTATGTATGTATTATGTATGTATGTATTATGTATGTATGTATGTATGTATGTATGTATGTATGTATGTATGTATGCATGTATGTATGTATGTATGTATGTATGTATGTATATGAATAGAGTGGCAGAATGGTTCAGACGTTCACCTGCCAATAACGAAAACTCCAGGTTCCGGAGTTCGTTCCCCTTTGAGGTTTTCAGATTTCTCTTCAGTTTGACCGGAAAACCGAATTGAACGTCTAATCCTTCGGAAAAGGACGAAAACCTAGTGGGTCCCATATGCCTTCTGTCCTGCACACGCAATAGATTCCACGACAGTTGAAAAACGTGAAGAGCAGGATTTTGCCCGGCGACCTTGGTATGAAACATTGGAGGGATGGGTTGATTTCCCAGGTCCCTCCCCTTGAGGGCTGATTAGACTTCTTGCCTTTCTAAAAGTCTTGGTGAAAAAATGGGTGGCGCTGCACTGCGGGCGACGCACACTCAAAGGAAGAGCAGCCAAGTTTCACATGTAAATTCACTGTGACAAAGAAATGAATATGAATAGAAATGAATATGAATGAAATGAATATGAATATGAATGATATGAAAAATAATGAAGATATAAACGATATGAGAACAATATAATTATCATAAAATAGTGACAATAAAATAAACAAGTTAATCTTTGTCTTCTACTGGACGAAGCAGTAGGGAAGTTTTAGCCTTTTCTCCTAATTTTTTTTATTTGTGTTTGTCCTTTTGTGATCTTTATGTTTACGCTTGACAAAGGCCAGTTGACCGAAAATTTGGGCCTGTCTTGTCTGGATGTATTAAATACGCGTTCTGATTCTCTGTTCATGAACCAGAACAAAAAAAAAAAAAAACCCCAAGAAGAATAAGAACGTGTATTCATTTTCAATACAACAAACAAGACAGGCGCGAATTTTCCCTTTTGATCAAACATAAGATCACAAACAAACAAAACCAGTATAAAAAAATTAGAGGAAAAGACTGAAACTTCCCTGCTGCTCCGTCCAGTGTGAAAAAAGTCTTTTCCTCCTAATTTTTGTATCTGGTGTTTGTTTCGTGATCTTACTCTTGACAAAGGGCAGTTGGCAGAACATTTGCGCCTGTCTGTTCTTGTTGTTTTAAATACGCGTTCTGATCTTTTTTTGTGTTTTTTTTTTTTCTTTTTTTATCTATTTCTTTCTTGAACATGGGCAGTCACACTTGTTTTGGATCTCTTTTAATTTGTATGTTCTGTTTTGTTCCTGTTTGCTTCAACGCGGGCGGAGCATTTGTTTTGAAATATCTTTTATTGTGTTTTTTAAGTCTAAGGATGGTAAGCAGCTTGTACTGACACTGACAGACAAATGGGATTGGCTGACTTGCAATTTACAGAGCTCATCGATGAAGGCTATCACAGCTCAGAACATCTGACCTCGCATTTGGCTGTCGAATTACTACGACCTGTACAAATAACTGATGTGTTTGTTTGTGTTATGTTTGTTTGTTATTTTTGTTGTGTTGGTTGGTTTATTGGTTTATTTGTTGGTTTGATTGTCTGTTTGTTTTGTTGAATTGTTTGAGTGTTTGTTTGCTTGTTTGTTTCTGTTTGTTTCTTTCTTTTATTGATTGATTGTTTGACTGATTGATTGAGCGAGTGAGTGTTTGTTGTTTGTTTGTTTGTTTGCCCTGTGTTTGTTGTTTTTTGTTTGTTTGTTTGTTTGTTTGTTTGTTTGTTTCCGTCGTTCCGATTTTTTTTGTCGGACGCCAGTATGCATGCTATACGCAAAGTCAAACAACATTGGTTATGGTTTAGAGTGGCTGTTAGGGTGTGTGTGTGTGTGTGTGTGTGTGTGTGTGTGTGTGTGTGTGTGGTGGTGCTTGATTGTGTGTGGTGCTGTTGGTGTGTATGTGTTGTGTGTGTGGTGTGTGCCCTGCGTGGTGTGTTGTGTGTGGTGGTGGTGTGTGTTGTATTGTGGTGTTGTGTTGTGTTATGTGTGTGTGTGTGTGTGTGTCGTGTGTGTGCATTGTGAATGTCTGCTGTGTTTCTTGCTCTGCGTTTGTTTTGTTTATCTGTGGTGTGTGTGTTCTTGTTTGTTGTTGTGTGTTGTGTTCCATTGCATTGGTCGTTGTGTTGTTTTCATCATAACATTATACCCTTACAGAGGACGTTTTTCAGAGATGAGCTTCATTGTTTTCAGACGTAGATAACTTACAATGACCGATACAAACCGTACAACACTTGGCTGGTCGTGCATTCTTGGTTTAATCACAGAAAGACATCTCTTTAATAATGATTCCCACGTGTTACCATACCACTCATAATCCCCACGAACCCAATAAACCCTTAACCCCATGGCCTACACGCCTCGTAAACCTCTCACCCCCAAACCCATAAACGCTCAGCGATTACTTTAGGGCAAAAATAAGAGATACAGATAGAG
>JAPXFY010000028.1:33595439-33600439 GCA_030674185.1 Monoplex corrugatus
TTTTAATTTGTTTTTAATCAAGAAATACGAAAAAAGAAAAACAGTTTGTTGAATACAATGCAAAATATGTAAGCTTTGATGAGCTATAGTTGTGCTGTTGTGTGGTGTTTAGTCATTCAATGTCCGATCACGTACGCAGGGTCATGTGGTAGTGGATGATGATGATGAGGTATGGACATTTGATTTGATTCATTCGTAGTCACCGTCACAGCTTAAAGCACTCATAAACATTCCGTTACCTTGGTTGTCATTCAGGCTTCAACCAGCGTCGAGTGTCCACTGCAGTTCATCTGAGAGGTGTTGCATCTTGCACTCTTGAAGCGAGGGAAGAATTACTTCTAGCCTAACCTGGCCAGCCACTCTTGAAAGCGAGATGCTCGCCTGTGAGGAAACATGTCCTAGCTCGTGATTATTTTTGGTTTTGATGTTAACGTGTTGTATTCATAAATGTGTATACAGTCTGACTTTTAAGACAGTAGACACAAAACTAGATTCTAACAAGAATAGCTTCGAATATAGTGGGTTTCAGTTACTTACTGTTTACTTGTTTTTAGTTGGATGTTATGCTTCGTGGGATACGTTGTGTCAAGTCTCTTTTTCTGAACAAATATTTCGTTAAATTCCTTCTTGGGTCTTCTTTCTTTCTTGGCCTGTCCAACGTCACTTTCAGGACACGTCATCCTATTTGCTGACCTCTTCTCTTATTTCATTATGACAACTAGGACCCATTGGGAAACTGATATGAGGGTTGTAAGGTCACAGGGTATTTCTTGACAAGCTCCCTCACTGTTGTTTGAGTCATTAACTGGATTTTTTCTTTTTATCAGATGTATATCGATATACGTGCTGATAACAGTATTCCACGATGTACAGAAAGGTTAGTCTTTTCGTCAATAAGACCATCACATGATAAGATGTCTGCTTCTTTCCCAACAATTCACCAATCCACCTGTCAAACCTTCATTTCCGCGTCACTGTTAACATTTCATTCCTCCAAAATTCGCCTATCTCAACCTTGAAAACCCCATTCCAAATAATTTAACTTGAATTCCACTTTAAATCTCAAAAGGTCATTCACAACAATTCGCCACTGTCAAAATTTATTCTCAACAATTCATCACATCAACTATCAAAAGTCCATTCCCAATAATTCACCAACACAAACTATCTAAAATTCATTCTCAACAATTCACTACCACGAGTATCAAAAATCCACATTCTAAAGAATTGTCCATCTCAACTACACAAAAAATCGTTCCCTTTAATTGACCACCACGTCTGTCAACACTGGTGACACTGAAATGCACAGCTAAAATCGATGACCATGAAACGAAACCAATTAAGCAAACGCACACAAACCACAGGCAATGTGTGTTTGTGGAAAATCAGCTATCACTGGCGTTCAAGAAGTACCACTTATATGCACTAGCATGATAGGAAACTCAATCAGCAGCGCTCAAACCACTGGCGATGGTGTGTGTGTGTGTCCGAACAATCAGAAGTTGTTAATGTTGGCTTCAGGTTCTCCTAGACATCATCACGTTCTCTGACAATCAGTAACCGTTGATGCTGATTAAAGTTCACTTCAAAATCATCAAGTTCTCTGACAATCAGTACCCGTTGATGCTGATTAAAGTTCACTTAAAAATCATCAAGTTCTCTGACAATCAGTACCCGTTGATGCTGATTAAAGTTCACTTAAAATCATCAAGTTCTCTGACAATCAGTACCCGTTGATGCTGATTAAAGTTCACTTAAAATCATCAAGTTCTCTGACAATCAGTAACCGTTGATGCTGATTAAAGTTCACTTAAAATCATCAAGTTCTCTAACAATCAGTAACCGTTGATGCTGATTAAAGTTCACTTAAAATCATCAAGTTCTCTGACAATCAGTAACTGTTGATGCTGATTAAAGTTAACTTAAAATCATCAAGTTTTCTGACAATCAGTAACTGTTGATGCTGATTAAAGTTACTTAAAATCATCAAGTTTTCTGACAATCAGTAACCTGTTGATGCTGATTAAAGTTCACTTAAAATCATCAAGTTTTCTGACAATCAGTAACTGTTGATGCTGATTAAAGTTAACTTAAAATCATCAAGTTCTCTGACAATCAGATTTGATGCTGGTTCAGGTTCTCTTAAAAATCATCACATTCTCCAACAATCAGTTTTAATGCTGGTTCAGGTTCTCTTAAAAATCATCACATTCTCCAACAATCAGTTTTGATGCTGGTTCAGGTTCTCTTAAAAAATCATCACATTCTCCAACAATAAGTTTTAATGCTGGTTCAGGTTCTCTTAGACATAATCAAGTTCTCTAACAATCGGTTTTGGTGCTGGTTCAGGTTCTCTTAAAAATCATCAAATTCTCTCACAGTAAGTGTTGATGCTGGTTCATGTTCTCTTAAAAACATCAAGGTCTCTAACAATCAGTAACCTTGATGCTGGTTCAGATTCTCTTAAAAATCATCACGTTTCTGACAATCAGTAGTTGATGCTGATTCAGGTTCTCTTAGACACATCATGTTCTCTAACAATCAGTAGTTACTGATGGTGGTTCAGGTTCTCTTAGACATCATCAGGTTGTCTAACAATAAGTGATTGTCAATGCCTGTTCAGGCTCTCTTAAACATCATCAAGTTGTCTATGTGGCCGTCACAGACCCATGCTGAAGTTTCACTTTTCATTATTGCATACATCGAGATCTCTGAATAGTCATCACACGTCCTGGTGCATCTTCAGTCTACATGTTTGCTGTCGTCTGTCCACTGTCTATGAAGTCCTTTCCATACTGTTCCCAGGTTCGTCAATCGTGGCTCCCACCTGCAGCAGATTAAAATCAAGATTATCAAGCCATTCTACTTTTTCGTACAAACAACTCCAATGTGCAATATAGAGAGCAAAATGGTTGGGTAATATTAACCAGAACAAAATGGTTGGGTGATTTTAACCATCTGCCAGTATTGTTCGATCTAATCTGTAATACAGTAAAAAAAAAATGGTGAGGTCAATTTGAACTCTTTGACTCCCGCACCCTATCCACCAACTGCAAAAGCGTAACACCCTGATTCCTCACCCTATTCACCAGCTTCCTGCAGCAAACTGGTGGTGGATAGGGTGAAGGAGTAAAAGGGTTAAGTTTTTGCTTTGCCAGCATGGTTGACAGTGCAAGATGCTTGTGGACAGGTGTGGGAGTCAAAGCGTTAACGATCTCCTCGTTTGGTGCGATATAATTTACAATACAGAAAACAAAATGGTCGGATCATTATAATCATTTCCCTGTTTGATACAATCTTATTGCAATATAGGAAACAAAATAGTCAAGTCATCTTAATTATCTCCCTGTTTGATACAATCTTATTGCAATACAGAAAACAAAATGGTCAGGTCATTTTAATTATTCCCTGTTTTCTGTTTGATACAATCTTATTGCAATACAGAAAACAAAATGGTCAGGTCATTTTAATTATCTCCCTGTTTTCTGTTTGATACAATCTTATTGCAATACAGAAAACAAAATGGTCAGGTCATTTTAATTATCTCCCTGTTTGATACAATCTTATTGCAATACAGAAAACAAAATGGTCAGGTCATTTTAATTATCTCCCTGTTTGATACAATCTTATTGCAATACAGAAAACAAAATGGTCAGGTCATTTTAATTATCTCCCTGTTTGATACAATCTTATTGCAATACAGAAAACAAAATGGTCAGGTCATTTTAATTATCTCCCTGTTTGATACAATCTTATTGCAATACAGAAAACAAAATGGTCAGGTCATTTTAATTATCTCCCTGTTTGATACAATCTTATTGCAATACAGAAAACAAAATGGTCAGGTCATTTTAATTATCTCCCTGTTTGATACAATCTTATTGCAATACAGAAAACAAAATGGTCAGGTCATTTTAATTATCTCCCTGTTTGATACAATCTTATTGCAATACAGAAAACAAAATGGTCAGGTCATTTTAATTATCTCCCTGTTTGATACAATCTTATTGCAATACAGAAAACAAAATGGTCAGGTCATTTTAATTATCTCCCTGTTTGATACAATCTTATTGCAATACAGAAAACAAAATGGTCAGGTCATTTTAATTATCTCCCTGTTTGATACAATCTTATTGCAATACAGAAAACAAAATGGTCAGGTCATTTTAATTATCTCCCTGTTTGATACAATCTTATTGCAATACAGAAAACAAAATGGTCAGGTCATTTTAATTATCTCCCTGTTTGATACAATCTTATTGCAATACAGAAAACAAAATGGTCAGGTCATTTTAATTATCTCCCTGTTTGATACAAACTTATTGCAATACAGAAAACAAAATGGTCAGGTCATTTTAATTATCTCCCTGTTTGATACAATCTTATTGCAATACAGAAAACAAAATAGTCAGGTCATTTTAATTATCTCCCTGTTTGATACAATCTTATTGCAATACAGAAAACAAAATGGCCAGGCCATTTTAACCATCTCCGTGTTTGATAAATCTAATTTGCAATACAGAAAACAAAAACCAAAATGGTCAGGTCATGTTAACTATCTCCGTGTTTGGTACACTCTAACTTGCAATACAAAAAAACAAAAACAAAAACAAAAAAACCCTGAATTGTCCGGACGTTTTAACCATCTTCCTGTTTGGTACAATCTAATTTGCATTACACACAAAAAAAGAAAAAAAAATGGCGAGGTTATTATAATTATCCCCCAATTTGGTACAATGCAATTTCCAATACACAGAACAGAAAATGGTGAAGTCGTTTAACCATCTTCCTGCTTGGTACACTCTAATTTGCAATACAGGAAACAAAATAGTCAGGTCATTTTAATTATCTCCCCGTTTGATACAATCTTACTCGCAATACAGAAAACAAAATGATCAGGTCATTTCAGCCATTTCCCCGTTTGGCACAATCCAATTTGAAACACAGCAAACAGAATGTTCGGGTCATTTTAACTCTTTGCATCTTGTCTGCCAGCATCC
>JAPXFY010000028.1:33620439-33622939 GCA_030674185.1 Monoplex corrugatus
TGTTGGAGAGGAAAATGAAGTTGACAAAAAATGTTGCTGTTCAAAATGAACACACATCATTCTTTTTCATTTTCTTCTTTTTCTCTGTCTCTGTCTGGCTGGCTGGCTGTCTCTCTCTCTCTCTCTCTCTCTTTTTCTCTCTCTCTCTCTCTCTCTCTTTCTCTCTCTCTCTCTCTCTTTCTTTCTCTCTGTCTGTCTCTCTGTCTTTGTCGGTCTGTCTGTCTGTTTGTCTGACTGTCTTCTCTCTGTCTCTCTGTCTCTGTCCCTCTTGTCTCTGTCTTTATCTGTCTTTCTCTCTCTCTCTCTCTCTCTCTCTCTCTCTCTCTCTCTCTCTCTCTCTCTCTCTTCTCTCTCTCTCTCTCCCCTCTACCTCTCATTTCTTTCTCTCTCTTTCTCGGTTTCTCTATCTTTGTCTGTTTGTCTGTCACTCTCTTCTCTCTGTCTGTCTGTCTGCCTCTCCTTGTCTCTGTCATTGTCTATCTGTCTGTCTTTCTGTTTCTGTCTCTCTGTCTGTCTGTCCTCCTGTCTGTCTGTCTCTCTTTCTTTATCTCCATCTCTCCTCTCTCTCTCTCTCTGTTTCTGTGTGTTTCTCTGTCTCTGTCTCTGTCTCTCTCTGTCTCTCTGTGTCTGTCTGTCTGTCTGTCTCTCTCTCTCTCTCTCTCTGTGACCAGGATGTGGATGATAATCATTGAAACATCCATCATTCTACTTAATCAAGGAGAGACTAATGACGGCATTAACAAACATCGCCGTTCTCCATCGGTCACCGTATGATGGTGGGGATCTGTCCTGAAATATGTTGCAGAGCGGTTCCTATTTAAATCAAACATCACTATGATTTATAATGAAGACATACCGCATGGGGGTGGTGAGCATTGCCCACTATACGACTCTATCTTCTGTCGATGTAAATATATCTCTTACCCTTCCTGTCCTCGCTCAGTATTTTCTCGTTGGGGCTACTTGGTGCTTTTTTCCCTCCAGCTTTCCCGTTGTGTGACTAGGTGTTCAAATTTCGCTCGCCTCGTAAAATGTCCTATAAATGTTGCTTGTCTCTTCCTAATCTTCTTCGTTGATGTTCTTTTTTTTTTTGTGTGTTTGCCTCTTTCAAGACTGTCTCGTTTATTTTCTTTGCTGTCCATAGAACTCTTAACATTCTTCTTAGAAATCAGATTTCAGCTGCCTCAATCTTTGCGTGTTGATTGTCCACGTTTTGTATCTGTACAATATCCTCCTCCTCCTCCTCCTCCTCATCATCATCATCATCATGTGCCCTGCCGCATGACACTGGCGATTATGGCCCTCCATACGAATCTATCCCTTGTCGTTGCAAGTACTTCTCTCACCCTCTCTGTCCTCAGCCACCCTGCAAGTCCGTGCAATATTTTCTACCTGGGTCTACATGGTGTTCTCTTTCCCTCCAGCTTTCCTGTTGTGACCAGGTGCTCTAATTTCTTTTTTTCCTCATAAAATGTCTTGTAGATGTTGCCTTTTTCTAATCTTCTTTATTGATGATCTTCTTGTGTCTGCCTCCCTCATGACTGTCTCGTTTTGTTTTCTTTGCTGTCCATGGAACTCTCAACATTCTTCTTAGAAACCACATTTCAGTTGCTTCAATCTTTACGTGTAGAGTCCACGTTTAGCATCTATACAACATCATCATGATAGCACTGTTACAAATAGTCCCAGATTCTGTTTCAATCAATGTGACGAAGGAAATGTGTCAGAAAAATAAAGAAGAAGAATGTGCATAGTTAATACTCATACACCATTACTGAAAATTATATGCTAAACCTGCTGTTCGCATAGATCACCCATAACATATGCATTGTGATAATAGATGACTCATATCTAACACACACACATACACAGACAGAGAGAGAGAGAGAGAGAGAGAGAGAGAGAGAGAGAGAGAGAGAGCGAGCGAGCGAGAGAGAGATACACGTACACACGTACGTGCACGCACACACACATACACATAGAAAAAACACACACACACACACACACACACACACACACACACACACACACACACACACACACACACACACATAAGGGACTGATGATGATGTTTTATATATATATATATTATATATATATATATATATATATATATATATATATGTATATATATATATATATATACATACATATATATATATATATATATATATATATATATATATATATATATATATATATATATATATATATATATATATATAAAAAACATCATCATCATCATCAGTCCCGTAGTCTGGTTGACCGTTGGGGCACCACTGAAGATTTTGCAACCAACTTCCTCCACTACTCACGGTCCTCAGCTTTCCGCAGAATGATATTCCATTCAAGGCCAGTCCACTCTCTGATATTGTCTTCCCATCTTTTTCTCTGTCTGCCTCTTCGTCTCCCTCCCTGGACTGTTCCCTGCAAGACGGTCTTGGCCAGTCCAGATGATCGTGTGACGTGCCCGCACCACCTCAGTTTGCGTCTTTTCACT
>JAPXFY010000028.1:33635439-33642939 GCA_030674185.1 Monoplex corrugatus
TTCTTCTTCTTCTTCTTCTTCTTCTTCTTCTTCTTCTTCTTCTTCCCTTCTTCTTCTTCTTCTTCTTTCTTCTTCTTCTTCTTCTTCTTCTTCTTCTTCTTCTTCTTCTTCTTCTTCTTCTCTTCTTCTTCTTCTTCTTCTTCTTCTTCTCCTGCTTCTTCTTCTTCTTCTCCTGCTTCTTCTTCTTCTCCTGCTTCTTCTTCTTCTTCTCCTGCTTCTTCTTCTTCTCCTGCTTCTTCTTCTCCTGCTTCTTCTTCTTCTTCTTCTCCTGCTTCTTCTCCTTCTTCTCCTTCTTCTCCTTCTTCTTCTTCTTCTTCTTCTTCTTCTTCTTCTTCTTCTTCTTCTTCTTCTTCTTCTTCTTCTTCTTCTTCTTCTTCTTCTTCTTCTTCTTCTTCTTCTTCTTCTTCTTCTTCTTCTTCTTCTTCTTCTTCTTCTTCTTCTTCGTGTTTTTCCTTCTCTTCCCACGCAGAGAGAAGAATGATATGCAAATAAATAGACAGAAAGAGTGTGAGAGAGAGAGAGAGAGAGAGAGAGAGAGAGAGAGAGAGAGAGAGAGAGAGAGACAGACAGACAGACAGACAGAGACAGAGACAGACAGAGAGACAGACAGACAGTCAGACAGAGACAAAGGCAGAGAGAGACAGAGACAGAGACAGAGACAGCGAGACATAGACAGAGAGAGACAGAGACAGAAACAGCGAGACAGAGAGACACAGTCAGAGAGACAGAGACAGAGAGAGACAGGTGGGGGAGGGGGGGGAGGTAGATAAACCCGATCATAGCTCATCGATTGACATTTTTGTCAATCAACTATCATTCAGCGTTGATTTCAGAGTCTGATTTCTAAGCCCCAAGGACGTTTCGTAATTGAAGACACATAGAGAAAAGACAAGATCAAATTCTCCCAGTGTTGCTGCAACAGGCGTTGAAATGTTTAATTAAGAGACCGAGCTCTGTCTGGCTGTCTGGCAGTCTGGCTGTCTGTCTGTCTGTCTGTCTGTCTCTCTCTCTCTGTCTCTGTCTCTCTCTGTCTCTCTCTCTGTTTATATCTCTTTCTCTGTCTGCCTTCCTGTCTGTCTGCCTGCCTACCTGTCTCTCTTTCTGTCTGTCTGTCTGTCTTTCCGTCTGTCTATCTTTCTATCTTTTTGTTTGTGTGTGTGTCCGTCTCTCTCTCTCTCTCTCTCTCTCTCTCTCTATCTCCCTCCCCCCCTCTCTCTCTGTGACGTGTGTTAACAGTAAACAGCGTGCAGTTAACAGCACGGCATGATATTCGTTTAAATGATAACTGATTGCTGTTCACTGTGATATGTATATATACTGTAGTCAGTTGAGAATCAGACAGCGACGAGTAAAGACGTAGAAGCATTGCCCTGTCTTCCAAGTTGGCTGTAGAAAGAACGAAACATGGTGTCAGAATCGTGATTACGAACTCCAACAAAAATCCAGAATATTGAAGACTAAAGTTCAACCATGGAAGATGAACAAGAAGAGAGAAAAGCCAGTCGACGACATGCCAAGATTCCCTTGCCTCCTAAACTTGATGTGAATGGAGGAAACCTGCAGAGCAGCTGGAGGAAATTCAAGAGGCTTTGGGACAGCTATGAAATTGTGACAACACAGACAGAAGAAGACTCAACATACAGAACAGCAGTTTTTCTTTCTTGTATCGGGCTGGATGCTATGGACATCTATGAAGGATTGGCATTTGCTAATGAAGCTGAAAGAAATGACATTGACACTGTTCTCCAGAAATTCGAAGAATACTGTGTGGGTTCAACCAATGAAACTTACAAAGCATTCAGATTCAACTGCACACATCAAGCACCAGGAGAATCTATCGAACAGTTTGTAGCAGAACTGCGGAGACTGATCAAGACCTGTAACTATGGTACACTGAAAGACAGATTGTTGAGAGATCAAATCGTACTGGGTGTCCATGACGAGACTCTGCGATCAAAATTACTGGAAGTGCGACAGCTGACATTGACTGCATGTATTGATATGTGCAGAGCGCATGAATCAAGTCAACAACAAACCGTCCAAATGATGAGAAAAACGCAGGACACGCAGGACACGCAGGAAGTCCAAGTTTTCAAAGAAAAGAAGACAGCAAAGCATATAGCAAAGGAAACAAACCAGAGTACAGAGAGAAATGCGGATATTGTGGTGGAAAGCACCCAAGAGCAAAAGAGAAATGTCCAGCATTTGGAAGAAAATGCAAAGCTTGTGGAGGAAATAATCACTTTGCTTTCATGCTGCAGAACACCCAAGAAAAATCAAAAGAAAACGAGAGTTCGGCACTTCGAAGAAGAAGAGACCGACACTGAAAGCAATAATGAAATCCTCGGGATCGAAGAGAAAACCAGAAAAAAGGAGAGAAACATACGAGAAAAAATGCTGATAAATGAGATGCCGTTAACATTTCTTCTTGACACAGGTGCAACAACAAACGTGATGTCTGAGAGCCTGTACAGAGAAGTCACAGGAGATGAAAGTAAGTCTGACCTGCAAGAGACGAAGAAGAAGCTGGTGATGTTCAACGGAACAGAAATGAAGCCTGTAGGGGAGATATTGATGCGAGTGAAAAACCCCAAGAACAGAAGGAAATACAAAGTCAACTTCGCGGTCACCAAATCGGACTGTAAGCCAGTACTGGGACTGAAAGCTGTACAGCACATGCAATTGTTGACGATCAATGAAGAGAACATTGCAACGATAGCGGCGAATCAGAAAGAGGGGGAAAATGCAAAAGATATAATAATAATAATAATAATATATTTTATTTATATAGCGCAAAATCTTGACAAAATCAAATCTAAGCGCTGAGCGTATACATGCATACATACCTACATACATATGAGCGTATACATGCATACATACATGCTTACATACTTACATACATAAATCTAAGCTGAGCGTATACATGCACACACACATACATACATAAATCTAAGCGTACACATACATACATACATACATACATACATACGTACGCACATGCATACATAATAATTACAATATTTATATAGCGCAAATCTCGACAAAATCAAATCCAAGCGCCGAAAAGACACACACGCACACACGCACGCACACACACACACACACACACACACACACACACACACACACACACACACACACACACACACACACACACACACACACACACACACGGCCACAAATGGGGAGAAAAGAATAAAAGCAATAAAAGCAAGAATAAAACCAATGGAAAACCACAGAGAGCACATCATATACAATTATATATTAAAACAAAGTGATTCCCCTCCGAGCGGAGACAGGCTGCAGAGGGGGGTTGAGTGAGGTTAGGATTTTATGCAGAGGAGAAAAGGTGAGTTTTGAGAGCGGACTTGAAGGAGGCAAAAGTAGGTTGCTGACGGACTGAGAGAGGAAGTTTGTTCCAGGAGAGTGGACCAGAAACAGAGAAGGCTCGTGGACCATAGGTATTGAGCTTAGTGCGTGGAAAGCGAAAAGTCAGAGGATCGGAGGCAGAGCGGAGGGTACGTGAGGGAACATAGATCTCAAGTAGGCTTGACAGGTAATCGGGGGCTGCGTTATTGAGGCTTTTGTAGCACATGGTGTCTAGTTTGTACTGTATGCGCTTTGATACAGGGAGCCAGTGAAGTTGTGCCAGGAGAGGAGATATGTGGTCAGCTTTTTTCTTTTTGAGTACAAGGCGTACAGCATTGTTTTGAATGCGCTGTAGGATGTGAATGGTGGAGGCAGGAAGACCAGACAGGAGTGAATTGCAATAGTCAATGCGAGACATTATGAAGGAGAGAACGAGTTTTGCAGTTGTTTCGACAGAGAGATACTTCCTGATCAGGCTTATACGATGGAGATGATAGTAGCAAGATCTGGCAGTTTGAGAAACAAAGTTGTTCATGGACAGGGTAGAGTCAATGCAGACACCAAGGTTTTTAGCTGAATCAGAAATTGGGACTGATGTGTTACATAATGGGAGAGAAAGAGGAGGCAGCTGGGAAAGTTTCTGACGGGTGCCAATGAGGATAGCTTCTGTCTTGTCGTCATTAAGCTGAAGTCTATTGTGTGTCATCCAGTTCTTAATGTCCGAGTAACACTCAGTGGTGCGAGTCAACAGGCGCTGTATATTATCAGGTGAGTCACTATCTTGAAGTTGGGTGTCATCAGCATAGAAGTGGTGTTTTATAGAGTGGGAGTTGATGATGGTGGACAGGGGGGAGGTATAAAGAGTGAAAAGAACAGGGCCAAGGACAGATCCTTGTGGAACACCACTGGTCAGGTATGCAGGTTGAGAGTAAGTGCCATTGATGAGAACAGTTTGTTTTCTGTTTGATAAATACGAAGTGAAAAAGGAGAGAGCAATGTCAGAGATGCCAAAAGTATGATGAAGTCTAGAAAGGAGAATACCATGGTCAATGGTATCGAAAGCTGCAGACAGATCAAGGAGTGTGAGGAGAGAGACTTTGCCAGTATCAGTTGCAAGGAGGAGATTGTTGAGAATGTGTAGTAGGGCAGTTTCAGTGCTATGGCACTGGCGGTAGGCTGACTGGAAAGGATTGAGGAGATTGTTGGCAGACAGGTGAGAGTGCTCACAAAGTACAACGATGTCTTTGAAGGAGAAGGAAAACTAGAAGGGAAATTACACCTAGAAACAGACCCCGGTATTGCTCCAGTGAAGATGCCTTGCAGAAAGTGGCCAATAGCAGTGCAAGAGAAAGTGAAGGACGAGCTGAAGAGGTTGAAAAACCTGGACGTGGTCACTAAAGTAGACACGCCAACGGAGTGGATAAGCAGTTTGGTCGTAACAACAAAGAGCAATGGGAAAGTCAGACTGTGCATCGACCCTAAGCCACTGAACAAAGCCCTCAGGAGAAACGAGTACCCCATGCCAACCATTGATGACGTACTGCCTCTCCTCAAAGATGCAAAATACTTCACACACCTTGACGCGAAAAACGGGTTTTGGCACATTGAACTGGACGAAGACAGCAGCTACCTGACAACATTTGAGACGCCTTTTGGCAAATACCGATGGAAACGAATGCCCTTTGGTATTTCACCTGCCCCAGAAGAATTCCAGAGGAGGATTGACATCGCTCTGGCAGGACTGCCAGGCGTGGTGGCGGTTCATGATGACATCTTTGTTTTTGGCAGAGGACCAACCGACGAAGCAGGAGCACAAGTTCATGATACCAACCTGAACCGTTTGCTACAACGATGCCGAGAGACTGGAATCAAACTCAACAAGGAGAAGGTTGAGATGAAACGAACAGAGATATCATATTTGGGACACATTTTCTGAAGAGAAGGCTTGAAAGCCGACCCAAAGAAATTGGACGCTGTCCAACAACTACCAGTGCCAGAAGACAAAGCAGCTATGCAGAGACTACTCGGTGTAGTCGGATACCTTCAGAAATTTGCACCAAACCTGTCTGAGGCAGCAGCTCCACTCAGAGAACTGGCCATCAGCCAAGAGAGACTGAACAGTCTGCAGCAAGCAACTCACGAAGATGCAACCATGAAAACCCTGAAAGCTGTCATTCTACAAGGCTGGCCAGAGGAGAAACAACAACTTTCATTACAGATACAAGAATACTTTCCTTTCAGGGAGGAACTGTCAGTCCACAACGGACTTGTCTTCAAAAGCCACAGAGTAATTGTACCTGAAAGCGAAAGAGCAGACATCCTTGAGAAGCTTCATGCAAGCCACTCAGGAATTCAGAGCTGCATAAGAAGAGCACGTGAGGAAGTCTACTGGCCCAGGATGAACATGGACATTAAAGATTTTGTCAAAACATGCAGCGCCTGTAACACATACCAACGTGGTCAGCAGAAGGAACCACTTATCAGTACAGAGATCCCTGACCTGCCCTGGCAACACATCGCTTGTGACATTTTCGAACATAATGGCAATGAATACCTGGTCACGGTCGATCACTACTCTGATTTCTTTGAGATTGATCGGTTACAAACAAGAGAATCCAAGAGGTCATCATCTGTCTGAAGAGACACTTGGCAAGACACGGAATACCAGAACGCCTGACAACAGACTGTGGAACTCAATTCACATCAAACCAGTTTGGAAAGTTCAGAAAAACATATGGGTTTGAACACGTAACAAGCTCACCACACTACCCTCAGTCCAATGGAAAAGCAGAGAGCGCGGTGAAGGCTGCAAAGACGTGCATGAAGAAAGCAGAACACAACAATCAAGATCCCTTCCTCGCTTTACTTGAACTGAGAAACATCCCGACAGAGACTGTAAACAGTTCGCCTGTTCAGAGACTGTCATACAATATTCGCACAGAGGACGGACGTCAGTACAGAAGGAATCGTCGTCAGCTACAAGACACAACAGAAACGGAGCTTCAGCAGACAATCAACCCTCAACGACTGGTCCAGAGAAGGATGATTTCTGGAAGACGTCAGGAAAGTGACACATCGGGCAAGCAACAACAAATCATCGTACCCTCAAAACAGATGCTGGAAGATAACAAGAAAACTGGAACTGGAACAGATGTCAGGACGCCAGCATCGTCTGTCCGTGAGAACTCATCTGATCAGTCACCTGTCATCAAAGTGTCTGAGACAACTAGCATCAAGGAGCCAGATGAAGTTATCAAACAAACAAGGACAGGACAACCCGAACCAGTTAGTTCTCCTTACAGAACAAGATCTGGAAGACAAAGCAAAAGGCCAGATTTCCTGAAATATGAATGAAACTGAAGACTCTACCACAATCAGATAAACTGAAAGCATTGCGAAATATGGACATGATGATGATGGATAATATAATGATCAGAGATAAAAAGAGGTGAATGAATGATTGGGCCCTGTGCGTGAGAATGAGTGTTTGTTAAGTTAATGCTGTGATAAAGGTAGGAAACACAATTATTTCGTATGGACTGAAAGATAAGAAAAATGATTACTTGATTTTGTTTCCTTAAAGAAAGGGAGATGTGACGTGTGTTAACAGTAAACAGCGTGCGGATAACAGCACGGCATGATATTCGTTTAAATGATAACTGATTGCTGTTCACTGTGATATGTATATATATTGTAGTCAGTTGAGAATCAGACAGCGACGAGTAAAGACGTAGAAGCATTGCCCTGTCTTCCGAGTTGGCTGTAGAAAGAACGAAACACTCTCTCTGTCCCTCTCTGTCTGTCTGTCTGTCTGTCTGTCTGTCTCTCGCTCTCTCTCTCTCTCTTTCACATAAAGTATCCATTTCTTCGCAGCTAATGGAGGAACAAGACTGTTTTCCGAAGTGCAAAATTTACGAGCGCTGTGTGCCCGGAAGATTGCCTCCTTCTGAAAAAGAGATTCTGTAGGCACTGGTGATGTCGGTGGAAAACAAAAACAAAACAACAACAAAAAATACAGCACACTGCTAGCGTCAAAGGAAGAAAAGCTACTAAAAAAAAAGTATGATATAACTCCAACAACCAGGCTGAAACAAAACATCTTCAAGGAAAATGTATAGCAACATTCTCGCG
>JAPXFY010000028.1:33660439-33662939 GCA_030674185.1 Monoplex corrugatus
ACTTATCAATGTTTGTACAGCAGCTCTCACTATTCCATGTTTTACAGCCTCCTATATCATGTTGTACAGCATCTCACTATTATCATGTTTGTACAGCAGCTCTCACTATATCCATGTTTGTACAGCAGCTCTCACTATACAATGTTTGTACAGCACTCTATATCATGTTTGTACAGCAGCTCCACTATATCCATGTTTGTCAGCAGCTCTCACTATTCAATGTTTGTACAGCAGCTCTCATATATCAATTTTGTAAGTAGCTCCATTATCAATGTTTATACAGAGCCTCCTGTACAATTACAATTTTATCAATGTTTGTACAGTCCTTTCAATGTTTGTTACCACCCATCTTATCAATGTTTGTACAGCAGCTCTCACATATCATGTTTGTAAGCAGCTCCAATATCCATGTTTGTAGCAGCTCTCACTGTATCATGTTTGTACAGCAGCTCACTATATCAAT
The DNA here is from genome assembly GCA_030674185.1 of Monoplex corrugatus. Lineage (NCBI taxonomy): Eukaryota > Metazoa > Mollusca > Gastropoda > Littorinimorpha > Ranellidae > Monoplex > Monoplex corrugatus. Next base: position 33,660,903 of record JAPXFY010000028.1, read on the forward strand.
GTTTGTACAGCAGCTCCATTTATCCATGTTGTAGCAGCATGTCTGTTTACGATTCAATATCATGTTTGTACAGCAGCCATATCAATTGTAGTCATGTTTGTTACGCAGTCCCTATCATTTTGTAGCACTTATTTCATGTTTGTACGCAGCTCTCATTATCAATGTTTGTACGCAGCTCTCACTTATCAATGTTTGTACAGCAGCTCCATTATCAATTTTGTACAGAGCCTTATCATTTTGTAGCAGTCATTAATCATTTGTACACAGTTTTACAGTTACAGACCTATTATATCAGCAGCAGCTCTCACTATCATGTTTGTACAGCAGCCTCACTATATCAATGTTTTACAGCAGCCTCACTATATTACAATCTATTACAGTTGTACAACTCACTATATGTTTACAGCGCTCTCACTAATCAGTTTGTACAGCAGCTCTATTCAATGTTTTAGTTACAGTACCTCATGTATACAGTTTTAAGGCTTTACACGTTCATGTTGTACATATTACATTTACGCAGCTCCATACATGTTTACGGCCATATCGTTTGTAAGCAGTTCATCTCCATATATCATGTTGTCAGCAGCTCACTAGTTTACACCCATATCATTTTGTACACACCATTATGTTGACACACTCCATTCAGTGACAGAGTCCATCATTTGTCAGCATATACAATGTTACAGCAGCTCACTACATGTTGTACAGACTCCATATCAATGTTTGTACAGCAGCTCCATTATCAATGTTTGTACAGCGCTCCATTATCATTTGTACAGCAGCTCCATTATCAATGTTTGTACAGCAGCTCCATATTCCATGTTGTACAGCAGCTCTCACTTATCAATGTTTACAGCAGCTCCACTATATCATTTTGTACAGCAGCTCCATATATCCATGTTTGTACAGCAGCTCTCACTTATCAATGTTGTACAGCACTCTCACATATCATGTTTGTAACACACCCCCCTATATCAATGTTTTACAGCAGCTCCATTATCAATGTTTGTACGCAGCTCTCACTATATCAATATTGTACAGCAGCTTCATATATCATTTGTACAGCAGCTCTCATTATCATGTTTGTACAGCAGCTCCATTATCAATGTTTACACAGCTCTCACTGTATCATGTTTGTACAGCGCTCTTTCATGTTTGTACAGCAGCTCACTTATCAATGTTTGTACAGCACTCCTATATCATGTTTGTACAGCAGCTTACTATATCAATTTTACACAGCTCATATCATTTTGTACAGCACTCTCACTATCATGTTTGTACAGCAGCCTCACAATCATGTTGTACAGCACCTATTCATTTGTACAGCAGCTCACTTCAATGTTTACAGCAGCTCTCATAATCAATTTTGTACGCAGCTCATTATCATTTGTACGCAGCTCTCACTATATGTTGTACAGCGCTCTCACTATCATGTTTGTACAGCAGCTCATTATCATGTTTACAGCAGCTCTCACTACAATTTGTACAAGCTCCACTAATCAGTTACAGTATACATGTTTGTACAGCACTCACTTATCATTTTGTACAGCAGCTCATATCATGTTTTTACAGCAGCTCTCACTTATATCAATGTTTGTACAGCAGCTCTCACTATATCAATGTTTGTACAGCAGCTCTCACTATATCCAATGTTTGTACAGCAGCTCTCACTATATCAATGTTTGTACAGCAGCTCTCACTTATCATGTTTACAGCATCATATACTTTTGTACAGCAGCTCTCACTATATCAATGTTTGTACAGCAGCTCTCACTATATCAATGTTTGTTACAGCAGCTTCCATCTCTTATCAATGTTTGTACAGCAGCTCTCACTGTATCAATGTTTGTACAGCAGCTCTCCTTATCAATGTTTTACAGCAGCTCACTTATATCAATGTTTGTACAGCAGCTCTCACTGTATCAATGTTTGTACAGCAGCTCTCACTATATCAATGTTTGTACAGCAGCTCTCACTATATCCATGTTTGTACAGCAGCTCTCACTATATCAATGTTTGTACAGCAGCTCTCACTAT
>JAPXFY010000028.1:33680439-33682939 GCA_030674185.1 Monoplex corrugatus
CTACATCTGTTATCTTTGTTATTGGCTTTTTCTACATCTGTTATCTTAGTTATTGACTTTTTCTACATCTGTTATCTTAGTTATTGGCTTTTTCTACATCTGTTATCTTAGTTATTGACTTTTTCTACATCTGTTATCTTAGTTATTTGCTTTTTCTACATCTGTTATCTTTGTTATTGGCCTTTTTTTCTACATCTGTTATCTTGTTATTGGCTTTTTTACATCTGTTATCTTAGTTTATTGACTTTTTCTACATCTGTTATCTTTGTTATTGGCTTTTTATACATCTGTAATCTTTGTTATTGGCTTTTTCTACATCTGTTATCTTAGTTATTGACTTTTTCTACATCTGTTATCTTTGTTATTGGCTTTTTATACATCTGTTATCTTTGTTATTGGCTTTTTCTACATCTGTTATCTTAGTTATTGACTTTTTCTACATCTGTTATCTTTGTTATTGGCTTTTTCTACATCTGTTATCTTTGTTATTGGCTTTTTCTACATGGTTATCTTAGTTATTGGCTTTTTCTACATTGTTATCTTTGTTATTGACTTTTTCTACATCTGTTATCTTAGTTATTGGCTTTTTCTACATCTGTTATCTTAGTTATTGCTTTTTCTACATCTGTTATCTTAGTTATTGGCTTTTTCTACATCTGTTATCTTTGTTATTGACTTTTTCTACATCTGTTATCTTAGTTATTGGCTTTTTCTACATCTGTTATCTTAGTTATTGACTTTTTCTACATCTGTTATCTTAGTTATTGACTTTTTCTACATCTGTTATCTTAGTTATTGGCTTTTTCTACATCTGTTATCTTAGTTATTGGCTTTTTCTACATCTGTTATCATTGTTATTGGCTTTTTCTACATCTGTTATCTTAGTTATTGGCTTTTTCTACATCTGTTATCTTTGTTATTGGCTTTTTCTACATCTGTTATCTTAGTTATTGACTTTTTCTACATCTGTTATCTTTGTTATTGGCTTTTTATACATCTGTTATCTTTGTTATTTGCTTTTTCTACATCTGTTATCTTAGTTATTGACTTTTTATACATCTGTTATCTTTGTTATTGACTTTTTCTACATCTGTTATCTTTGTTATTGACTTTTTCTACATCTGTTATCTTGGTTATTGACTTTTTCTACATCTGTTATCTTTGTTATTGACTTTTTTCTACATCTGTTATCTTTGTTATTGGCTTTTTCTACATCTGTTATCTTTGTTATTGGCTTTTTCTACATCTGTTATCTTAGTTATTGACTTTTTCTACATCTGTTATCTTAGTTATTGGCTTTTTCTACATCTGTTATCTTTGTTATTGACTTTTTCTACATCTGTTATCTTAGGTATTGACTTTTATACATCTGTTATCTTTGTTATTGACTTTTTCTACATCTGTTATCTTAGTTATTGGCTTTTTCTACATCTGTTATCTTAGTTATTGACTTTTTCTACATCTGTTATCTTTGTTATTGACTTTTTCTACATCTGTTATCTTTGTTATTGGCTTTTTCTACATCTTTTATCTTTGTTATTGACTTTTTCAACATCTGTTATCTTAGTTATTGACTTTTTCTACATATGTTATCTTAGTTATTGGCTTTTTCTACATCTGTTATCTTTGTTATTGGCTTTTTCTACATCTGTTATCTTTGTTATTGACTTTTTCAACATCTGTTATCTTTGTTATTGACTTTTTCAACATCTGTTATCTTAGTTATTGACTTTTTCTACATATGTTATCTTAGTTATTGGCTTTTTCTACATCTGTTATCTTTGTTATTGGCTTTTTCTACATCTGTTATCTTAGTTATTGGCTTTTTCTACATCTGTTATCTTTGTTATTGGCTTTTTCTACATCTGTTATCTTAGTTATTGACTTTTTCTACATCTGTTATCTTAGTTATTTGCTTTTTCTACATCTGTTATCTTTGTTATTGGCTTTTTCTACATCTGTTATCTTTGTTATTGGCTTTTTATACATCTGTTATCTTAGTTATTGACTTTTTCTACATCTGTTATCTTTGTTATTGGCTTTTTATACATCTGTTATCTTTGTTATTGGCTTTTTCTACATCTGTTATCTTAGTTATTGACTTTTTCTACATCTGTTATCTTTGTTATTGGCTTTTTCTACATCTGTTATCTTTGTTATTGGCTTTTTCTACATGAGTTATCTTAGTTATTGGCTTTTTCTACATCTGTTATCTTTGTTATTGGCTTTTTCTACATCTGTTATCTTTGTTATTGGCTTTTTCTACATCTGTTATCTTTGTTATTGACTTTTTCTACATCTGTTATCTTAGTTATTGGCTTTTTCTACATCTGTTATCTTAGTTATTGGCTTTTTCTACATCTGTTATCTTAGTTATTGGCTTTTTCTACATCTGTTATCTTTGTTATTGGCTTTTTCTACATCTGTTATCTTAGTTATTGACTTTTTCTACATCTGTTATCTTAGTTATTGGCTTTTTCTACATCTGTTATCTTTGTTA
>JAPXFY010000028.1:33720439-33722939 GCA_030674185.1 Monoplex corrugatus
AAACAGACAGACAGAGACAGAGAGAGAACCAGAGACAGAGTCAGAGAGATAGACAGAGAGAGAGAAAGAAACAGAGACAGAGTCAGAGAGATAGACAGAGAGACATAGAGAGACACAGATAGAGAGAGAGACAGAGAGAGAGACAGAGAGAGTGAGACAGACAGAGAGAGACAGACAGACAGAGACAGACAGACAGACAGACAGACAGACAGAGACACACAGAGAGAGAGAGAGAGAGAGAGAGAGAGAGAGAGAGAGAGAGAGAGAGAGAGAAAATCAATCGGTTTTGGTAAAACCCACCACCATCACAGGGTACACCAATTACAGCCATTACAGCAGCGCATGTTGCTCTGGAACTACACAGGTTAAGTGATGTATTTGGTGCCACACTATTTGGTGATTACAGAAAGAAAAAAAACAACAACAGTATAGTCAAGCCATTCGAACAATATCACCTTTTACACAAAATACTCACAGGAAAACCAGACCTTGTATTTCTCAAGATCATGTAACAATGAAGAAGCAAAATAAATAATAAATGAATACATTAATGAACAAATAACTGACTAACTAACTGACTAACGAAATAAATACATAAACAAATAAAAGAATAGATAAATACATATATAAATAAATAAATAAACAAATAAATAAATATATAAATAAATACATAAATAAATAAATACATAAATACATAAATAAATAAATGCATACATAAATAAATAAATAAATAAATAAATAAATAAATAAATGAATAAATAAATAAACAAATAAACAAACAAATAAACAAACAAATAAATAAACAAACAAATAAATAAATAAATAAATAAATAAACAAATAAATAAACAAATAAATAAATAAATAAATACATAAATAAAATGAAAACGAGAGCTGTGAAACGAGGGCAGTGGTGGACTATTATAATAGTGTTAATAAATTGTATATATTTTGGGGACGTTTCTGAAGAAGCGCTCTTTCACTCTCTTAACTCAGTTAGTGCTGATATTGGAGACACTGTTCTTGTCAGTGTGTCCATGACATATTCATATTCGTATTCGTATTCGTATTCGTATTCGTATTCGTATTCGTATTCACATTCACATTCATATACATATACATATACATATACATATACATATACATATACATATACATATACATATACATATTCATATTCATATTCATATTTATATTCATATTCATATTTATATTCATATTCATATTCGTAGTCATATTCATAGTCATGGTCATAGTCACAGTCATAGTAATATTCGTATTCACATTCATTGTAATGGTCAAATTATAGTCATAGTCATAGTCATAGTCATAGTCGTAGTCATTTCTTTTTGTCACAATGGATTTACTATGTGAAACACAGACTACTCTCCTCGTTGAGAGCTCGTCGCCGCAGTGCATCGCCAGAGAGAGAGAGAGAGAGAGAGAGAGAGAGAGAGAGAGAGGGAGGGATAAAGAGAGAGGGAGAGAAAGAAAGAGAGAGACAGAGAAAGACAGAGGGACAGGGACAGAGAGAGAGAGAAAGAGAAAGACAAAGAGGGGGGAGAGAGAGAGACAGACAGACACAGGAACAGAGAGACAGAGACAGAGAGAGAGAGAAAGAGAAAGACAAAGAGGGGGGAGAGAGAGAGACAGACAGACACAGGAACAGAGAGACAGAGACAGAGAGAGAGAGAGAAAGAGAAAGACAAAGAGGGGGGAGAGAGAGAGACAGACAGACAGACACAGGAACAGAGAGACAGAGACAGGGAGACAGAGACAGGGAGACAGAGAGACACAGAGAGAGAGACAGACATACAGACAAACAGACAGAGACAGAGAGAGAAACAGAGACAGAGTCAGAGAGATAGACAGACAGAGAGACACAAAGAGATAGAGAAATAGATAAGAGAAAGAGAGAGACACACAGAGAGAGAGACAGACAGAGAAAGTGAGAGACAGAGAGAGAAAGAACGAGTATAAGAGAGAGAGACATTCAGACAGACAGACAGACAGAGGAAGAAAGAACATGATTTGTCCGTACACCCAAACGCTTTCCCCATAAACAATCGCACAAGCTTACAAACCAACAAAACATGTATGTAGCAAAAAGAAAAGAAATGATAACCGTTTTCGCGGATGGGTGGATGCTGACTGCATTTTGATTTTCTAATGAAAAGTTTATATGCAGGTCAGTGACTGACTTGTCAGTTGGAACTTGACTGTTCCACCGTGCAGTCCGTTTAGCATTATTCCCCCTACCCACCCACCCACCCCCCAACGCAAACACACACACACACACACACGCACGCACACACACACACACACACACAAACACACACACACTCACACACACGCACACACACGCACACACACACACGCACAGGCATATACATAGACACACACACAAACACACACACACAGACACACACACACACACACACACACACACACACACACACACACACCACACACACACACGCACACAGCAAGAGAGGAAGACAG
>JAPXFY010000028.1:33735439-33740439 GCA_030674185.1 Monoplex corrugatus
TTTTTTCTTTCTTCTTCTTTCTTTCTTCTTCTTCTTCTCTCTTTCCTTCTTTTTCTTTTCTTCTTTCTTCTTTTCTTCCTTCTTTCTTCTTTTCTTTTCTTTTTTTTCTTTCTTCTTTTTTCTTCTTTTCTTTTTTTTCTTTTTCTTTTTCTTTTTCTTCTTCTTCTTCTTCTCTCTTCTTTTCTTATTTCTTCCTTCTTTTCTTCTTCTTTCTTTCTTCTTCTTCTTTCTTCTTCTTCTTCTTCTTCTTCTTTTCTTTTTCTTCTTCTTTTCTTCTTTCTTCTTCTTCTTCTTCTTTCTTTTCTCTCTTCTTTCTTCTTCTTTCTTCTTCTTCTTCTTCTTCTTCATTCTTTCTTTTCTTCTTCTTTTCTTCTTTCTTCTTCTTCTCTTCTTCTTCTTCTCTTCTTCTCCTTTTTCTTCTTTCTTCTTCTTTCTCTTCTTTCTTCTTCTCTTCTTCTTCTTTCTTCTTTCTTCTTCTTCTTCTTCTTCTTTCTTCTTCTTCTTCTTCTTCTTCTTATCTTTCTTCTCATTCTTTCTTCTTCTTTCTTTCTTCTTCTTTCTTTCTTCTTCTTATCTTCTTCTTCTTTCTTCTTTCTCTTCCTCTTCTTCTCTTCCTCTTTTCTTTTCTTCTTCTTCTTTCTTCTTCTCTTTCTCTCTTCTCTTTTCTTCTTCTTTCTTCTTCTTCTTCTTCTTCCTTTCTTTCTTCTTCTTCTTTCTTTCTTTTTTTCTTCTCTTTCTTCTTCTTCTCTTCTTCTTCTTCTTTCTTCTTTCTTCTTCTTCTTCTTCTTTCTTCTTTCTCTTTTTCTTCTTCTTCTCTTCTCTTTCTCTCTTCTTCTTCTTTCTTCTTTTTTCTTTCTTCTTTCTTTCTTTCTTCTTCTCTCTTTTCTTCTTCTTTCTTTTCTTCTTCTCTTCTTTTCTTTCTTTTCTTCTTCTTCTTCATTCTTCTTCTTCTTCTTCTATTCTTCTTTTCTTCATTCTTCTTCTTCTTCATTCTTCTTCTCTTTTCTTCTTTTTCTTCTCTTCTTCTTCTTCTTCTCTTCTTCTTCTCTTCTTCTTTTCTTTCTTCTTTTCTTTCTTCTTCTTCTTCTTTCTTTTCTTCTTCTTCATTTCTTCTTCTCTTCTTTCTTCTTCTCTCTTCTTCTTCTCTTCATTTCTTTTCTTTCTTCTTCTTCTTCTTTTCTTTCTTCTCTTTTCTTTCTTCTTCATCTTCTTCTTCTTCTCCTTCTTCTTCTCCTTCATTCTTCTTTTTCTTCTTCTTTCTTCTTCTTTCTTCTTCTTTCTTCTTTTTCTTTTCTCTTTCTTCTTTCTTCTCTTCTTTTCTTCTTTCTTCTTCTTCTTCTCTTCTTCTTTCTTCTTCTTTTTTTTCTTCTTCTTCTTCTTCTTCTTCTTCTTCTTCTTCTTCTTCTTCTTCTTCTTCTTCTTCTTCAAATTCTTCTTCTTCTTCTTCAAATTCTTCTTCAAATTCTTCTTCTTCTTCAAATTCTTCTTCTTCTTCAAATTCTTCTTCAAATTCTTCTTCTTCTTCTTCTTCTTCTTCTTCTTCTTCTTCAAATTCTTCTTCAAATTCTTCTTCTTCTTCAAATTCTTCTTCAAATTCTTCTTCTTCTTCAAATTCTTCTTCTTCTTCAAATTCTTCAAATTCTTCTTCTTCTTCACATTCTTCAAATTCTTCTTCTTCTTCGTGTTCTTCTTCTTCGAATTCTTCTTCTTTTTCTTCTTGGTGGTTGTGGTTGTGATGGTGGTTGTTTCATGTTGTTATGTACATATTTTCGTTTTTGTTTCTGATTTTGTTTTTCTAGGGATGTGTGTTTTATTTTTTCAGTACTTTCAATTTCATTAGCTATTCAACCAAACAGAATTAAAGCAATGTCTAATGATGGCAATATCGAGAGACCATGTTTTATACATCAAGATAAAAGAGATCAAGATGGCTATGCCATGTTAGTAATCTCCCTTTTTATACGATTTTTTTACATAAAATCTACATTCTGTCCTCCTAAGAGTCACCATGACACTGAAAAAGTTTAAGTTGAAATAGACCTTTATGGGCCTTGAGAAGAATGATAGTCTGTCACTACACTATAAAAAAGAAAGGTTTTGAATACTGTGAGAGGAATATGGGCATTGTAAGCAGTATCACGTCTAATTTTTGCAGAAAACACACACACACACACACACACACACACACACACACACACACACACACACACACACACACACACACACACACACACACACACACACACACACACACACACACACACACACACACACACACGCTCGCATGCACGCACACACCCGAAAAAGCATTGTTGAACATTATTTTGGCAAGGTTGAACACTATTTCTGAAGCATGAGAGGTTCTCCAAAGTTTTTGGAGAGGCACCAGTCGCCGTGGTGTAGTGGTTAACGCAATGGATTATCGACTGGAAGGTTGTGGGTTCAAATCCCCATCAGTCCCTTCAAAAATCATTGCGGGATTTTTCGGCTCTAACCGGCTCCTACCCAGAGTTGGGGGTGCTATGGGTTCATTGGGAAGACTGGGACCACACAGTCGAGTCTCATCCACTTCACAGATGTGTCATTGAGGGTGTTGCTCAAATTTTCTGACCAGCACTGCAGGTGTCTGTATCTCTCAGGCCTGCTTGACACCAGGATATATTATGATACTATGTGTAGAGTACAGCCCTGTCACGCAGTCTCAATCCTAGATGGAACTCCATAGCATCATGATTATCATCCTCATCGACATCACCATCATGCCATTGTAAAAACTGTGTCAGCTTTTGTGACCATTAAGGTGGCGTAGAAAATGGGACGGAAAAAAGGTGAGCACAAGGTAACCTGAATGCGATGATACAAAACAAAACAAAAGAAGAGAAGATTTTTGGAGAGATTTTTCAAACAGTTTCTGTTCGCCCCTTCTCGGTAAATTACCAGGGTTTTACAAGACAAGAGATAACTTTAGCTTACAGATTAACTCTCAATTCACTTCGAACTAAATTTAGTAAAACCATCAAATGTATCTGTGGTGATTTTATAACAGTTGATCACCTTTTGTGTTGTCAGCGAATGCGACCTTATTTCCCTGCGTCATTTACAAACTTAAAACAGAAACATACTGATTTCACTCTGTATTTATACATTGCTAGACGTTTACTGCAGTCCTGTAGGTCGTTTCGTTTGATTCAGCCCAATTGTTTTACACCTGTAACTCCCACACAGCCCCGAGAAATCCGATGAAGCCTGACTGATATAATATTCTGATTGTTTTTCTTTTGTTCGTTAATTTGTTTGATGTTACATTAATTGTTACTTTAATTGATACAATGCCTTCATGATTACATAGATTCATTCATTCCTTACGTACCTTTTTTTTTCCCCCGTCTAAAAGCACATATGTGAATAGACGTTAAAAGAAATAACGAACGAACACACACACACACACACACACACACACACACACACACACACACACACACACACACACACACACACACACACACACACACACACACACACACACACACACACACGCATGGCTATAAATGGGGAGAAAGAATAAAAGCAATGGAAAATTATAGATAGCATATTATATACAATTATATATTACAATGTGATTCCCCTCCGAGCGGAGACAGGATGCAGAGGGGGTTGAGTGAGGTCAGGATTTTATGCAGAGGAGAAAAGGTGAGTTTTGAGAGCGGACTTGAAGGAGACAAAAGTAGGTTGCTGACGGACTGAGAGAGGAAGTTTGTTCCAGGAGAGTGGACCAGAAACAGAGAAGGCTCGTGGACCATAGGTGTTGAGCTTAGTGCGTGGAAAGCGAAAAGTCAGAGGATCGGAGGCAGAGCGGAGGGTATGTGAGGGAACATAGATCTCAAGTTGGCTTGACAGGTAGTCGGGGGCTGCGTTATTGAGGCTTTTGTAGCACATGGTGTCTAGTTTGTACTGTATGCGCTTTGATACAGGGAACCAGTGAAGTTGTGCCAGGAGAGGAGATATGTGGTCAGCTTTTTTCTTTTTGAGTACAAGGCGTGCAGCATTGTTTTGAATGCGCTGTAGGATGTGAATGGTGGAGGCAGGAAGACCAGACAAGAGTGAATTGCAATAGTCAGTGGGAGACATTATGAAGGAGAGAACGAGTTTTGCAGTTGTTTCGACAGAAAGATACTTCCTGATCAGGCTTATACGATGGAGGTGATAGTAGCAAGATCTGGCAGTTTGAGGAACAAAGTTGTTCATGGACAGGGTAGAGTCAATGCAGACACCAAGGTTTTTAGCTGAATCAGAAATTGGGATTGATGTGTTACATAATGGGAGAGAAAGAGGAGGCAGCTGAGAAAGTTTCTGACATGTGCCAAGGAGGATAGCTTCTGTCTTGTCGTCGTTAAGCTGAAGTTTATTGTATGTCATCCAGTTCTTAATGTCCGAGTAACACTCAGTGGTGCGAGTCAAGAGGCGCTGTATATTGTCAGGTGAGTCACTGTCTTGAAGTTGGGTATCATCAGCATATATAAAATACATGTGCGTGTGTCTGTGTGATTGTGTGTGTGTGTCTGTGAGTGTGTCTCTCTGTCTCTGTCTGTCTGTCTGTCTGTCTGTCTCTCTCTCTCTCTCTCTCTCTCTCTCTCTCTCTCTCTCTCTCTCTCTCTCTCTCTCCTTGTTCTTGCTTTCACTATTTCACTCTTTCTGACTCTCTCTCTCTATCAGCTCTCTGTCTCTGTCTCTCTCTGTCTGTCTCTCTCTCTTTGTCTCTCTCTGTCTCTCTCTATCTCTCTGTCTCTTTCTCTCAGTATCTCTTTCTTTCTTTCTCTCTCTCTCTCTCTCTCTCTCTCTCTCCCTCTCCCCCCTCTCTCTCTGTCTCTCTCTTCCCTCCCTCGCCCTTTCTGACATCTCTCCCTCTCTCTCTCTCTCTCTCTCTCTCTCTCTCTCTCTCTCCCTCTGTCTGTCTGTCTGTCTGTCAGTCTGTCTATATGTCTCTCTCTCTTCTGTCTCTG
>JAPXFY010000028.1:33747939-33750439 GCA_030674185.1 Monoplex corrugatus
TGTATAGATGTATATATGCACAACACACACACAAAACACACACACACACATACACACACACACACACACACACACACACACACACACACACACACAGTGTATATATATATATATATGTATATATATGTATATATATATATATATATATTATATATATATATTAGAGAGAGAGAGAGAGAGAGAGAGAGAGAGAGAGAGAGAGAGAGAGAGAGAGACATATCAGTAGACTCTTAGTAGACACTATACCAGAAACACTCTCCTGGAGGGCTTATATATAAAGAGTGATCTCTTTTCACGTACAACATCAGTAGGAAAGTGGGGTAGGGGGACTTTCCGGGGGGCTACATTGTCTGTCTGTCTGTCTGTGACAGTGATACAACTGCAGAGAGAAAGAAAGAGCGAAAGCGAGATGGAAAGAGAGAGAGAGAGAGGTTGGGGTGTAGGCTGGTTGGTTGGTTGGTTGATGGTTTGTTGGTTGGTTGGTTGGTTGGTTGGTTGGTTGGTTGGTTGGTTGGTTGGTTGGTTGGTTGGTTGGTACGCACTAAAGAGTTGTCTCTCTCCATACGCCACACCAGTAAGAAACAAGGGGGGTGGTTGTTGACTTCTCTCTGTGACAGTGAAATAAGCGCAGAGAGAGAGAGAGAGGGGGGATAGAGGGGGGTAGAGAGGAGATAGAGAGAAGAAAGAGAGAGAGATGAGAGAGAGAGGACAGAGAGAGAGGAGAGACGAGGAGAGACAGAGAAAGAGGAGAGAGAGGGGTGAGAAAGAGAGGAGAGAGAGAAAGGAGAGATAGAGAGACAGAGACACACAGAGAGACAGAGATAGAGGGAGAAAGACAGAGACACATACAGACAGAGACAGAGAGAAAGACACAGACACAGATACAGACAGAGCAGAGACAGAGAGAAAGGTTATGAGAATGCGCTGCGCCAGTGACAATACTGATAATGACATTTATAAGACGCCATATCTGATTTCAAGAATCAAACCAAGGCACACTCACTCTCATCATTCACCAAAGCAATCACCCAACAACGACCAAAACTCCGAAGCACAAAGCACACACAAACTGGGAGTGGGAAGACGGGAAGCAGGTCAAAACGGTGAGCATATGTAGAGGGAGAAATCACTAATGGACAAAAAAGTATGTTTTCAAGCTAAAATTATGGAAGACAGAGTATCATCATCACCATGTGCCTCTGCCACACGGCGTTGGCGATCATGGTCTCCATATGTATGTATCCTTTGTCACCGCAAGCACATCTTCCACCCTCTCTGTCCTCAGCCATCCTGCAAGTCCATCCAATATTTTCTCCCTTGGTGTACCTGGTGTTCTCTTTCCCTCCAGCTTTTCTGATGTGACCAGGTGATCTAATTCCCCTTTTCTCATAAAATAGCCTATAAATGTAGACAGAGTATGTTATTGTAAATTTGACAGGGGAAGATCGTTACAGCTACATGGAGCAGACACAGAAAAAGAGCAGCAACCGAATGTGGTACATCTGTATCGAGAAATTTTCAAACAACTAGTATCAGAAGCAGAACAGACAGGTATGGCAGGAATTACATATGTAGATTGTCATAACGATAAATAGATGCAATGCCACTGATACATTTTTAGCATAATGTATTGATATTGTATGATTTTTTTTTGATAAGTGGGCAAACAGTGGAGAGAGTGAAGCAGGAGAGTGATATAACTGTGCCTCTTTTTTAAGAAGGGGAAGACGGGCCTCGGAAATCAGGATACGCTGGAGGCATGCAACAGAAGAAGCAGGCAAGCCAGAAAGCAGAGAGTTACAATAATCGATGCGAGACAAGATCAGAGAAGTAGCAATTTTAGATGCCGCTGAAGCTGAAAGATAACGACGAATAGAACTGAAACTTCGCAGCTGACAGTAACACGACTGACAGTTTTGGGTGATAAGTTTCTGCACAGAGAGTTGAGGATCAAAAACAACGCCAAGGTTCATGACTAAATCAGAAAGTACAATAGCGTTTGTCACCTAGCTGAATAGAACAAACTTAACGGTGAAAACGTTTGCTTTGTGCTAATGAGCATCGCTTCAATCTTATCTCCATTCAACTGCACTGTAGCTTATCATGTATCCTCCGATTCTGGATCTCAACATAACAGTCAGAGGCTTTGGAAAGAAACAGTTGAACTGTTTTCAGGCGATGTACTGTTGTAGAACTGGGAGTCATCAGTACAGAAATGATATTTGATGTGCTGTAACATTGGCAAATTGTGAGGTGCTGTATGTGAAGAGAACAGACCCAAGAACAGAGCCTAGGGAGATCCCATACGCAAGTTTCACTGTCTGGGATTTGACTCATTTACCAAGACTGACTGAAAGTGGTCAGGCACGTATGACATAAACTACAAAAGAGCACTACCTCGTATTTTGAATGTGTGGTCCAGTCGAGAGAGGACGATGCGGTGGTCATTGGTGTCAATAGCAGCAGAAATATCTAAAATATGAATTAGTCAATTTCGTCC
>JAPXFY010000028.1:33755439-33757939 GCA_030674185.1 Monoplex corrugatus
TGCTATTATCATTACTATATATATATACTACTACTACTACTACTACTACTACTACTACTACTACTACTACTACTACTGTTGCTGCTGCTGCTGCTACTATTATATTTGTTTGATGATAGTGATGATGATCATGATGGTGATGATGATCAATGGTGATCATGATCATCGTCGTTGTCGTCGTCGTTGTTCGTCATCGTCATCGTCATTATCATCACTTTTAACATTATTATTGTTCTTCTTTGTTTCGTGTCAGTAATCATTGTTGTTATCATCATATCATTATTGATATATTTTTTCATTCTTAGCATGTTTTTATCATTACTATTACTGTTATCAGCATCATTGCCATTATCATCATTATCATTGTTGTCATCAATAGTATTTGTAGTAGTGGTGGCAGTAGTAGTAACATAGATAGTAGTAGCAGTAGCAGTAGTAGCAGGGCTAGTAGTAGCAGTAGTAGTATAAGCCACAGTAATAGTAGCAGTACGTTATGGTAGTAATAGTAGTACATTTAATAGTACATGTAGTACTAGTAAATTATGTTTTATCTTTTTATATTGTTATTACCAACAAATCCTGTCAATTAACATCAGGAAGAGAGTTCTTGAATGTTATATAGAACCAATACTGTTGTACGGATGCGAGGCGTGGACAGTCAACAAACATAGCCAGAACAAGATTGAGGCAGCCGAGATGTGGTTTCTAAGAAGAATGTTGAGAGTTCCATGGACAGCAAAGAAAACAATGAGACAGTCTTGATGGAGGCCCGACACAAGTAGATCACTCATAAGGAAGATTAGGAAAAGACAGGCAACATTTATAGGCCATTTTATGAGGAATGGAGATTTGGAGCACCTGGTCACAACGGAAAGCTGGAGGGAAAGAGAGCACCAGGTAGACCCAGGGAGAAAATGTTGGACGGACTTGCAGAGTGGCTGGGGACGAGGAGGGTGAGGGAGATGCTAGGGGCAACGAGAGATAGAGACAGATGGAAGACCATGATCGCCAACGCCATGCGGCAGGGCACCTGATGATGATGATGATATTGTTATGCCGTATGTGGCATATTGTACACAGATCACTGTTTCGCTTGACTGATCACATCTGTTTCATATGAGCACGACCTGCTCCAGTGACTCATTGATGCTTTGAGTGAATAGGTTTTTCGTGTGTGTGTGTGTGTGTGTGGGGGGGTGTATGCTGTGTGTGTGTTTGCTTGTGCGCGTGTTTGTGTTTGCTTATGTTTGTACGTGCAAGTGTCTGTGCATGTGTGTGTGTGTGTGTGTGTGTGTGTGTGTGTTTGCCTGTGTCTGTGTCTGTGTATCTGCTTGTGTGTGTACATGTATCTGTGTATGTGTGTGTGTGTGTGTGTATGTGCGCGTGTGTGTGTGTGTTTCTGTTTGTGTTTGTATTAGTGTGTGTAAGAGTATGTGTGTGAGTGTGAGTGTGAATGTTGTGTGTGTATGTACATGTGTGTGCGTTTGCGTGTGTGTGTGTGTTCGTTCGTTATTTCTTTTAACTTCTGTTCCCATATATGCTTTTAGACGGGATTTCTGTGTGTGTGTGCGTGTGTGTGTTGTTTTGTTGTGTGTGTGTGTGTGTGTGTGTGTGTGTGTGTTGTGTGTGTGTGTGTGTGTGTGTGTGTGTGTGTGTGTGTGTGTGTGTGTTAGCTAATGCGTGCCTATTTATGTGCACGTGTATATAAATGCGTGCATGTTCGTTATGCCGTGTGACAGAATCTGTGTGCATAAGTATGTGTGTGTGTGTATGTCATTTGTGTGTTGAATGTGTGTGTGTGTGTATGTGTGCACGCGCGTATGTGCACGTGTGCATAATCACGCACTTGGTAACAGATGCACAAGCATAAATTAGTGATTGGTTGTTGATGGAGTCCGCAGTGATAATGATTATGATATGCTTGGAGGAAGCTACGGCAAGTGATGTCAGTTTAATAATTTATTTAGAGCCAAGGAGACAAACCACCTGAAAAAAGTGCTCACCATCTCGGGCTACAAAAAGTGGGCCTGGAACAGCCCGGGAGGCAGGAAATCCAACACCGCATCCCAACAGCCAGTGAAACAACACCAGCGCAAGGGACACATCACCATCCCATACGTAGGAGGTGTGAGTGACGCTCTGTCCAGAAAGATCAGAAAACTGGGGGTGGCTGTACATTCCAAACCTTCCAACACCATACGCAGCCAGCTGGTCACCCCCAAGGACAAAACCAGCAAACTCGACAAAGCTGGCATTATATACAGAATAGACTGCCAGGACTGTAACCAACATTATGTCGGTGAAACTGAACGCCCCCTTCAGAAGAGACTAACAGAACACAAGAGGGACTCTTCTCCAGTAGGAGCTCACCTACACGCCGAAAAACATCAATTCAGTGCGGACAATGTCAACATCCTGGACAGAGAAAATAAGTGGTTCCAGCGAGGAGTCAAGGAGGCCATCTACATCGCAGCCACCAACCCCCCGCTCAACAGGGACC
>JAPXFY010000028.1:33762939-33767939 GCA_030674185.1 Monoplex corrugatus
AGATGGAGAGAGAGAGAGAGGAGTGAAAGAGAGAGAGAGAGATTGGAGAGAAAGAGAGAGACGGGAGTGAGAGAGAGAGAGAGAGTGAAAGAGAGGGAGAGAGAGAGAGTGATAGAGAGTTAGAGAGAGAGTTGGGGAGAGAGAGAGTGAATAATTGAGAGAGAGAAAGGAGAGAGAGAGAGAGAGAGAAAGAGAGAAAATCACAGAGAGAGAGAGAGATAGGGAGAATGACAAAATGACAATGATGTTTTATTTCCAACGGTAAAAGTTATTGATTAGAAGCCATTTTTTTTCAATCTTACTAATCTACACACGTACATTTGCTTACAGAGACGACCACATGGTAAATCTACACAGTACATTGCTACGAGAGACACATGTAAATCTACACAGTACATTTGCTTACAGAGAGAACAGTAAATCTACACAGACATTGCTTACAGAGACGACCACAGTAAATCTACACACGTACATGTTACAGAGACGACACAGGTAAATACACGAATTTGCACAGAGACGACCACAGGTAAATCTACACAGTACATTTGCTTACAGAGACGACAAGGTAAATCTACACACGACATTGCTACAGAGACGACACAGGTAAATCTACACACGTACATTGCTTACAGAGACGACCACATGTATCTACACCGACATTGCTACAGAGACGACACAGGTAAGATCTAACACGTACATTGTTACAGAGACGACACATGTAAATCTAACACGTACATTTGCTTACAGAGACGACCAGGTAAATCTACACACGTACATTGCTTACAAGAGACGACCACAGGTAAATTACAACGTACATTTGTTCAGACGACCACAGTAAATCTACACACGTACATTTGCTTACAGAGACGACCACAGGTAAAAGAAGATACTATTACTATGAAAACAAGAAAAATACATTATCAACATTGAAAAAAAAAAAAGAATAGTTAAGAGAAAGACAGACTGACACCCAGACAGACAAAGAGGAAAGAAAAAGCGAAGAAAAAGAGACAGAGAGATAGACAGACAGACAGGCAGGCAGACAGAGAAAACAAGAGAGAAAAAAACAAAAGAGACAGAGAGAGAAGCATGCAGACAGACAGACAGAGAAACCGACCGACCGACAGACAGACAAACAGACAGATAGACAGATAGACAGACAGACAGACAGTCAGACAGACAAACAGTCAAACAGACGGACAGTCAGAGAGAGAGAGAGAGAGAGAGAGAGAGAGAGAGAGAGAGAGAGAGAGAGAGAGAGAGAGAGAGAGAGAGAGAGAAATGTTTATTTTCGAAAATAATAGCATAAGCACATCCATTGCTTTTCTGCATCCAGTCCTCGCCCAGAGAAGGTTTATATTAGAAATCATAATAACTTAAAAAAAAATATCAAATAAATCAAAAGTATCAAGAAAAAGAGGAGGGAGAAAGAGGAGAGAGAAAGAAAGAGAACAAGACACAGACAGACAATAGACACAGACACAGAGAGACAAACAAACAGACAGACAAAGACAGACAGACAGAATGTGTGTGTGTGTGTGTGTGTGTGTGTGTGTGTGTGTGTGTGTGTGTGTGTGTGTGTGTGTGTGTGTGCGCGTGTGTGTGTGTGCGCGTGTGTGTGTGTGAAAGAGAGAGAGACGAAGAGACAGAGAGACAGACAGACAGACACATACAAAGAGACAGAGTGTGTGTGTCTGTGTGTATGTGAGGAAAAGAGAGGAGAGAGAGAGACGAGACAGACAGACAGACAGACAGACAGAAAGACATTCAGACAGACAAACATAGACAGACAGACAGAAGACAGGACAGACAGAAGGAAGAAAAAAACAAAACAGAGAAAGAGAGAGGGGGACGAGGAGAGAGGGGAGGGGGAGGAAGGTGATTCAGTTTTACGTCAGCACCACCTTCAGGTAATAATGCCGACGGAGAATAACCATACCAGAGAAGCGGGGAAAGTGGCTTATCGAATTCCATCCTGACACCACCAGATCCATAATTATGTTAAAATGGGCAGTAAGAAGATCAGCTTTGACAGAAAGAGTGGCAGAATGGTTCAGACGTTTGCCTGTAAATAATCAAACTCGAGGTTCCAGGATTCGTTTCCCGTTCAAGCCTCGACTTTTCACATTCGCCTGCCAATAACTAAACTCGAGGTTCCAAGGATTTTCCCCTGTTGAGGCCTCGATTTTTCTCCTCACATTGACCGGTGAAATGAAACTGAATGTCTTGTCCTTTGGAAGGGGATGAAAAACAAGTGGGACCCGTGTGCCTTCTGGGTCCGCACGTTTAAGGTCCCACGGCAGTTGAAAATCATGAAGAGCAAGTCATTCACCCGGCTGCCCTGGTATAAAACATGGAAAATATCGGTTGTTTTCAAAGGTCCCACCCCTTGACGGTCATTTAGTCTTCTTGCCTGTCTTTAAGTCATGATCAAACAAAATAGTTTGGGTGGCGCTGCACTGCGGCGACGCGCTATCAACGGGGAGAGCAGTCTGAGTTTCACGTATTAAATTCATTTGTGACAAAAAAGGACTGTAGATAATGTAGTGCACGCAGTAGCGAATATAGCGAAGCCCTTTCCTGAGCTAAGAATATTTTTCAAATTTCAGTTTCAGTTTCTCGAGATAACGTCTCCACGCTCGGAATGAATACCATAATGTACTAACGTCACAGGTGCCATGTGATGGAGAAGATCCAGAATAATCACGGCACAAGCCTTAAGCCTGCACATAAAAACCATGAGCTGGCGAGGTCCTGAGGTACTACCTAGATCGTACCATAAACCTGGGTTCGTAGGGAGTGAGGTGGCAGAGAGACCTCAACTTTTCCCGGGGCCAGCACTACGAGGGCGGCACCCATCCCCTCTCCCTTGCTTTAAATTCATATTCATATTCACTTTTTTTTAACCAAGACTTCAGAAAGGCAAGAAGGCTACTTGGTCTTCAAAGGGTGGGACCTGGGAAATCAACCTATCTCTCCAATATTTTATACCAAGGCAGCCGGGCAATGCCCTGCTCTTCACGATTTTCGATTGCCGTGGGATCTTTAGCGTGCGCAGCCAGACGGCACACCGCTACGACTTGTTTTTCGTCCCCTTTCCGAGAGACTAGACGTTCAGTTCGATTTTCCGGTCAATCTGATAAGAAAAGTCAAGGCCTGTACGGGGAACGAACCCTGGAACCTCGAGTTTAGTTATTGGCAGGCGAACGTCTGAACCATTCTGCCACTCTTCTCCCTAAAAGTCTGAACCATTCTGCCATTCTTCTCCCTAAACGTCTGAACCATTCTGCCACTCTTCTCCCTAAAAGTCTAAACCAGTCTGCCACTCTTCTCCCTAAAAGTCTGAACCAGTCTGCCACTCTTCTCCCTAAAAGTCTGAACCATTCTGCCACTCTTCTACCTAAAAGTCTGAACCATTCTGCCATTCTTCTCCCTAAACGTCTGAACCATTCTGCCACTCTTCTCCCTAAACGTCTGAATCATTCTGCCATTTCTCCCTAAAAGTCTGAACCATTCTGCCACTCTTCTCCCTAAACGTCTGAACCATTCTGCCAATCTTCTCCCTACACATCTGAACCATTCTGCCAGTCTTCTCCCTAAAAGTCTGAACCATTCTGCCACTCTTCTCCCTACACGTCTGAACCATTCTGCCACTCTTCTCCCTACACGTCTGAACCATTCTGCCACTCTTCTCTCTTGAGCTAAGAATAGAAATGGTTATTCATGTGTAGGGCGTAAGTGTGTGGCTGGAAAGTGGTTGCTGATCAATACTGTGTGTCAATTTCTTGGCTACTGCCTGTTTTAGAGAATACCACAGGGTCCGGAGGAATTTCGGAGTTCTGTGCCACTGGTGATTCAGCTCCGGGATCTTGAAAGTGAATTATTTTGTTGTTTGTGGCTGTATAACCATACTTCGTGTGTGATCTCTCTGTGGGCTGTTTTTTGTTTCGTTTCGTTTCGTTTTGTTTTTTTTTTGTTTTTGTTTTGTTTTGTTTTGCTTTATTTAGTTTGGTTTGGTTTGGTTTGGTTTGTTTTGTTTGGTTTGTTTTGTTTGTATTTATATTTGTTTGGTTTTGTTTTGTTTGTATTTATATTTGTTTGGTTTTGGTTTGTTTGTATGTTTGTTGTTTGTTTTTGTTTTGATTTGTATGTATCTTTGTTTGTTTTTGATTTGTTTGTTTGTTTTTGTTTGTTTTTGTTTTGTTTTGATAGAGCGGTGGACTCAGAATCTGATATCTTGAATTCAGCCCCAGCCCGCAACATTAACCCTTTTCACTCCGACACCCTGTCTTCCAACCGCAAAAACTTAACTCTTTGACTCCTTCACCCTGTCCAACTGCTTCCTGCAGGAAGTAGGTGGACAGGGTGAGGAAGTCAAAGAGTTAAGTTTTTGCTTCGCTAGCATGGTTGACAATGCAGGATGCTGGTGAACAGGGTGCAGGAGTGAAAGGGTTAAAAACTGGCCTGTTGGCTGCCCATCTTAATGTTTCCATCATTCTGGTCGTGCCAGTTTAGTGCTCCAAAGACCTCCCCTAACCCCCGCCCCCTCCCTCCCTGTTCCCTCTTTCCGCTCTTCAGTTCAAAACATTGCTGAGGCATAGGGTTTCGCGCACGCTCAGGGAATCTGCCGGGTAATTGCTGGCAGATTTGGGTGGAGCGCATGTCGAATTTTCCGAGTGGGATGACTACCTCTTGCACAAACTCCAAACTCCAAACTCTTGTCATCGTAGAGGGGTGTCCTTACAGCCGCGTCTCAAGACAGTTATTGGAGGTCTTGCTCGAGATATTTTGTCTTTTTTCTTCTTCTCGTATTTAGGGTCACCAGACGGCAGATGCACATCAGAAATAACCAGCAGAATCGGCCAAGCCAAAACAGCATTCAAGAAGATGAAAAGCATTCTTACCAATAAAAGCCTATCAATAAACGTCAGGAAGAGAGTTCTTGAATGCTATATAGAACCGATAATGTTACACGGTTGTGAGGCCGTGGACAGTCAACA
>JAPXFY010000028.1:33780439-33782939 GCA_030674185.1 Monoplex corrugatus
GGAACAAGGCAGAAACAAAGACAGTGACAGAAAAGAGGAAATTTCTGGCACAGAATTTCAAGAAAGTGGCGACGCTATTTATACTGAAAAAGTCCCTGACATCTCCAGGGGATACTTTCATAGGTAAACAAATAGACAAGATATAGAAGAAGAAAAAAAGAGAAAGAAATGGGTGGCGCTGTGTTGCGGCAACGCTCTATCCCTGGGGAGAGCAGCCTGACGTTTACATAGTCTGAAAAGAATACAATTAATAACAAGAAGAAATGGTTCTTGTGTAGCGTGTATTTCTCCCAAACAAATGTTGAATCTCATTACGCACTACATACTCACAAGACGCAGAGTGTGATACATACAGAAGCATTGATGTATCACTCCTACACATATCAGAATACGTGAGTCGGTAATCTTTTTCTTCCTCAACTCTGAGAAAAGTCATTGGGCGCCACATAAAAGAACTGGGGAAAGAGGGAGAGGGGGAGGCAGACTGAGTGAGAGAGGGGGGAGAGAGAGAAAGAGGGAGGGAGGGAGAAAGACAGAGAGAGGGAGAGGGAGAAATAGTGAGACAGAGGTGGGAAAGAGAGAAGGAAAGAGGGAGGGGACAGAGAGAGAGAGAGACAGACAGACAGACAAACAGACAGACAGACAGACTCGTAGACAGACATACAGACAGACATACAGACACAAAGATACGGACAGACAGACAGACAGACAGACGGGCAGATAGAGAGACAGAGACAAAGAGAGAACTTTCATCCATATTTAACGGCAAACATTAATAGTAATAAGCTGGTTAACCGTCCACACGAGGTACCTCCCAAAAAATTATATGAATCTTCCACTTAAAAGCATATCCAACCAACTACTCATTCGCCTAAAGCCATCAAGAGAGTATTGCCACGATCAGCAAAAACAAAACAAACAAACAAACAAACAAACAAACAAAAAGACGATGGAGATACACTGGGCGCATCATCTGTTTCAGTTTCAGTTTCAGTATCTCAAGATGACGTCTCTACGCTCGGAATGAATTCCATATGCACTAACGTCACAGGTGCCACGTGTATGGTGATCATGGCACAAGCCTTAAGCCTGCGCATAAATCCATGAGCTGGCCTGGTCCTGAGGGCCTACCTGGACTATATTTTACCTAGTCTATATTAAAAATTGAGAGGGAGAAATAGTGAGATATTTCCTCAACTTCAGTTGGCGTCAGAGAGAGAGTCCTTGAGTGTTGTGTAGAGCCAGTACTGTTGTACGGATGCGGGGCGTGGGCCGTCGGCGAGCAGAGCCAGAACAAGATTGAGGCAGCCGAGATGTGGTTTCTCAGAAGAATGTTGAGAGTTCCATGGACAGCAAAGAAAACAAACGAGACAGTCTTGATGGAGGCAGACACAAGTAGATCACTCATAAGGAAGATTAGGAAAAGACAGGCAACATTTATAGGCCATTTTATGAGGAAGGGAGATTTGGAGCACCTGGTCATAACGGGAAAGCTGGAGGGAAAGAGAGCCCCAGGTAGACCCATGGAGAGAATGCTGGACGGACTTGCAGAGTGAAATGGAATGAGGAGGGTGGGGGAGATGCTAGGAGCAACGAGAGATAGAGATGGTTGGAAGTCCATGATCGCCAACGCCATGCGGCAGGGCACCTGATGATGATGATGATGATATTAAAAATTATGTGGCCCACATGATGTCAAACCTGCGACCTCCGCCTTATCAGCACGGCGCTTTAACCAACTGAGCTAATGGGCTGCCACAATATTCCATGGGCCAATCCTGGAAGTACTGCAATACCAGGTCGACCCGTGGCGAAGGCGGAGCAAGCCCCTGACATTTCACCAAGGTTCAAAAATCAGTTTAATATCGAAGCCCCCAGGTAGGGTACGTATCAGATATTAAGCTGATAAGAACGGATACTACACTTTGATCTTAGCCAAAAGGTCAAGAAGCGATCTAAAGAGATCAAGATGGTATCACCCCGGACAGAACTTCATTGGACAACAAAAGAAGGACACAGGAGAAGAAGGGACTAGAACACCCGGTGACAAACAGCAGAAAAAAAATTCATCCCTTTGACTCCTTTACCCTTCCAACAACTGCAAAAACATAACCCTGTGACTTCCTCACCGTATCCATCAGCTTCCTGCCGGTGTATAGGGTAAGGGAGTCAAGGCTTAAGTTCTTGCTTTGCTAGCTATGGTTGACAATGCAGGATGCTGGTGGACAGGTGCGGAAGTCAAAGTTTATGCCCCGAAACGCACTTGGGATACTCTACTCAGATTGATTCAGATCACACAGAAGTGGAAAAGCTTCGTTGCTGCCATTAAGACCAGTGCCAAATAGACAGTCAGTGATCGAGTCCTCCATCTTCTCCTCATCATCGTGTGCCCTGCCACACAACGCTGGCGATCATGGCCCTCCATACAAATCTATCTTTTGTCACTGCGAGTACATCTTCCACCCTCTCTGTCCTCATCCGCTCCGCCAGTCTGTCTAAT
>JAPXFY010000028.1:33790439-33792939 GCA_030674185.1 Monoplex corrugatus
CTTGCTGTCCATGGAACTCTCAACGTTCTTCTTAGAAACCACATCTCGGCTGCCTCAAACTTGTTCTGGCTTTGCTTGTTGACTGTCCATGCCTCACAACCGTATAACATTATCGGTTCTATGTAACATTCAAGAACTCTCTTCCTGATATTAATTGATAGGCATTTGTTGGTAAAAATGCTATTCATCTTCTTGAATGCTGTTTTGGCATGGGCCGATTCTGCTGGCTATTTCTGATGTGCATCTGCCCTCTAATGAAATGATCGTTCCGATATTTAAACTTATCAACGTGATTCAAGGTTGTGCCATTTGCTGTTACTTTGCATGAGGGGATTGCATGTTTTTTACTGATCACCATGACATCAGTCTTCTTGCTGTTTAGTTCCAACCCCTTACCTTTGCTTTCTATTTCATTGTATTCACAAGGTTTTGTGTGTCCCTTTCATTTTCTGCAATTAGCACAGTGTCATCTGCGTATCGAAAGTTATCATTTTTCCTCCAACCTTTAATCCAGGGTATTTCTCTAGGTTTCTCGTGATGTTTTCGCTGTAAAGTGAAAACAGATCTGGTGACAAAATACAACCTTGTCTGACTCCTCTTTTGATATTTTGGAAAGAGCTTATATCATTTTCTATTCTCATTGCAGCTGTTTGTTCCCAATACATATTTCTAATTATTCGTAGATCTTTTCCATCAATATTGAGTCTTTCTAGTTGGTTGATCAATTCTTCATGTCTTACCTGATCGAAAGCCTTGGTATAACCAACAAAGCATAAATGTAAATCCTTATTCACCTCGATTGACCTCTCTATGATAGTTTTTATGATGTATATGGCATTAATAGTTCCTTTCCCTTCCACAAATCTACACTGTTCTTCTGTTATTTCTCTTTTGATTCTATTCCTTGTCCTCATCATGATTATTCTTCATAGGATTTATGTTACATGACTCATCAAACTGATTGTGCGATGGAGTTCGCATTCTATCGCATTGCAATGGAAATTGATTTTGATATATCTTTGGGGATTTTTCCAGTGTCATAAATTTCGCTTAGGAGCACTGCTATTTTTCCATCACCAAATTCCTCCAGGGCTTCAATCATCTCTCTAGAGAGACAGAGAGACAGAGAGAGAGAGAGAGAGAGAGAGAGGAGAGAGAGAGAGAGAGAGACAGACAGACAGACAGACAGACAGACAGAGAAAGAGAGAGAAAGAGAGAGAGAGAGGACACGTTTAAAAGTAAAAAATACGCACAAACACACGTATATAAAATTGCTACAGGCAATGCATCTTATTTTACACCTTAACTTAAAAAAAAACAATTTCGTTTTAAGAAACATCTACTTTTTTCCTGATGCATTGGACACACATGGCCAGCGTACAAATGTTTCCCTAAAGATGATTCAGACAGGGACAGCCACCCAAGCAGGTAACAATGGTTACTCTGCTGAGCGAGTGTACTACCGGTTGGAGGGAACATTTGCCTACTGAAAGCCAGCATCAAAAAAGTGTTAACAACACGAATGAAAATGAATAAGAAGAAGAAGAAAAAAATCTCTGTTGTTCCTTACCAACTCTCCCTTAAAACAGATGTCTTGTTACAGACAGTCCATTTTATTTCACATCTCATCATCATGTGCCCTGCCACATGGCGTTGGCGATTATTGCCCTTCATGCGAAAATATACTTTGTCACTGCAAGTACAATTCCACTCTCTCTGTCTTCATCCATTCCACAAGACTGTCCAATATTTTCTCCCTGGGTCTACCTGTGACATCCAAATCATAGAAATGGAGTGTAATGGAAGGAGCAAATAACTTGAAGTGCATAACAAATCTTCCAGAATGGAACAAAAGTACAAACAAATCATGAACAATAATGGCAAGAGACTGAATATATAGTGTCCCCTCCTATTCATTAAACAAATGATTCTGATCAAATTCACTGTGCACACACACATGCATGCACGCACGCACACATGCACACACACACACATATACATACAGACACACACATTTACTCGTATTATTTCTCTAATGTGGTGGTACTTACAAGAAGGATGTGTTAGTGTGTGTGTTAGTGTGTGTGTGTGAGTGTGTGTGTGTGTGTGTGTGTGTGTGTGTATGTGTGTTGTGTGTGTGTGTGTGTGTGTGTGTGTGTGTGTGTGTGTGTGTGTGTGTGTGTGTGTGTGTGTGTGTTTCTGTTCTGTAGATTAGGGAAACTTGTTTATGTTGTGTTTGTTTTTGTTTCTTTTTTGTTGTTTTGTTTTTCAACATGCTGGGTTTTGGTTTCTATAAGTGCGACTTTGCTTTACGCTTTCTCCTGCATGTAATAAACTGTACATAATTTCGTGCATATAAATTACATTTGCATATTATTCTGCATGAATTACCGTGACATAATCCTGCTGCACTTTGACCGTTAAGATGGATTGGACACATCATCTGAAGAGAGCACAATGCCATCACCCAGACTGCTCTTCATTAGATAAAAAACAAAGA
>JAPXFY010000028.1:33797939-33815439 GCA_030674185.1 Monoplex corrugatus
CCTTTGTCGTCTACTACTTCACCACAAGACGGAAACATTCTAAACCCTTACCACCAGGACCTCGAGGATGGGAGCTGGTTCGTGCTTTTCTCAGCGCTCTGAATGGAGAGCTGTGTATGACACAGAAACGTGGGCCCGTAAGTATGGAGAGGTGGTCTTCTGTCCCCTGCCTTTTGGAAACCTGCTGTTTTTGAACTCTCCATCAGCACCAAAGAGTTGTACACGGGGAAAGCCACGGAGAAGTTTGCTAATGACCGGATGTGGAGCTATGCAGCAGATGTTGTGTGTCACCGGAAGAACATAGGATTTTGTTCCACATTCTGATCCCGCCTGGACAAAGATGAGGAAACTGGTGGTTACTAAAATGAAAGTGAGTTTATTGCACAATTTCCAGCTGTCTCTTTGATTTATCTTTAATTAAAGTATGGAAAGGGTCTTGTGGAT
Source organism: Monoplex corrugatus (assembly GCA_030674185.1). NCBI lineage: Eukaryota > Metazoa > Mollusca > Gastropoda > Littorinimorpha > Ranellidae > Monoplex > Monoplex corrugatus. The sequence goes on from JAPXFY010000028.1 coordinate 33,798,384, forward strand.
GTAGATTAATGCATAGCTATCTATCTATCGATCTATCTATCTATCTATCGATCTATCTATCTATCTATCTATCTATCTATCTAAACAGTGCTTTTTAATTCTTTCTTGGATATTGCGTATGGATACGATGCCATTGATTGTAGTACTAACCCTAGCCAAATTATTCCAAACCCTAACTTTGGGGATGAAGTTTCTCTATGAAGAGAGGGCCATCCTAGAGGATTAGGGTTAGAGTTAAAGGTGAAGGCTTTGAATATGGCTTAGAGTTAAGGTTTTGTTAGCAGTGGTGGTGTTGGAAGTAGCCAAGTCCAACAACAAGAGAGAGACGAGACCTGAGCTGCACCAACACACACACACACACACACACACACACACACACACACACACACACACACACACACACACACACACACACACACACACACACACGTGAGAGAGAGAGAGAGAGAGAGAGAGAGAGCCAGACATGGAGACAGAGACAGAGAGACAGAGTCACTGAGACAGAGACAGAGATGTAGAGACAGAGAGACTCAGAGGCACAGAGAGTGGTGTAAATATATACATAATATAAATATATATATATATATATATACACACATATATAATTATATATATGTATATATATATATGTATATATATATATATATATAAAGACAGCAGACAGACAGACAGAAGGATAGATAGATAGATAGATAGATAGATATTGTATATTCATGCAAACAGAAAAATAACACACAATCTAAATTTCCCAAGATTTTGCTCTGAGCATTCCTCAAGGTCCTTTACTGAAGGTGACGACTTAGTCAATATGCCACAACAGACAGACAGACACAGATACGCACACAGACACAGACATAGACACAGGCACAGACGCACACAGACACAGACACAACACACACACACATGCACACACGCACACGCACACATATGGAGATATATCCCATTTTGTTCCTCCTCTGCTAGCTGGCTGGCCCCATTAACAGAGCAGTAGACTCAAGATCTGACATGTTGAGTTCAACTCCCCAACCTGGAGTGTGATAATTGACCTGTTTGTGCCCAACGTACTGCCCCAGTCATTTTTCATGTTTGTTTATTTGCGTGTTTGTTTTGGTTGGTTAACCACCCACCCTACCACCTCCAATTTTAAGACATTGCCAGCGCACAGGGTTTGCACAGGCTCAAGGAGTCTGCCATGCCATACCAGCATGTTTAGATGGAGCACGCATACAACTGCCTGAGTGCAGTAAGTCTCTCTACGACAAAATCCAAAGTGTGATACAAAACCTACAGGCTAGGTAGGACCTCAGGACCTGGCCAGCTCATGGGTTCATGTGCAGGCTTAATGCTTGTGCCAATGATCATTCTTTTTGTTTTATGCGTATGCCTGACAGAGGCCATGGCGAATTTTGTGTATGTCTTTTGCGTGTGTGTCATTGTTTAAAGCTACAGATGTCTTTGTTGTATGCTGAAGCCTTGTTTGTTTACGTAAACAACTATTCTTCACTGATAAAGTAGCATGTCCCGCTCTTATTGTCTGCCTGCTACACTAAGAATTTAATACAACCAGCACTCTCTCTTACAAGCTCGTATAAATTTGCACTTCTGTATCCCTATAGTATAGTCTTGATACAGTATGACAGGGACTACAATCTGCGTCCTGTCTCCGCTACCTTTTGAGTTACCCTTGGGTGGGGAAATGCTATGGGAGTAAACTCAGACAGCAAATCCTGCAGCTGCATACTGCATAAAGGGCATTGCCACAGAGCACTGCTTGTGGTTTTGGCCATATGTTGCGACTAGCCATCTACTGTTCAGCCATCTGTGTCTCCTATGAAAACAGCTGTCTTACCTCAGTTTGCCCAGGACTTGTGGAGGCAGGTAGACAGAGTTGCTGAGGCTCTGCGCAAAACAACAGCAACTTACTTATGCGCATGGCATGGCACTTAGCACCAACCCAGTGAGTAAATGCTAGGTTGGACTTTATGGACCACGGTTGTCGACCATATATGTATATCCCTACTACCATTTTTGAATGTACACCTTTGCTCGACTTCTCCGATCTGTTTCTGATACTGTCTTATCTACAAATTCCTCAAGATGGATGTCACACAGTCGGTTGCCATTCAATTTCTGTGTCTGGTCCACACAAGGGGAATATCTCTTTTGCTGTCTCATCGATAGCTACAGAACTCTTCCTTCCTCCAAACCAAACTTGAAAACACACTCTTCTTTATGCAGCAGTGATTCCTTTCTAACCCACATCCTCCCTCCCGTTGCTGTCCTGTCCTGTCCTCTCCCTTGCAGTATGCATGTACTCTGTAAATTAATCCTTTAACTCCCGCGCATCAGCTGACAAAGCCATGCTAGCAAAGCAAAAACCTTACACTATGAGTCCCTCACCCTATCTACCAACTTCCTGCAGGAAGCTAGTGGACAGGGTGAGGGAGTCAAAAGGTTAAGTTGTTCAATCATTGCGAGATTTGATTTACGTATCAGTATTTTGCATTATATGCCAATGATAATATTGATAATGTCGATACAATAACAACAACAACAACAACATTAATAATAATAAATGTGACCTCCCACCACGAAATCAGTCTTAACTCGCAGTCAGTCGAACATCACTAAGAGCTGAAAAGGTGACTGAGTGTCTATCTGGAGTGTTTTGACTTTTTCTCAAAATTGATTTTTGTAGACTATAATCTATCCCCCACAGAAATTTTTTTCTTGAAAAAATATTATTAATCAATTTAGAATGGTATTTTAATGCACCGATCGCAACAGAAAAAAACGCAATTTCCTACCAAGAGTACCTATTTTTGTCTGTTATTATGAATGAACTGTAACCTGTACAGTACCCACACATGTAATATACTGACGGAAAGCTCTTTGGTACACCTTTCAGATAATGACAGCTCAAATTAGAAACAAACTGGGTCAAAGCCACCAAATAAAGAAATTTAAGGAAAATGTGTAGGAGAGCACACAAAAACTTTAAAGACCGTTTTCTCAAAATGGCCGTCATACAACTTAATGACTTTAAACATACATAACTTCTACATTTTTTTGAGTACAAGCTTTATTCGGGTACCAAAATAATCAGCAGAATGTACACTTTCCAGTGATATGTATATCTCAAAATGCCTAATATGCCAGTTAAGACTGATTCCGTGCTGGCAGGTCACAAATGGCTACTGTGTGCCGTCAAAAGCGGATAGCTTATTGTCTGGACAGTGGTGAGGTATTGCTGTTCTGGGTCCTGTCCATCACCCTTGGGTGTTCTTTGTTAGCTTCTTCTTCTTTTTTCTTCTTTTTCTTCTTCTTCTTCTTCTTTTTTTTCTTCTTCTTCTTTTTTCTTCTTCTTCTTTTTCTTCTTCTTATTATTACTACTACTACTACTATTACTACTACCACCAGAGAAAATACTCGGTGGTCAATCTCTGAAAATAGTAGATAAGTAAGTTTGTTTACTTGGGATCCACCATAACATCGACCCTATCTTTGGATGAGTAATTGACGAGCAGAATAGGAAAGTCTACAGCCGCATTCAAGAAACTTATGAAAAGAGCATGGGAAAATGATAAGCTTAGGATAAAAACCAAGACTCTAACTTACCAAATATGCGTCCTCTCAACACTCCTTTATTGGAGTGAGACGTGGACCTTGTATGCTGGTCAGGAGAGGAGGTTCAATAGTTTTCATTTGAGGTGTTTACGAAAAAAAAATTGAAAATTAAATGGCAAGATAGAGTCCCGGATACAGAAGTGCTCAAAAGAGCTGGCATTCAGTCACTATATCCCATTCTGCGGTCTCGGCGTCTCAGGTGGCTTGGTCACGTTGCGGGCATGGATAACTCCAGAATCCCCAAGCAGATACTGTATAAGGAACTGTACGAGGGCACGCGTGACATTCGCTTCAAGGACCAGTGTAAAATATCCATGATAGAATTTTCTATCAATGTTGCGAACTAGAATACGGTTGCCCAGGATCGAGTGGTGTGGAGAGCTGCTGTTTTCGCGGGAACAAAGAGCTATGAAGAGGATAGAGTCGAGCGCGCTATAGAGGCTAGACAAAGACGCAAATGCCCCATGTTGGATGACTCCACAGTATTCTACTACTGTAGGCGTTGTCAGAAATCGTGCCGATCGCGCATTGGTTGTTTTAGCCATGAGCGTCGCTGTGTTTTAAGATAAATAATTTTCTGCTGCCGACCGTCGCCATCGACGAAAAAGGCCACAGATTATTACTACTACTACCATCATCATCATCATCAACATTATCATCATCAGTATCATTGCCATCAACATTTCATTACTATTACCAGATTGTCATTGACGTTATAATGATACTTAATAATGATAATGATAATATCATTATTATTCTTGTTATTATTATTATCATTATTACTCTTTCGAAAACATACATGAGAAAGATATCAATATATTTTATGTCAGATTTTGGGGGAAGGTTCAGAGAAGTTTGAGGAAACAATGACAGAATCACTGAACGAGCTGCTGACCACACTGGACAGTGAATGTGGACAGGACATTCGAGATGTTTCATCACATAGAGGACTCCCTGCACCATACCATATGTATTCTGGTGAGTAGAATTGTAGTTCTCTCACTCTCTCTCTCTCTCTCTCTCTCTCTCTCTCTCTCTCTCTCTCTTCTGTGTGTGTGTTGTGTGTGTGTGTGTGTGTGTGTGTGTGGTGTGTGTGTGTGTTTCAGCGAGTTGGTCGGTGTCTTTGTCTATTTGTGCTTTAAGTATATCTTTCCTTCTGTGTCTGCCTGTGTCTGTGTATGTCTGTGCTTACGTGTACATCTCCTCTCTCTCCTCTCTCTCTCTCTCTCTCTCTATCCTCTCCTCTCTCTCTCTCTCTCTCTCTCTCTCTCTCTCTCTCTCTGTGTTTTAGTGAGTGGTCGTTGTCTGTGTCTGTTTTTGTTTTAAGTGTGTCTTTCTTTCTGTGTCTGCCTGTGTCTGGTTTGCTCACGTGTACCTCTGTGTGTTGTGTGTACATGTGTGCGTATGTGTGTGTAAAAGAGAAATAGCGAGAAGAAGGAAAGAGACGGAGACAGAGAGAGAGGCAGAGAGAGGGGAGAAGATAGTAGATAGATAGATAGATAGATAGATAGATAGAACAGAGAAAGAGAGAGCTAGTAGACCCAAGTATAATTATACTTTTGCAACCACAAGTAAAAGCAGTATCTTGATCTTAATACTGCACAAGACGCAGACAATCAAAACTGAAAGTAATAAAATGAGAGGGACTATATCCATTTTTTTTTTCAAAAACTTAAAATGTCATGCAAGCAAATAACAAACAATTAAAAAATCAAAGACAGACAAATGACTGGTGAAAGCACACCAGCGCTGAAGCAATCTAACCATGTTAATGTATGAGTGTTTGTGTGTTGCGTGCGTGTGTGTGTGTGTGTGTGTGTGTGTGTGTGTGTGTGTGTGTGTGTGTCTGTGAGTGTGTTGTGTGTTGTGTGCACGTGTGACTCTGGCAGCTGACCGGAGAGGCCCAAGACAGAGCACAGGTACAGGCAATGAAGAAGTTTAACCTGAGCACCCTCGAGGTCCTTAACCCTGCATTCAATATTGCGATCAGGGCGTGCCCATTTGTGGACCGCATCCCGGGTACCTACTTTACCAAGGCCAGGCGAGGATGGAACAGTCGAAGGCGGAGGCGTTGAAGTGTTTCTTGGAGGACATAAGGGTATTCAATAATTTTAACATTCTGATTCTGTCCAAATGTGTATATGCATGTTGTTTTTTCCCAAACTGTGTAGATGGCATTTTGCTACACAGTCTGCATACTGCTCTTTTTCTCCTACTTTTTTTATTCATTTTTTTATACTTTTTTTTATTCATTTTATACGTATGTATACATACAAACTTACTGACATACAAACACAAACTCCATTATTTTAATCCATGAAGACAAGCATAACAATTATCTCACATACATTAGAGACAATCGTCCCACAGAATTTTCCCCTGATCACCTTAAGCAATATCAAACTGTACAATGATTAACACAAGTTGATAATTTACATTACAGATATAGAGTTCATCTTGATCCCCGTCTCATCTGACACCAAGGTACACGCATTTATGCATACACCTATTTTCCTTCCTTCTCTCTCTCTCTCTCTCTCTCTCTCTCTCTCTCTCTCTCTCTCTCTCTCTCTCTCTTCTGTCTCTCTCTCCTCTTCTCTCTCTCTCTCTCTCTTCTCTCTCTCTCCTCTCTCTCTCTCTCTCTCTCTCTTTTAAAACATTTCAAGATTCCATCAAGTCTTTAAAAAACGCCAATTCACTGAAAACTTAACAAGCTCATAACTGATAGCGGCAACATATTTTTCAGTTTCATATCTTCTTTTCAGAATGTTTGAAATAGTGAAAAGATAGGTAAACTTTTGTTAGGTTTACGTGTATACATAAAAAAATGGAAGTAACAAAATGTAATCAAACGTTTTGTCAGACTTGTAATTTGCATCATGTCCAAAAAGGATTGATTGGTTTAAGATCAGTGACGATATATCTGCACATCTATTGTGGCTGTCTGTTGTAACTGTTTCCAGAATTCTTTAACACGTTCACAGTTCCAAAATATATGTTCAATGCTGTCCCTCTGTCTTCTACAAAAGGAACAGTTGTCATCACCTTTATATTCACATGTGATAATAAAATATTTGTAGTTAATATTATGTGTACTAACCTTATCTGGAACCACTTTAATTTAACTTCTTTAATGTACTGAATTTGTCTAAACGTTTATATCCGGCTTAATCTTTATGAAATTTATCGTTCCATTTTTTGCAGCATATTGGCATCTTTTCGTCATGAATTAAAGTATGCAAGTAGCCCTTGCTCCTTTGTTTACCTAGGTTAAAAGTGTAATATATTGTGGCTTCGTGGCTGTTTTATTACAGTTAATAGGTATGTTTAATCTAATTTGCTTACAGAATTCATTATTTTCTTAATAACTGATGCTAGCTCAGAAAACTTATTCACACGTTATATCTAGCAACAAATTTATCATAGCTTAAATGCGCTCCGTCATCTTTACACAAACTTGCAATACAACACACATTGTTTAGAATCCATTCATTTGGTCTCAGTAAGAAACTGTTTAAATTTACCTTTTCATTAAAAAAAATGGTTCTGCAAGAACACCAGCAGGAATGTTGGGTTTAACAATATTTCCAAATTTTCTGTAAGCTTGAAACACATCCAGGCAGAAAGCATTCCCACTATCATAAGTTGACGGAAAACTTAGACCATGTTTTTCCATAACTGCTAGTTTTGGAATAATAATAATAATAATTACAATATTTATATAGCGCAAAATCTTGATAAAATCAAATCTAAGCGCTGAAGCAGACACGCACGCACGCATGCACGCACGCACACCACACGCACGCACGCGCACACACACACACACACACACACACACACACACACACACACACACACACACACACACACACACACGCATGGCTATAAATGGGGAGAAAGAATAAAAGCAAGAATAAAAGCAATGGAAAATTATAGAGAGCATAGCATATACAATTATATATTATAACCATGTGATTCCCCTCCGAGCGGAGACAGGCTGCAGAGGGGGGGGGGGGGGTTGAGTGAGGTTAGGATTTTATGCGGAGGAGAAAAGGTGAGTTTTGAGAGCGGACTTGAAGGAGACAAAAGTAGGTTGCTGACGGACTGAGAGAGGAAGTTTGTTCCAGGAGAGTGGACCAGAAACAGAGAAGGCTCGTGGACCATAGGTATTGAGCTTAGTGCGTGGAAAGCGAAAAGTCAGAGGATCGGAGGCAGAGCGGAGGGTACGTGAGGGAAGATAGATCTCAAGTAGGCTTGACAGGTAATCGGGGGCTGCGTTATTGAGGCTTTTGTAGCACATGGTGTCTAGTTTGTACTGTATGCGCTTTGATACAGGGAGCCAGTGAAGTTGTGCGAGGAGAGGAGATATGTGGTCAGCTTTTTTCTTTTTGAGTACAAGGCGTACAGCATTGTTTTGAATGCGCTGTAGGATGTGAATGGTGGAGGCAGGAAGACCAGACAGGAGTGAATTGCAATAATCAATGCGAGACATTATGAAGGAGAGAACGAGTTTTGCAGTTGTTTCGACAGAGAGATACTTCCTGATCAGCCTTATACGATGGAGATGATAGTAGCAAGATCTGGCAGTTTGAGAAACAGAGTTGTTCATGGAGAGGGTAGAGTCAATGCAGACACCAAGGTTTTTAGCTGAATCAGAAATTGGGACTGATGTGTTACATAATGGGAGAGAAAGAGGAGGCAGCTGAGAAAGTTTCTGACGGGTGCCAATGAGGATACTTCTGTCTTGTCGTCATTAAGCTGAAGTTTATTGTATGTCATCCAGTTCTTAATGTCCGAGTAACACCCAGTGGTGCGAGTCAACAGGCGCTGTATATTATCAGGTGAGTCACTGTCTTGAAGTTGGGTGTCATCAGCATAGAAGTGGTGTTTTATAGAGTGGGAGTTGATGATGGTGGACAGGGGGGAGGTGTAAAAAGTGAAAAGAACAGGGCCAAGGACAGATCCTTGTGGAACACCACAGGTCAGGTATGCAGGTTGAGAGTAAGTGCCATTGATGAGAACAGTTTGTTTTCTGTTTGATAAATACGAAGTGAAAAAGGAGAAAGCAATGTCAGAGATGCCAAAAGTATGATGAAGTCTAGAAAGGAGAATACTATGGTCAATGGTATCGAAGGCTGCAGACAGATCAAGGAGTGTGAGGAGAGAGACTTTGCCAGTATCGGTTGCAAGGAGGAGATTGTTGAGAATGTGTAGTAGGGCAGTTTCAGTGCTATGGCACTGGCTGTAGGCTGACTGGAAAGGATTGAGGAGATTGTTGGCAGACAGGTGAGAGTTCAGCTGGTTGAGGACGACTTTTTCAAGGAGTTTTGACAAGAAAGAGAGATTAGAGATAGGCCGGTAATTTTTCAGTTCATTTGGGTCTAAATTGTGTTTCTTGAGGAGAGGGTGAACAATAGCAGACTTGAAAGAATCTGGGACAGTTCCAGTTTGAAGAGAAGTGTTGATGATGTCAGTGATGAATGGGAGGAGAGTAGGGAGACAGTCGGAGTAGAGAGAACATGGAAGAGGATCCAGTTCGCAGGTTTTGAACGACATGGATCTGATTGTGTTGAAAATTTCTTCTTGTGAGACTGGGGTAAAAGTAGTAAGAAGTGTGCCAGAGAAAGAAGGGTCAGGTGGGCATGGTTGACAGGGTGTCCTGTCAAGCCTGTCACGAAGAGTTTGTATTTTGGTGGTGAAATACTTGGAAAATACAGATGGGAGTTCTTCATTTGTATGTTTTGTTGGGAGAGGTAAATCTTTTCGTGTGCCAAGGAGATGATTCATGGTTGTAAATAGTTCTTTTGAAGAAGAGGCATTCAGGATTTTGGTTTGGAAATAGCTTGTTTTTGCTGATACAATGAGGGTGGATACTTTTGTTTTGTTTAAGAACATTTATAACCAATTTCTGTTTATGTGTTGAAGTTTTTAATTTCCTTATCCAGCAAATCTCTACAGCCTGTACGAAACTATTTAGTTCTGGTATTTCTATACCATAATTCCTTACACTCTAATAGGCAGTCTTTCTATCTATTCTGTCTTGTTTGTTGTTCCAAACAAATTCAAAACAGAGTGTCTGTAGACTTTGTATAAATATATCCATAGGGTTAGGCAGAAGAAGCCATAAGTATACAAGTTTGGATATGATTAATGACTTGAGAACAGCTATCCTACCTAAAGGCGTCAATATCATTTGGACCCATACTTTATACACATTCTTTTACTTTTGTAAACTTTGGCGAATAATTCATGTCCACACAACTTTTTAAGTAGGTGGGAAATCATACACACAGTATTTCAATTACTGAAGGATTCCATTTCCTCAAAAGATTCCTGATCTCTTGTAAATAACAATCGTGCATTATCAGCAAACTGAGCCATTTGATGTTCAGTCTCTTTCGTGAAAATGTCTTTAACAGTTTTATTTTCTCTTATCATAATGGTAAGAATTTCTACATATAAAATAAATAAATATGGGGATATGGGATCACCTTGTCTGCATCCTCGGTGAATCTGGAACCAGTCGGATGTTGTCTATTAATTGTTACTGTGACTTTAATGTTCTTATAACATGAAAATATCTAGTCATAAATGTTTTAAGAACTTTATACATAAATGTCCAGTCGATCGTGTCAAATGCCTTTTCGAAGTCAATACACACAAGTAACCCAGGAGATGATATTTTTTCTTATAACTGCATTAGATCATAAATCATAAATGTCATTTCCTATATACATACCAGACACAAATCCTGTTCGGTCTCCATCGATTAAATTTGGAAGAACTGATTTTATTCTGTTTGCAATGCATGCTGACCAAACTTTGTAAGGTGCCCTTAGTAGAGTGATTGGTGTCCAGTTTTTATATGTTCAGTAGATTTACCTTCTTTAGGTTGTAAACAATGAATCATTCTTTCTGAGTGTGGGAAAGTTCTTTCTTATTAAACCTTCATTCAATGATCTTATTATAAACACTCCAATATCTTTCCGAAAGAATTTAAAGAATTCACAAGTGAACCCTTCAGTTCAAGGGCTTTTGTTACTTTTCATGTTTTAAGAGCTGCAGCAGCTTCTTCTAGTGTTAAATCTCCTTCTAATGTTTCTGATACTTCGTCTGACAACTTTAGTAAGTCATCAACTACATTATCTAGTTCATCTTCAGTCTTCTGCTTGTATAGCTTTTTATAAAATTTATTAACTTCACCTGAATATCTTTTATGTCGTTCAAAACATTTCCATCTTTATCGTTGAGTTTAGTCATTTTTTCACTGATATAATGACGCTTTTCTAATCCACAAAAAATGCTTTTAAGTTTTTCGCCTTGAGATATTCATCTTGCTCTTGATCTTAGTTATACCCTTGCGTTTTCTTTGCCCTGATCTTCTGTAAGCAATCATTTTTTGCTCTCTGTACCTTTATGCGTTCATTCTTGTTTTCTTTTTACTCTAATGTGTGTATCTCTTGCTTGAGCAATTTTCTTTTTAAATGTCGCGTAAGCGATGGTTTTAGAGCAAATTTTCATCAGCAACACATCTAAAAATAATTGTGATGAAATAGTGAATTCTATTTGATTTAATATGTCTGATCAAGATTTAATTCCTCGTTGTACTCTTTGGGTGTACCTTTAATTGTATCTTTTATGACTGAATGTATTTCTGTAATGTACTTAGAATCTTTTAGAAGAGAGCAGTTAAATTTCCAAAAGTTCCTAACCCGCTGACTTGTGCCATTTTTAAACTTCAGCATAATCAAGAATGATCTGTTCGATATCCTGCTATATTCTCACTGTCTGCAACAACATTAGACACCAATCTTTCACTTATCTGCCTTTGGGCCGAGATCACCTCCATGTAAATCGTCTGATTCCTGAGTTGTGCTCTCTCCAGATACCAATTAAGTCTAAGGTTAGCATCATGTGATCTGCCTTCTCATTAGTTTTAACATTATTTTACATGTTTGTAAATTGTCATAATCGATGGTTAGATTCTGGACTGGGTTCGTCTCCTGCTAATATTAGATTGGGGGTTCTCAATTCGTATATGTGTTCTTCAACTTCCTGGTAAAACTCTTGATTATCTTTATTAGAGCCATACAGATTTATGATAAAAAAAGAAACCCTCATTATCCGAGCAATGGATGGAGGCAAAATATAGTTTCCTTCCACATCTTTAAAGGCTTTCTTAAACTTGCATTCAAAGTTATTGTTAAACAACATTGCCCCCCCCCCCCCCCCCTAGAATTTGTATTGTATGATGCAAAATAAAATTGGTAACCCCATTCGGCTTTGTAATATTTGTGCAACTTTAGATCCAAATGTGAATCTTGGAGAAGAAATGTGTTATGTCCTGTTTGTCTTAAGTAGTGAAATACATTCTTCTTTTTTTGGAATTGCCAAGACCTTGGCTAATTCGTTGAGCAAGTGTGTCGGGTCATTGCCCTTAGAACACTTATGTGTCCGGATCACTGCCATTAGAACTTTAGAGTGTCTGAATCATTGCCCTTAGAACATTTGAGTGTCTGGGTCATTAACCATATAACACTACAGTGTGTGGGTCATTGTTTGTCCTTAGAACACTGCAATATCTGAGTCATTGTTTGTCCTCAAAGCGCAACGGTTCTGGGCCATGGTTATTTCAGCGTCACCGATGTCCTAGTCATTATCTGTCAAAGAGCATTTGAGCGTCTGGGTCACTGTCTGTCTTAAAACATTCGATGTCTGGGTCATTGTCTGTCTCAGAACAATACAATGTGATTGTGTGTCTTAAAGCATTTGGTATCTGGTCATTGTTTGTCTCAGAACAATACAACGTCTGAGTTACTGTTTGTCTTAAGGGATTGGATGTCTGGGTTATTGTCCGTCTTTAGATCACTAGAGTACCAGGGTCACCACGGGGTATTGTGGACCATATGCTGGAGTACCAGAGTACTGAGGGAGCTGACTGGATGACAGATGACTACATGGAGGGCCTTCTCATGGACATCATTTCAGCCAGTGAGTTCCTCAGTCAACGATAATAAAATACACACAAAACGCCAAAATAGAAGTTCTTTGATCTTTGTATGATTAATTATACCTTTCTTCTCACTTCTTTTCACTCACACACACAATATCATATTATCACACATATTACATTTACAAAAATATGCACTTGTCTAAAATCAATATTTATCCATCAACAATTTTCTGAATGCTGTATGATAATTATTTCGATTCCCCAAACTGAGATCACCATAACAGCAGGGTATAAAGGACTGCTGACTTGGGACAACTTTTCACAGTGCTATGATAATGAGAACAACAATGATAGCAGTGATTCTTTGGACTTCCGTTTCCAAATGAGACTGTGTTCCATGGCTGTACCCTATCTATGCTTACTGTCATGATATATCGCGGTTTTCGACCAGGCCTGAGATACAAGACACCCGAAGTTTTTGGCCAGTCTAGTTGAACGATAATCTATAATATGTATCCCTAAAGTGGATGAAGGTTAAATGTGTGGTCCCAGCCTTCCCGACGAACCCGTAGTACACTCAGCCCTGAGTAAAAACAGATGATGTCTAAAAGATCTAACAATCAGCAGTTCTTTGTTTCCTGGTGCAGGTATCGTCACCACCTCCAATGCACTCAACGCCTGTGTCTTCTACCTGCTTCATCATCAGAATGTCATTCGCAAGATCCAGGAGGAAGTGGACAGAGTTATTGGCCTGCAGAAGCCATGTTGAGTGACGCACTTCCTGTCACTACACAGAGGCGTTTATCTGGGAAGTCTGCGTTGCTCAGCTCTGTTTCCTTTGGGCGGGATCACCTCGTCACCCAGGACATTGAGCTGAGGGGATTTCACATTCCTAAAGGAGTAGGGGTACATATACATTTTTATTTTTGGGGGGTGGGGGTGGAAGGTTCAATCAACAAGAACAAAATGGGAATAACTGAATCAATAACCGCTCCATTCCAAGGCTCCAGATGTTGACTTTAGAATTAGAATTAAAATCAGAATTCGTTTTATGAAGGATCGATCCACTGAGACAATTCCATATATGCTCCCTAAATCCACCATTGACGAACTGGCAAAACCCTACACGTTAGCAAAGTCTTAAAATGGAGAGCTGAAGCGGATGGCTGGTTAGGGTACTATAAAACACTGTGCTGGTGTAGAAGAAAAAAACATTAAAACTGATACCACTCAAATATTGCATGGGCGCTGAACAGGTCAATGTTTATTTTGTGGACAGAGATTGAACTTGAAATATCAGATCTTAAGTACACAGCGCTTTTCACTGAGCCAGTTATTCAGCTGGAAGAAAAAAATGTAGCTCGCCTGAGGATCGAACTCACGATTTCCTGTGTTATCAGCATGGAGTTCAAACCAACAGCTAACATGGCCACTGGGATTTAGCCACTCCCTTGCCTACTGTGGTGTCAGGGAAAGGAGGAGTCTGTTGCACTGGTCAACAGACAGGTTCTTTATATCACTATGTCCAGACTTTGTGCCCTGGAGACATTTATCCAGCAGTGCAACTCTATGGTCCTTATGGACTGTAGGTGACAAATCAGTGAAATGTTGATCCCTAAACAATAATGGTTACTGTTTATTTGCTCCACTGTCATGTCTGATAGAAAGTGAACTCTTTGAGTGTACGTAAATCTGTTCCATTTAGTTGCAATGGTAACGGGTTGGGAAATTCAGCGCCATCACTTTTATTTTCTTCTGGGTATTGTTTAAAACTACTCAGACTGGATTTTTCTCCTGCATGTGTTGTTGAGTGTGGGAAACCAGTGCCATATCGTCTGCAAAGTCAAGATCTTCCAGTGTCAGAAAGAGATTCTAATTTTTGCTTCTAGGCTGGTCCTCACACACTCATCTGATCGCCCAGTCTATGGCCATGTTGAAGAGCAGTGCTGACATTACTTGTCCTTACCTTACTTCAGTCTTCCTATAAAAGTGCGTTTGCTGTTTTCTACGATCAAACTTGTCAGAAAAATCCTTGTTGAAAGGATTATCTGCTGCGGAATACAAGAGTTCAGGCATGTTTATAATGACTTGACATCCTTTCCTTTGTTTCTCACAGGCTTTTGCTGCCGCATACGTGTCCCATAAGAGCTCTGACCTGTGGAGTGACCCTGACAGCTTCAAACCAGAAAGGTTTCTGGACCAGGAGGGTCATCTTGTGCCTGCCGACCATCCCAACAGACAGAAGTAAGAGTGTATTAGCATGGAAGATTTTTTTTGTTCTGAGAGTGTCTGCATGCTGTTCTGGTTCCTCAGTCCACACTGTGCAGGCGTTATGCTGCTGCACAGTCTGCACAGGCCATCTTTGGTGGATGTGCAAACTGGGGTTTTCATGTTTCTATAATCCAGCGAACACTCACATGATTGACAGATTCTTTAACATGCAAATCGAATATCACCACAGTAAAACCAAAGTGCAGTTTTGAGCAATTTCCATTTCTCACAGAAAATGAATTTGATAAACTGAAAAAGTCATATTGAAGAGAACCAATAGTTGCTATGGTCCCAAACAAATATGCACTTCTTATGTTTGTATGGAAAATGCTTCCTTGAATCTCTAATGAATTCATTCCAAGCTCATGAAAAACTTTAGTTGTTCCACTCTGGATCTCTATTTCTCAAGACCTACATTGAACAGTGTGTGACCTACAGAGTAACTGTTATGCACATAAATAAGCCAGCTGTCTGTGGTCTTCATTTTGAAGTGAGAAGACGAATCACAAGCTAAGATTGTTTTGACAATTCATCGCACCATTTGAAGTGGTGTAAGACGTCAAACTATTTATGAAACATTTGCATTAAGCAAAAATGCTTTTCTGTTTTCTCTGAAAAAACATACGACTATCTAACTTTGAAGAAAGTGAGACTCTTTGATTCTCTCTCGCAACAGACAGACTTGACTAACTTCTCATGTTTAGCTGACCGTTATCCAGTTTTATTTTGCCTTTGGGCTATATCATTAAATCAGCCTCGATTGAAATCTTGGTACAACCAACAGGATACTATCAAAACTTTTTATTTTGTGTCTTCCTCTAACGCAACCAAGAGAAAAAATACTCAGATCTAGATGCATTTTTCATATTCAACTCTCTGTCTGTCTGTCTGACTGCTCTCTCTCTCTCTCTCTCTCTCTCTCTCTCTCTCTCTCTCTCTCTCTCTCTCTCTCTCTCTCTCTCTTTCCGTAAATCGCGTGCTTATGTTGTGTTAGAGAAATCATGGATCCAGTGTTACATGACATTAAAAGCCAGTGACTGTTTTCATTTTCATTGTCATGAATATACAACTTCTAAGCATCCAAATACATCAATCATGCCATTGTAAAGGATTTGTTTTACTCATTTTGATAAATAAAACCAGGAACATACGCTAACATGATTTCATCAGATAAATATTCTCTGAACGACCCTGACAGCTTCACACCAGAGAGATTTCTGGGCTAGGAGGTTCATCTCGTGCCTGCCAACCATCCCAACAGACAGAAGTAAGAGTGTATTAGCAGGAAAGGAAACATCCACAGCAAAAATGGACTATGCAGACTGTGTCTCACAGTAACAGTAACACTGGTGTGTATATGAGAAGGACAATGCATGTGGTGTCAAGTTTGTTTTTGTAATTAGATTATCTACAATACAAACAGAAAGGATCCAAACTGTGCACAGCTTGTGGTAATATATTACTGTTTCTTCTATTGAAAAAAAAAAACCCAGTGCAAATACAAACACCCATGGCCATGCCTATCCCACCTTGCATGCTGCAACACAGGCAAATTTGCAGGCAGACACACAAGCTAAAACAATCACACATATGCACGCCGTATGCATGCCGTTTCTGTACCCACACACACATACACACACACACACACACACACACACCACATACACACACACAACACCACACACACACACACACACACACACACACACATACACACACACGCACACACACGCACAGGCACAGACACACACATTGTTTCGTTCTTTCTACAGCCAACTCGGAAGACAGGGCAATGCTTCTTCGTCTTTACTCCTCGCTGTCTGATTCTCAACTGATTATATATACATTTCACAGTGAACAGCAATCAGTTTATCATTTAAACGAATATCATGCCGTGCTGCTATCCGCACGCTGTTTACTGTCAACACACGTCACACACATACACAGACTCACAGACACACGCACACATACACAGACTCACTGGCACACACGACACACACACACACTCACACCACACACCACACACACACACACACACACACACAACACACACACACACACACACAGCACACACACACACTTTTTCACACACACTTTTTCACACATGTGTTCCTGGAGAAATATTGTAATTGGAAAAAAGATTTTTTTTCAAAAAAGAAAGAAGATGGGTGGGACGGCTGAACTACATTTTTTTTTCAAAGGTGT
>JAPXFY010000028.1:33822939-33827939 GCA_030674185.1 Monoplex corrugatus
TGCAGAAATATTATAGAGTATTGATGGTAATAAATGCCTAATGTTTTACTTGTATCCTATAGCATATATTGCTGGTAATCTATGCCTGATGTTTTACTTGTATCCTATAGCACATATTGCTGGTAATCTATGCCTGATGTTTTACTTGTCCTGTAGCAGACATTCCTGGAATCTATGCCTAATGTTTTACTTGTATCTTATAGCAGACAGTGCTGGTAGTCTATGCCTAATGCTTTAAAAAAAGGTTAAAGGTCCCATAGTCAATATGACCGTAGGGGCGGTGAACTGTTAAAGATTCACCGTGTCTAGGGCACGGCATTATGAAAGGCGGAGCCCATCCCCTTCCTTTCGCCGCCTTTTTTAAACCTCCCCGACCGAAGTCAGGTACCCATTCACTGCTGGGTGGACAGAGGAGTTTTCAGGCCGGAAAAATCGAACCAGCGTTTAGCGGATTCGAACCACCGACCTTCAGCACCGCAGACGAGCGCTCTAACCACTCGACTACAGGCCCCCCCCTAATGCTTTACTTGTATCCTATTGCAGACAGTGTTGGTAGTCTATGCCTAATGCTTTACTTGTATCCTATTGCAGACAGTGTTGGTAGTCTATGCCTAATGCTTTACTTGTATCCTATTGCAGACAGTGTTGGTAGATGCCTAATGCTTTACTTGTATCCTATTGCAGACAGTGTTGGTAGTCTATGCCTAATGCTTTACTTGTATCCTATAGCAGACAGTGTTGGTAGTCTATGCCTAATGCTTTACTTGTATCCTATAGCAGATATTACTGGTAATCTATGCCTAATGTTTTCCTTGTATCCTATAGCAGATAGTGTTGACAGTCTATGCCTAATGGTTTAATTGTATCTTATAGCAGATATTGCTGGTAATATATGCCTAATGGTTTACTTGTATACTATAGCAGATATTGCTGGTAATCTATGCCTACTGTTTTACTTGTGTCCTATAGCAGACAGTGCCGGTAATCTATGCCTAATGTTTTAGGGTCGATTAGTAACTGATTGTAACTTACTTTTTTACTTCACTTGTACCATCAATAGATGCATCAATGTTTTTTCATTACGGTATCTATGGTTCTGCTGCATAGAAATCTTTCAGGACTGTTGCAGCAGCTTTATCTTCAATGATGTTTAAAATATTGTAGCTGCTTTGGTGCACTGGTGTTATTCCATAGATTTTATTCAGTTCTGAATTGTCACAGCCAGTGCCATGCATTGGTTCACTTCATACCTATCCAACAGAAAACAAACCGTTCTCATCAATGGCACTTACTCTCAACCTGCATACCTGACCTGTGGTGTTCCACAAGGATCTGTCCTTGGCCCTGTTCTTTTCACTCTTTACACCTCCCCCCTGTCCACCATCATCAACTCCCATTCTATAAAACACCACTTCTATGCTGATGACACCCAACTTCAAGACAGTGACTCACCTGATAATATACAGCGCCTGTTGACTCGCACCACTGAGTGTTACTCGGACATTAAGAACTGGATGACACACAATAGACTTCAGCTTAATGACGACAAAACAGAAGCTATCCTCATTGGCACCCGTCAGAAACTTTCTCAGCTGCCTCCTCTTTCTCTCCCATTATGTAACACATCAGTCCCAATTTCTGATTCAGCTAAAAACCTTGGTGTCTGCATTGACTCTACCCTCTCCATGAACAACTTTGTTTCTCAAACTGCCAGATCCTGCTACTATCATCTCCATCGTATAAGGCTGATCAGGAAGTATCTCTCTGTCGAAACAACTGCAAAACTCGTTCTCTCCTTCATAATGTCTCGCATTGACTATTGCAATTCACTCCTGTCTGGTCTTCCTGCCTCCACCATTCACATCCTACAGCGCATTCAAAACAATGCTGCACGCCTTGTACTCAAAAAGAAAAAAGCTGACCACATATCTCCTCTCCTGGCACAACTTCACTGGCTCCCTGTATCAAAGCGCATACAGTACAAACTAGACACCATGTGCTACAAAAGCCTCAATAACGCAGCCCCCGATTACCTGTCAAGCCTACTTGAGATCTATCTTCCCTCACGTACCCTCTGCTCTGCCTCCGATCCTCTGACTTTTCGCTTTCCACGCACTAAGCTCAATACCTATGGTCCACGAGCCTTCTCTGTTTCTGGTCCACTCTCCTGGAACAAACTTCCTCTCTCAGTCCGTCAGCAACCTACTTTTGTCTCCTTCAAGTCCGCTCTCAAAACTCACCTTTTCTCCTCCGCATAAAATCCTAACCTCACTCAACCCCCCCCCCCCCCCTCACATGGTTATAATATATAATTGTATATGCTATGCTCTCTATAATTTTCCATTGGTTTTACTCTTGCTTTTATTGCTTTTATTCTTTCTCCCCATTTATAGCCATGCGTGTGTGTGTGTGTGTGTGTGTGTGTGTGTGTGTGTGTGTGTGTGTGTGTGTGTGTGTGTGCGTGTGTGTGCGTGCGTGCGTGCGTGCGTGCTTGCGTGTGTGTCTGCTTCAGCGCTTAGATTTGATTTTATCAAGATTTTGCGCTATATAAATATTGTAATTATTATTATTATTAGCACAGTGGTTTGGATAATGTACAGTCAGATTATTACGTACACTAGCTACATCAGAGGAAGAAAATGTTATTTGTTCATCATCCTTCTTATTAAAACAATGAAAGCTAACTTATCTCCAAGTCGTTCCTCCCCATCTCAGTGAGTTGTACATGAGAATAACAGAAGTGACACACAAATTGTAAAGAAGTATTTATCTTAAGTACCCCTAAGACAAAAATCCAATGACTTTCTGATGAGTCTGGCCCTTCTCACTTGAAAGACAATAATTGTTATCGTCACACAAGTTTTCTTGCTCATGTTCACCTTCTGTCTTGGTACACATCACGTAAAGATTATGCAGTTTTGTCTCTGAAGAACTGGACACGACTATACTGACAAGAATTTGTTTCTATTTCACTGTTTGCACCTGGCTCCTGTGGATAATTCAGATATAATTTCTTGGCTTTTATTTCACATATCGTTGGGTGGAAACTTTCGTTTTCGATGTTTCTCTTTTCATTTTTTTTCGGATTTGATAGTATTTTAATGAAGTATCAGTGAAAAACAACCAAACCCAGAGCAAACTTTGATGAAAAAAATATTAGCACGTGTGTCAAATATAATGGAAGCAGTCATTATCACAAGTAAACAGAGGGAACCTTATTGTTTTTGCTAAAGTGTGAAACAACGTTTGACTTGTCGTTTTCAATCAGAATGGAAAGCATTGATTACACCCCCTCACACCCTGGTTTTCTTTTTATCTATTTAAATTAGATTTAACTGAAAAAAAATCCGTGGTGGACAAAGTAACCTTTCAGCTGCACACGAAAATATGAAAGTGTTTATAAAGCGTCTGTGTGCGCCAACACTGATTTTTAAATCTATGATAGGGTAGTGTAACAGTTTTCTTAAGAATATGGAACACGCAGCAGCCATTCTAAGTAAACAGTCAGGCCATTCTGAAGTGAATTCTCTTCAAACATGTGTATACTTGCTCGGTGGAAGATCCTTGTCTGCTGCCCCCTTCCCCCTCAAGACACATACACTCACACGCATACAATTATACACATTAAGTGAGCCTTTATCACTCTACCATATGCCGATAGCATACTGGGCAGTAATTGAACCTCTATCACTGGACTATATGTCAGTACTATACTGTACAGTAAGGGAACCTTTATCACTGCACTGCATGGCAATACTATACAGGGCAGTATGTGAACCTTTATCACTGTACTATATGGCAATACTATACTGGGCAGTAAGGGAACCTTTATCGCTGTACTATATGGCAATACTATACAAAGCAGAAAGTGACCATTTATCACTGTACTATATGTCAATAGCATACTAGATAGTAAGTGAACCTTTATCATTGTAATATATGTCAATAGCATACAGGGCAGTAAGTGAACCTTTATCACTGTACTATATGTCAATAGCATACTGGGTAGTGAGTGAACCTGTATCACTGTACTATATTTGAATAGCATACTGGGCAGTACGTGAACCTTTATCACTGTACTATAAGTCAATAGTTTGGCTTGATCTGGCGAATGCATATGGATCAGTTCCACACGATATGATCCAGCTGGCTCTTGAAATGTATCACATCCCAGAAAACATCCGAACAATGCTGAGGAAGTATTTCCAAGGGTTCTCAATGCGGTTCTCTACCAAAGAATACACCACGGACTGGATAGACCTAGAGGTGGGCATTGCAATGGGCTGTGCAATCTCTCCCATACTGTTCGTGTTGGCAATGGAAGTCATCTTGAAAGCTGCAATGAAGAGTTCAGGTCCAGTGAATCTGGGAGATGGATACCAGATGCCTCCTCTGAAAGCTTTCATGGATGACACAACAGTCTTGTCCACGGATGAGGAAGAGACACACCAAATCTTAAAGCAGCTGGATGAGCTGGTGGCCTCTTCAAGAATGTGGTTCAAACCTAAGAAATCCCGAAGTCTCTCACTGCGAAAAGGAAAAGTGGCAGATTCAGTCAAATTCATGGTAGCCAACCAAGCCATCCCCACTGTCACAGAAGAGCCAGTAAAAAGTCTCGGAAGATGGTATGATGACTCCCTGAAAGACACACAAAGGGGATGTGAAACCAAGCAAACAGCAGAAGAAGGCCTGAAGAAAATAGATAACTGCGGACTGCCAGGCAAATACAAAGTCTGGTGTCTACAGTTCATGCTGATACCAAAGCTGCTGTGGCCACTGCTAATCTATGACATTTGCACCAGCACAGTCGAAGCAATGGAAGCCAAAATCAACAAATACACAAGAAAATGGCTCGGTGTCCCACCTGGTCTCACTGATGTTGCATTCTACTGTCGTCAAGCAATGCTGAAGCTACCTCTTAAATCCATAGTGGAGGAATACAAAGTTGGAAAAGCAAGACTGTTGAGCATGCTGGAGGAATCGGAAGACAATATCGTGAG
>JAPXFY010000028.1:33832939-33835439 GCA_030674185.1 Monoplex corrugatus
TCTTATGAATGTGTCTGCCTCATCAAGACTGTCTCGTTTGTTTTCTTTGCTGTCCATGGAACTCTCAACATTCTTCTTAGAAACCACATCTTGGCTGCCTCAATCTTGTTCTTGCTTTGCTTATTCACTGTCCACGCCTCACGACCGTAAAATATCATCAGTTCTATATAACATTCAAGAACTCTCTTCCTGATGTTAATTGATAGGCATTTGTTGGTAAGAATGCATTTCAACTTCTTGAATGCTGTTTTGGCTTGGCCGATACTGCTGGCTATTTCTGATGCTCATCTACCATCTGGTGAAATGATCGTTCCCAGATATTTAAACTTATCAACCTGTTTCAAGGTTGTGCTGTTTGCTGTTATTTTGCATGAGTGCATTTCATGTTTTTTACTGATTACCATGATTTCAGTCTTCTTGCTATTTATCTCCAACCCTTTACTTTTGCTTTCTATTTCTAGTACGTTCACAAGGTTTTGTAGGTTCCTTTCACTTTCTGCAATTAGCACGGTGTCATCTGCGTATCGAATGTTGTTTATCGTTTTTCCTCCAACCTTTAATCCAGGGTATTCTTCTAAGTTTCTCATGATGTTTTTGCTGTAAAGTGAAAACAGATCTGGTGACAAAACACAACTTTGGCTGACTCCTCTTTTGATATTTTCGAAAGAGCTTATATCGTTTTCTGCTCTCATTGTAGCTGTTCGTTCCCAATACATATTTGTGATTGTTCGTAGATCTTTTCCATCAATATTGAGTCTCTCTAGTTGGTTGATCAATTCTTCATGTCTTACCTGATTGAAAGCCTTGGTATAATCAACAAAGCATAAATACAAATCCTTTTTCAACTCGATTGACTTCTCTATGATAGTTCTTAGGATGTTTATGGCATTAATAGTTCCTTTCCCTTTGACAAATCCACACTGTGCTTCTGCTATTTTTTTCATGCTATTCTTTGTCCTCATCATGAATATTCTTAATAGCATTTTTGTTACATGACTCATCAGCTGATTGTATGATGAATTTCTCATTCTATAGCCCCTGTTTTCTTTGGAAATACAATGAAAATTGATTTTGACATATCTTTGGGGATTTTTACAATGTCTGAAATTTCGTATACCAAATTCCTCCAGGGTATCAATCATCTCCGCAAGGAACCCCACCCTCAACCGTGACCAGGGCCGACACAACCTGCCATCGGTGTACTCTTCACTCATTCAGTCGCACTGTTGTGAGTAGCCATTTTACTGAGAGACGTGTTTAGTACGGTTGTCATTATCTCTGTAATAATATTGTCTGGTCCTGGGGCTTTTCCTCGTTTCATCTTTTTCAATGCTGCTCTAACTTCATCTTTCATTATGGGTGGTCCTTCAACGTTCCTTCTTATAATGTGTTCTTCGTTTCTGTCATCTTCAAGAAGGTACTTTAATGTACACTCTCCCCATCTATCTAATATGATAAGCGTATCATCTTTCGATTTTAAGCTGCCAGTTGGTGTGCACGTCTTTTTCCTGTGAACAATTTCTTCACTTCTTCTGTACATACCCTGAGGATCTATTTTGTGTCAGTCTTCTATTTCTTTGCACTTTGTTTTCAGCCAAGCTTCCTTGGCTTCATTGCACCTATTCCTGATTTCTTTGTTTATCTTCTTGTATCTTTCCTCTTTTCCATCAAGCCTATAGTTTCTTTTGTCATCCAGTTCTTTGTTGCTTTTCTATCTACTCTAGATATTTCTTCACAAGCTTCATTTATCAGGTTTTTCAACTTTTGTCCATTGTTCACACTGTCACCAACGTCTTCCAGAGCACTGAGTTTGTTTTGAACATGTACGTTATTTTTTTATGTGTTGCTTCATCTGTCTTTAAGATATGAGCATAAAAGAGCTCGTAATTGAAATGGGAATAAACTTAATATAACTAATGGTTATTGAGAGAAGAATACCAGTCTTCAATAAAGCAATCCTCAGTTCTTTGTCTCGATACATGTTTTAACATTGTCAACTTTGTTTTTCCCAAACTATACCGAAACCAAATTTATAAAGAACGTTAGTAGACTTAGCAAGCACATGTGCTGTAGTTCTGAGTCTGTAAGCCTAATAACATAATGTACATGTATGCTCATTATGGTGAATTGTCATCTGTTAACGATATAATTCATATATGTATGTATGTATAATGAGTATCTGCCAATGTTTCCATACAGTGAACACCTTGGTGCTTTGAGCTAAAACCAAGAATTTCTGAATAGCAAACAGATGTGTCCTTTCAAAGTATTCTTGGTTGGTGAATAACCCCCAAATTTCAGAACCATCAGTTACAATAGGTTGGATCTGTGTGTAAAACAATTTAAAGAAAACTCCGTTGAGTGTTCACCAACTGACCAGAGAAATTTTACAATAGCTAGTATCCCTTTTTCATGGTATGAATAAAAGACAACCTGGCTGAAAATAAACACCAAAATACTTGTACATATTTATAATCTGCATTGGATGATATCCAAAACA
>JAPXFY010000028.1:33840439-33877939 GCA_030674185.1 Monoplex corrugatus
CTGTCTGTCTAAGGTATGCCTAAGATCTGTCTGAAATTTGTCTGTCTGTCTGCCTGTCTAAGGTCTGTCTGTCTTAGATCTATCTGTCTGTCTGTCTAAGGTCTGACTGCTCGACTGTCAATCTGTTTGACTGTCTGTCTGACTGTTTAAGGGCAGTCTGTCTGTCTGTCTAAGGAGGTCTGTCTGAGGCATATCTGTCTGTCTGACCGTCTGTGTAAGGTTGGTCTGTCTGTCTGAGGTTTGTCCGTCTGTCTTACTGTCTGTCTGTATGTCAAAGGTTTGCCTGTCTTTCTCAGGTCTGACCACCGCTCATAGTTGCCTGTCCACTTCTTATAGTTTCAGTTTCCAATGGTTTAGATGCTCAGACTGAAAAAAAGATGCTCAGACTGCAGTGCTAGTCATGCAGGCTGTGGTGGGCCACATATTGTTTGGGTTGGTTTGATGCAAGGACCTTGGAGTCAAGATCTCATATTGTGTGGAGTTCAATCCTACCAAGCGACAACGATAAACGTCGGCTTATTTGCTCATCCATCAAAGAATAGATTAATTTTGGATGAAAAATGATAAACAATATTCGCTACGCAGATGACACCGAGCTTATTGCAGAAAATGAAAGGGACCTACAAAACCTTGTGAACATACTAGATATAGAAAGCAAAAATAAGGGTTGGAGCTAAATAGCAAGAAGACGGAAGTCATGGTACTCGGTGAAAAACAGTAAATCCCCTCATGCAAAATAACAGCAAACGGCACAACCTTGAGACAGGTTGATAAGTCTAAATATCTGGGAACAGTCATCTGACCAGACGACAGATGCACATCAGAAATAGTCAGCAGAATTGGCCAAGCCAAAACAGCATTCAAGAAGATGAAATGCATTCTTACCAACAAATTGAATGTTTTATCGAACCGATAATGGTATACGGTTGTGAGGCCTGGACAGTCAACACGCAAAGCCAGAACAAGATTGAGGCAGCCAAGATGTGGTTTCTAAGAAGAATGTTGAGAGTTCCATGGACAGCAAAGAAAACAAACGAGACAGTCTTGATGGAGGCAGACACAAGAAGACCATTGATAAGGAAGATTAGGGAATGACAAGCAACATTTATAGGCCATTTTATGAGGAAAGGGGAACAGGGAGGCTGGAAGGAAAGAGAACACCAGGTAGACTCAGGGAAGAAATATTCGACGGACTTGGAGGGTGGCTGAGGACAGTGAGGATTTAAGGTGTGCTTGCAGCAACAAGGGATAGATGTATATGGAGGGCCGTGATCTCCAACGCCATGTGGCAAGGCAAAATATGATTATGATCATAATGCTCCACCTGCCATTCTGGTTGTGTCTGTCTTTCGTAACAAGAAGGCTGTCAGTTAGGCTGTGATTTCTGAGTTTCTGTTCATGAAAAATGATTTTGTTTAAACTTCTGTCTAGATGAAACACAGCCTTCACGTTATAAATGTGCCCCAGATCATACTGAAGCCTTACCTAGTTTAATTTTATGGCGCCATTAAAATGTGATATAACTGACTGTGCATCCGAAAAATGGATCATACCATAGAGTAGCTCAGATGTCATAGGTCAGATGATCATAGGTCTCACCTGTCTCACCTGTTGGCGTCACTGGGCTCAGTGTTGGCTGCTGACACCGCCACCTTCCTCCAAACCACTCCGTCTTGACTTTTGTGGGTGACTTTTTGTATATTTAGGCCACTGATGTTGGTTATGTTCTCGATGTATTATATTGGGGGTGTTTCTTTCTTCCTTGTTGTCTCTGTTTTTTTTCCTCAAGAAATGGTTGCCATGAGGTCCGTGTTCTTGCTATGTAAAACATAGCCAATGTATTTAGTCTTTTCTTGTTGATGTCTCCTGGTAGTTTTCTAGTGGTATCAGGTTCTTCCAGAACACTTTCATTAGTTCTTCTATCTGTCCATTTGACATGTAGTAGTCTCTGATAAAACCACATCTTTGCTGTCTCATTTCTCTGGCAATCAGCTTTTCTGAGAGTCCAGGCTTCGCAGCCATAAATCATGACTGCCCAGATCAAACATTTTAAAAGTCTAATAAATTTTCAGGCCATTTGCTATGCCTCTGTCTTTCCATATATTGTTGAGTTGGGCCATTTTTTGCTTTGCTATTCCAATTCCAAATCCAAAGCAAAACAAGGTCCAACTTAACAATATCTGGATCGTAGGTGACGAAATCTTTGTCACCTTCTATGGCATCCAGAACAAACAGTCATTTTCTTCAATTCCCAAGGCTCTGTAGCAGTCGGTGTGTGGTCTGGAAACTATGTTTTTACTGCTAGATTTTGTGTAGAAAGCGCTTCCCTCTCCCCCCCTCCCCTGAAAACAACAACAACAACAAGAAATACAACTGTTATGTAAACCTGACAATGAATATTTTATAATGCCTATCACGTGTGTTTTATCAGTACAACTTTTATGTTAGTTTGACAATAAAGGTTTATTATATCTACTCGTATGTTGACCTGACAGTAAAAGATTTATGCCTGTCACGTCACAGGCGAGTCACACGTCTACTGTTCTCTGACGTCAGTGTGTCCATTGTTGGTAGCCGGCTGTCCGTTGTCTGTAATGCTTCCACAAGCACAGTGTCTAGGGTTTGTTTGTTTGTTTCTTTCTTTGTTGTTATTGTTGTTGTTGTATGGGAGATGGATTAACATTGCAGATGCAGATATGCATTTCACTATAATGTCGCCAAAGTTGTTCCACTGACTGACTGATACAGTGATAATATGTAAAGCTCAAACGATACGTAGAATCTTAAGACCTTAACAAGTACATACTCTCGCAACTACAATTAAAAGACAAGTTGCTGACAAATATCTCGGTATCATGAGCCCACTACTGCACAAGGTTTAGACACTCAAAACCGAAAACAATAAGATGAGAATGACTGTATTCATTTTTTTTCATAAATTTTAAAAATCAAACAAGCAAACAACAAACAATTCAAAAACCAAAGACAGATAAATAACGGGTAAAAACACACCAGCGCTAAATTAATCTAAACATGTGTGTGTATGGGTGTTTGTGTGTGTTTGTGTGTGTTTGTATGTGTGTGCGTGTGTGTGTGTGTGTGTGTGTGTGTGTGTGTGTGTGTGTGTGTGTGTGTGTGTGTGTGTGTGTGTGTGTGTGTATGTGTGTGTTGTGTGTGTGTTTGTGCGCATGTGTGACTCTGACAGCTGACCGGAGAGGCCCAGGACAAGGCACAGCTACAGGCAATGAAAAACTTTAACCAGATTGTCCTCGACGTCGTTGACCCTGCCTTCACCTTCGCAATGAGTGTGTGCCCTTTTCTGGACTACATCCCTGGTACCTACTTCACCAGGACCAGGCGTAAGATGGAACAGTTGAAGGCGGAGATGATGAAATATTTCTTCGAGGACATGAAGGTACTCAGATGATTTTCATTTATCGTTCTGATTCTTGTCAGATGTATATAGATGTGTGCTGTTTTATCCAACACTATGCAGACAGTATTTTGCTACACAGTCTGCATGTTGCTCTTTTTCTTCTGTTTTTTAATTTACTGTTTGTTTAGTTCAGAGCCACTGATGTCTGGATCATTGTCTGTCAAAGAGCACAGGAATGTCTGGGTCACTGTTTATTTTAAAGCATTCGATGTTTGGGTCATCAAAATACAATGTCTTGGTCACTGTTTATTTTAAAGCATTCGATGTTTGGGTCATCAAAATACAATGTCTTGGTCACTGTTTATCTTAAAGCATTCGATGTTTGGGTCATCAAAATACAATGTGTGTGAGTAGATGTCGCGCCAGCAGGCAGCAAAAGTGTGTGTTGTGTTTTACAGTGATTTTATCGTGGTTCTATTTGATTTTATGCATTGAATTTTGTATCAGTTTGTTCCTTTTAAATCCCGACATACGGTGATGTATATATTTTTTTAAAATTTTGAATATTTTACCAGATAATATGATTTTAAAGTTTTTATACCTACTTTTCATCATTTTAATTCAGCCACTTAAGTCGGACATTTTATCTGTGAACTGTGTTTACATTTTAGCCTTCTGTGTTCGCCCAACGCTACAGCTCCCAAACATTTGTGTTCTCTGGTTTTAAGTGTTGTGAACTGACCAACCCACACACCAACCTGCAAGCAACGTCCTCTCCTGGCTGGCTCGCAATTATGGACCCGTCCTTTCTAAAACAAATTGGACTGACACTTTTTAAACACAGCAAGTGCTACCTCGGTGGAGACGTCTACCAGCGCATACGAACACTGGGGCTGTGTTGTAAGCCCCGCACTGCGCGATCCTGTCGTGGTGGACGTCTCCACCGTCTTTGGCACAACCTGCCTCCTGCTGTACCAGTCCAACACCACTTTTCGTCTTCTGCTTCTTCGTCTCCTCCACTGCCCCTGCCCTCGACCTTGCTGCTGCGGGCTTCGTCTCCTCCTCTGCCGTTTTCGCATTTGTATTCTGTCCTGGTGGCGCCGCCTGCACCTTCTGTCCTGATGATGCCGCCTTCACCTTCTGTCCCGCCGGTGCCGCCTTCACCTTCTGTCCCGCCGGTGCCGCCTCCATCTTCTGTCCAGCCAGTGCCGCCTTCATCTTCTGTCCCACCGGCGCTGCCCTCGTCTTCTGTCCCACTGGTGCCGCCTTTGTCTTCCATCCTGCTGGTGCCGCCTTCGTCTTCTGTCCTGCGTGTACAGCCTTCGTCTTCTGTCCCGTTGTTGCTGCCTTCGTCTTCTGCCCTGGTGGTGTCGCCTTCATCCTCTGTCCCATCGGTGCTGCCTTCATCTCCATCTTGGCCACCGCCATGTGACTCTGATAAATTAAAACTATGCCTTTTTAACGCTCAGTCAACATGCACAGATGGCAAAGCCGATGTCATTGCTGACTTTATCGCAGATGAGCATGTTGACATTGCTTTTATCACAGAAACATGGCTTAACCCCCTTGGTCATGAACCTATACATGTGAGTCTCACTCCGAGTGGTTACAGGCTTGCTTCTTTCCATCACTCATCCCGAGGTGGTGGTATCGCCATCCTCTACAACGACTCACTCCATTCCCGCCTATCTTTCTCGCAGTCTCTGCCTTTCTCCCATCCTTCTTTCGAGCACGTTGAAGTATCCTTCCAATCCACCCCTCACCCCATCACCTTCTCCTGTGTCTATCGACCTCCACCTAGCTCTGCCAACAAGCTCACCACATCCATGTTTCTCTCTGAGACCAACTACTTTACTACTGCCTCTTACTTGGAAATCTCATCATTCTAGGTGACATCAATGTCCACTATGACAACACTCACCGTTATGACACAAGACATATCAACTCTCTGTCCAATCACAATATGACACAACATATTACTGAACCAACCCATCAAAAAGGTCACATTCTTGACTGGATCATTTCTCATGATCACCACAATTCAGCTACTGACAACTGCTTAGTTCTTTCTACCCGTCTAACTTCAGCCCTTCCATCTGACCACTCTGCAATTCTCTGTTCTCTTGACATTTCTCCTCCTTCCCATACCACGCGCACAGTGACTCGACGCAATCTCAAATCTATCGACCTCTCCACATTTTTATCTGATGCCTCCCGTCTCCTTTCTGAAAAGTCACATAACCTTGCCGATGAATTCTATACTACTCTCCACCAACTTCTGGACACTCATACTCCAGCCACAACCCGTCTTTTACCTGACCGCCCCCCTACACCCTGGCTCACTCATGAGATTGCCTGTGCAAAACGTGCCCGCCGCAGAGCAGAGCGCCGCTGGTGCAAATCCAAACTCACTGTACATAGTCAACTTTTCCAAGCCTCTAAAACAAAAGTATCCACCTCATTGCTTCTGCAAAAACAAGCTATTTCCAAACCAAAATCCTGAAAGCCTCTTCTTCAAAAGAACTCTTTACAGCCATGAATCATCTCCTTGGCACACGAAAAGATTTACCTCTCCCAACAAAACACACAAATGAAGAACTCCCATCTGTATTCTCCAAGTATTTCACCACCAAAATACAAACTCTTCGTGACAGGCTTGACAGGACACCCTGTCAACCATGCCCACCTGACCCTTCCTTCTCTGGCACACCTCTTACTACTCTTACCCCAGTCTCACAAGAAGAAATTCTCAACACAATCAGATCCATGTCGTTCAAAACCTGCGAACTGGATCCTCTTCCAGGTTCTCTCTACTCTGACTGTCTCCCTACTCTCCTTCCATTCATCACTGACACCATCAACACTTCTCTTCAAACTGGAACTGTCCCAGATTCTTTCAAGTCTGCTATTTTTCACCCTCTCCTCAAGAAATACAATTTAGACCCAAATGAACTGAAAAATTACCGGCCTATCTCTAATCTCTCTTTCCTGTCAAAACAGCTTGAAAAAGTTGTCCTCAACCAGCTGAACTCTCACCTGTCTGCCAACAATCTCCTCAATCCTTTCCAGTCAGCCTACCGCCAGTGCCATAACACTGAAACTGCCCTGCTACACATTCTCAACAATCTCCTCCTTGCAACTGATACTGGCAAAGTCTCTCTCCTCACACTCCTTGATCTGTCTGCAGCCTTTGATACCATTGATCATGGTATTCTCCTTTCTAGACTTCATCATACTTTTGGCATCTCTGACATTGCTCTCTCCTGGTTCACTTCATATCTATCAAACAGAAAACAAACTGTTCTCATTAATGGCACTTACTCTCAACCTGCATACCTGACCTGTGGTGTTCCACAAGGATCTGTCCTTGGCCCTGTTCTTTTCACTCTTTACACCTCCCCCCTGTCCACCATCATCAACTCCCACTCTATAAAACACCACTTCTATGCTGATGACACCCAACTTCAAGACAGTGACTCACCGGACAATATACAGCACCTCTTGACTCGCACCACTGAGTGTTACTCGGACATTAAGAACTGGATGACATACAATAAACTTCAGCTTAATGACGACAAGACAGAAGCTATCCTCATTGGCACCCGTCAAAAACTTTCTCAGCTGCCTCCTCTTTCTCTCCCATTATGTAACACATCAGTCCCAATTTCTGATTCAGCTAAAAACCTTGGTGTCTGCATTGACTCTACCCTCTTCATGAACAACTTTGTTTCTCGAACTGCCAGATCTTGCTACTATCACCTCCATCGTATAAGCCTGATCAGGAAGTATCTCTCTGTCGAAACAACTGCAAAACTCGTTCTCTCCTTCGTAATGTCTCGCATTGACTATTGCAATTCACTCCTGTCTGGTCTTCCTGCCTCCACCATTCACATCCTACAGCGAATTCAAAACAATGCTGCACGCCTTGTACTCAAAAAGAAAAAAGCTGACCACATATCTCCTCTCCTGGCACAACTTCACTGGCTCCCTATATCAAAGCGCATACAGTACAAACTAGACACCATGTGCTACAAAAGCCTCAATAACGCAGCCCCCGATTACCTGTCAAGCCTACTTGAGATCTATGTTCCCTCACGTACCCTCCGCTCTGCCTCCGATCCTCTGACTTTTCGTTTTCCACGCACTAAGCTCAATACCTATGGTCCACGAGCCTTCTCTGTTTCTGGTCCACTCTCCTGGAACAAACTTCCTCTCTCAGTCCGTCAGCAACCTACTTTTGTCTCCTTCAAGTCCGCTCTCAAAACTCACATTTTCTCCTCTGCATAAAATACTGACCTCACTCAATCCCCTCTGCAGCCTGTCTCCACTCGGAGTGGAATCAGATTGTAATATATAATTGTATATAATATGCTCTCTATAATTTTCCATTCCTTTTATTCTTTCTTCCCATTTATAACCGTGTGCGTGTGTGTGTGTGTGTGTGTGTGTGGTGCGTGCACGTGCGTGCGTGCGTGTGTGTCTGTTTTAGCGCTTAGATTTGATTTTATCAAGATTTTGCGCTATATAAATAAAATATTGTATTGTATTGTATAATGTCTTGGTCACTGTTTATCTTAAAGCATTCGATGTTTGGGTCATCAAAATACAATGTCTTGGTCACTGTTTATCTTAAAGCATTCGATGTTTGGGTCATCAAAATACAATGTCTGGGTCACTGTTTATCTTAAAGCATTCCATGTTTGGGTCATCAAAATACAATGTCTGGGTCACTGTTTATCTTAAAGCATTCCATGTTTGGGTCATCAAAATAAAATGTCTGGGTCATTGTCTGTCTCAGAGCAATACAACGTCTGGGTCATTGTTCGCCTTAAAGCACTTGATATCTGGTCATTGTTTGACTTAAAGCATTTGATATCTGGTCATTGTTTGACTCAGAACAATACGTCTGGGTCATTGTTTGCCGTAAAGCATTTGATATCTGGTAATTGTTTGCCATAGAACAATACAACGTCTGGGTCATTGTTTGTCTTAAAGCATTCCATGTTTGGTCATCAAAATACAATGTCTGGGTCACTGTTGATCTTAAAGCATTCGATGTTTGGGTCATTGTCTGTCTCAGAGCAATACAGCGTCTGGGTCACTATTTGTCTTAATTTAAACAGAATTTTATTCAAGAACAGAAGAGTCATAAATAAGCAAAGCATGGGCAGGGCATCAAGCAATGGTTATTTTAGCCCTCCCCAGGAACAATTGACACACTATTGTCTCAAATGCGGGCAACTTGTGAAATTTAAACCAACAAGAAACAAGAAAGAAATGAAGAAAAAAGCTGAAAGCACTATGATCATATCCTTAGCACATTAGGTGAAAGAAAACAATAACAACAAAAAAGAACCAAAGCAAACTGAGGGAAACAACTCAGAAAACCCAACAAAGCAGGCAAAAATACCCACAATTGATATCACATGTTACTACAAACACAAATAATAGATGAAAAGAGTAAGACTTAGTTCCAACATGCTGGAGGAATGGAGATAGATAAGAGTTGCTTACTGGAGGTCCGGCACACCACCGCAGATCACCCAAGTAGACAATTTAGAAACGCTTGGAATTTTCAATAAAATTATGACTAATTTAACTATATTTTCGTTTTCTTGAAGGCTTAATTGTTCACTTCCATTCAGAAGTATTTTTGTTCTTCTTTGTTCCTGAGGAAGAGAGTCAATGTGGAGGCGAACGTTTGCATACCGCGGACAAAAAAGCAGAAAGTGATTCGCTGTTTCATTAGGATGGCCACAAATACATGCTGGGTTATCTAGTAAATGTCTTTTGAACAAGTCGGAGTTAAGGTCACTCATTTCTAATCTTAATTTACAATGAATAGTTTGCGGCATCCTTTTACCGTAGTAAAAGAATACAGGAACCATTGGAGAATGTGAGAGAAAGTGTTTAAGTGGGCCAATGGAGGGGCTAGTTTGTATGTGTTCTGGAAGTTCATTCCATAATCTAGTTGTAGACGGGAAGAATGAGGTTGCGTGAACCTGTTTTAGAACGAGGAGTTGTTCTTTCTAAGGATCTTCGTCTATGACAGGGGTTTTGAGTGGACATAAGTGGTGGAACAAGATCTACTAAGTACTGAGGAGCGTTACCGTTGACTAGCTTATTATAGAATTGTAACTTGTGACGTCGTCTTCTCTCTTTTAGAGGGCAGAGTCCTGATTCCTGGTAAAGTTTTTCGTGACTTGTTCCTCGAACAGTCCCTATGATTATCCTGATAGCTTCTAAATTAAGGTCTTCCAGCTCATCAGAAAGTTTTTTTACTACAACTGTCCCATATCACGTCTGCATAATTAAAAATGGGCAGGATAAAAGATTTATACATTGTCTCTAAGGCTTTCCTACTTAATTTATACTTGTATGATCTAAGGCAACAGATAAACAGATGGGTTTTGTTTACAATATTTTTGACATGTTCATCCCATTTTCAGTTATTTTGGAACGTAATACATAGGTGTTTATGGTGTGGGACATCCTGTAGGAAACTTTGACCGAATCTTAGAACTGGCATTGGATTTTGATCTCGGGCAAAGTTAAGAAGTTCAGTCTTCGTTCGTTAAATTTCACTTTCCAGAGTTTTGCTCACCCGCTTATCTTTTCCAGGTCAGAATTAAGTATTGTTGCCCGAGCGTTATAGTCCCTTAAAGCTAAAGACATACTAGTGTCATCTGCAAATAGTTTAATCACAGAGGTTATATCCTTAACTATATCATTGATATAAACTAGAAACAGAAGAGGCCCCAGGACAGATCCTTGTGGGACACCCGCCTTAATATTTTCTGTGCTAGATTTTTCTCCTTTTATAACCACATTTTGAGAACGGTTAGAAAAGTAATAGCGAAACCAAGTGAGCAATTTACCTCTAATTCCTACAGATCTAAGTTTAGCAAGAAGGCCTTCGTGCCATACTCTTTCAAATGCTTTTGATATGTCAAAATAGATAGCTTGTGTTGTTATGCCTTCATCAAAAGCGGAACACAAATCGTTATAAATATCTAAGAGCTGGTTGACAGTTGAGTCTCCATGAATAAAACCAGACTGTGATGGAGTTAAAATATTGTTATTTCTCAGGAATGAGATTATGTGTTTGTGGACACATCTTTCAAGAACTTTACCAAGGCAGCTAAGCAAAGAGATGGGTCGATAGTTGTTACAAAGCTCTTTAGATCCTTTTTTATGAATCGGGGTCACATGTGCATGTTTCCACTGTGTTGGAAAGTGTCCTTCCTGGAGTGATATATTGAATTGTGAGGTGAATGGGTCTGAAATTTTATTAACTGCGGCAATAAGAAGTCTATTATGAATTGAGTCTGGTCCTGATGCTTTCATTTTTATTAAGGTTTAATACAACATTTTTTACTTCAGTCTAAGTAGGCACCTCTAAAAAGATTTCATTTTCAAACTGAGGTAAGTCAGGGAGTGGATCGTTATCAGATTCTAATGTTGACTGTTGAATAAAAAAGTGATTAAAGATATCTGCTTTATCTTTGTTGGAATGAAAAACATTCCCGTTG
The DNA here is from genome assembly GCA_030674185.1 of Monoplex corrugatus. Classification (NCBI taxonomy): domain Eukaryota; kingdom Metazoa; phylum Mollusca; class Gastropoda; order Littorinimorpha; family Ranellidae; genus Monoplex; species Monoplex corrugatus. The sequence continues at coordinate 33,851,348 of JAPXFY010000028.1, forward strand.
TGCTTGATTGGTGGGATATTGTCGGAGCTAATGTCTTTTTTATCTATAAATTGTTTTACTAGTTTCCACCATTGTTTAGTGCTAAACTGTTTGGGATCAGAAGCCTTTTCATCCAATTGCTGGTAGTACTCAATTTTTAACTGCCATTTTAAAGATGTGATCTGATTACGAACTTGTCTGTATTCTTGCCAGTGTAAGTTAGATGTCGTGATTTTAGCTCGTTTGTGTAACCTGATTCGTTTTATTTTATTAAAGCCCGCAGTGGGTTATTTATCCAGGGAACATCTTTTGGTCTTATTGTAATTGTATAAACTGGCATACATTGCTTTGCGATTTCGAAAAAGGTGTCCGTGAACAGCTGTGTACTTTCGTCCAATGGTTTATCAAAGATGATGGCATTCCAGTCAGTTTCTGACAATATTACAAAACATATTTTCATCTAGCTTTTTATAATCATAAATGACACTTTTGTAGTTAGGATTTGCATGAAATGGGTGTTTTAAGATCGCAACTGGAACGCAGTGGTCACTACATATTTCAGGTAGTATCTGTACTGATTTGATGACAGAAAGAGATTGAGTAATGATTAAATCTAAGCAAGAGCTTGTATCTGCGGTTGTTCGTGTTGGGCCATTAGTGACTTGGTGAAGTTGATATAAGTTAAGTATATGCATTAGATGGGGTGATGGATTGGACAGAAAGTCTGTATTGAAGTCGCCTAAAATGAAATATTTGAGCATGGTTGTGTCGGCTTTATGGATACTCTCTCTAATCAATTGCCAATAAGCAGTGGGAGTGCCTGGAGCCATGTAAAAGGAGCCAACCAGAATTTTCTCATTGTCCAGATCCAGCTCTACCCAGACTGCTTCAAATCGGGTCGAGGTGTAAAAGAAAGATATCTTTTATATATATGGCAACACCACCATACGCTTGATGCGAACGGTCTTTTCTTAATGGGAGGTGGTAATTTGGTAATTTAATAGATTCATCACTAATTGTTGGTTGTAGCCAAGTTTCACATACTGTGATTATGTCAAATTGTTCACTTTCTGGAGATATCAGGTCAATCTTATTTCTGATACTTCTAGCATTAATAAGGGCAATATTAAGTTGGTCATTAGTGGGTCCAGGGTTTGGATGAATGTCTCCTGACTGGAGCAGAAGTGAATGCATTGTTGAAGGAGACATGCATGTGGCTAGATTTGATTTAGAAGTGCTAGACTTTTCTGAACCTGAAGGTGTACATGTTTTATTTGGGAAAGACCTAAGATTTTGTATACTTTTGATATCGCAGGTAAAGTGTATGATTAAGGCCAAAGGCACCGCATATTTCATAGGGAAAAATATGAATATCAAAAGTTGAGGTACTGTTTCTTTATCTATAAAGGACAATCTGCGGTGAAGCGCCAGAGCCTTTCCATGAAAAAGACCGATCCCGGCCCTGTACTGATTCAGTGTAATATCCATGGTTATGTGATCGTGTAAACAAGCACGAGAAACAGGAACATGGCCAAGACAGGTACAGTTTCACAGAACACTACTATCTCTCCATCCAGAGCGCTTTCTGCCTCAATGTTGGGAAAGTATACTTCCTTGGAGAACATACTAAAGAATAGTGTAACAAAAAGTACCGTTATAAGTAAAAATTGTGAAAAAAGAAAATGGATGAAACTTGATAGAACACACCATGTACCAACAAAATGGTCTTACAAGTGAAAAGAAAAATACCAGCTTAGGTCAGGTATCAAGCGTGATAGGTCACGTGGTGCACTGTCCCATCCAATCTTAGTATTACAACAAAATGGAAAATTGTTTCTCATTTTGTATACAAAACATATACGTACGTGTAAAGATTACATACACACATATATGTACATACACACATATATGCACGCTCAGACTCACAAACACACACACTATCACACACCATATGCTTCCTCTCTCTCTCTCTCTCTCTCTCTCTCTCTCTCTCTCTCTCTCTCAGAACATCTAAACCAAAAAACCTTATCCTGTCACACTAACACTTAATGCATACACATATACATACACACAAACACGCATACACATACACACACATGCACACACGCACGTACGCACACATATACAAATACACACATACACACATTTACACATACTTTCTCTCTCACATACGTACTGTACATGCTCTCTCTCTCTCTCTCTCTCTCTCTCTCTCTCTCTCTCTCTCTCTCTCCCCACTCTAAGAAAATAAACATATACACTTACTCAGTTGCATGAAGCATAACCTATAACAATGATGAGCATATACAAAATGTTATACAAGATGTCAGATCTGAACAATAATGATGTGGCAATAATAATTGATGTTGATCGTTTATAGCAAATGAACAATGGAGCTATTGCGTTAAAAAGATCGAAAACAAAAGGAACAAAAAGCATATCGTAGTTTAAAAATGCTGAAACACAGAGACAAAAACAGCCGCACACACATATTACAGTCGCACACACGAGCACACGCACGTACTCACTCATACACACACACATAAACACACACACACACACACTACACACACAAACATGCGCGCGCACACGCGCGCCACACACACACACACACACAGACACACACACACACACACAGAGACTAAATCATCATCAGACTACGCCATTATGCAGTGAAATACACCAAACAGTCACCAACGAGATACATAAACACATACAATCACACAACACATAATTGTTTATGATATGTGTTTAGAAACACCCTCATATCAATACACCTCACACACACACACACACACCACACACACACACACACACACACACACACACACACACACACACCACACACACACACACACACACACACACCACCACACACACACACACACACACACACACTAATCCCCCCCATAGATATGCGCGTGCATACACACACACAGCATTTGATATCTGATCATTGTTTGCCATAGAACAATACAACGTCTGGGTCATTGTGTGTCTTAAAGCATTTGATATCTGGTCATTGTTTGCCTTAATACAAGACAACATCTGGGTCATTGTGTATCCTAAAGCATTTGATATCTGGTCATTGTTTACCTTAGAACAATACAATGTCTGGGCAATTGTGTGCCGTTAAGCAATTGATATCTGGTCATTATTTGCCATAGAACAATACAACGTCTGGGTCATTGTTTGCCTTAAAGCATTTGATATTTGTTCATTGTTTACCTTAGAAGAATACAACGTCTGGGTCATTGGGTGTCGTTAAGCATTTGATATCTGGTCATTGTCTGTCTCAGAACAATACACCGTCTGGGTCATTGTCTGTCTTCAGAACACTAGAGTACCAGGGTCACCACGGGGTATTGTGGACTATATGCTGGAGTACCAGAGTACTGAGGGAGCTGACTGGATGACAGATGACCACGTGAAGGGCCTCATCAATGACATCATTGCAGCCAGTAAGTTCCTCGGTCAACAATAATCAAATACACACAAAACGCCCAAACAGAACTTCTTTTATCTTTGTACGATTAATAATACTTTTCTTCTTACTTCTTTTCACTCACTCACATACATTATATTTAGGAAAAAATGTACGTATTTGTCTAAAATCAATATCTATCCATCAAGTTTTCTGAATGCTGTATGACAATAATTCAGATTCTCCAAGATCACCATAACAGCAGGGTATAAAGGACTGCAGAACTTGGGACAACTTTTCACAGTGCTATGATGATGAGAACGAGAATGATAGCAGTGATTCTTTAGACTTTCGTTTCCAACTGAGACTGTGTTCCATGGCTGTACACTATCTATACTTTCTGTCGAAACATATATCAGTTTTCAACCAGGCCTGAGAGATACGTCGCTTGAAGTTTTGGTCAGTAAAGTTGAGCAATACCCTCAAATATACATCTCTAATGTGGATGAAGGTTCATTGTACTGTCCAAGCCTTCCAAACAAATCCAGAGCCCTGGGTAAGAACAAATAATGTCTGAAAGATCTAACAATAATTGTTTGGACTGGTGGGGGTCAAACCCATGCTGTCCCTGTCAGACATATGTGCTTTAATTACTTCGCATCAGTAATTCTTTGTTTCCTGGTGCAGGTGTCGTCAGCACCACCCATACCATCAACGCCTGTGTCTTCTACTGCTTCATCATCAGGATGTCGTGCGCAAGATCCAGGAGGAAGTGGACAGAGTTGTTGGCCCTGGCCAGAAACCCACGTTGAGTGATCGCCCTTCCTGTCACTACACAGAGGCGTTCGTTGGGAAAGTCTGCGTTTCTTATCTCTGACTCCTTTGGGCGTGGCTCACCTCATCAACCAGGACATTGAGCTGAAGGGATTTCACATCCCCAAAGGAGTAATGGTATACATACATCATCTTTTTTTCTTTTTTTTTTTTTTTTTTGGGGGGGGGGGGGGTCACCCAACAACAACAAAAATAGAATAACTGAATCAATAAATGCTCCCTTCACAGGCTCCAGATGTTGACTTTTGAATTATAATTAAAATCAGAATTTGTTTTATGAGGGATTGATCCACTGGGACAATTCCATATACGCTCCCTAGATCCATCATTGATGAATGGCAAAACCCTACACGTTGGCTAAGTCTTAAAATGGAGAACAGAATCAGGCAGCTGGTTGGGCTACCTATAAAACACTACACTAGTTTAAAAACACAATAAAAACTGGAATAATCGAAATACTAAATGGGCGCTGAACCAGTCAATATTTAGACCTACTCAGACCGGATTTTTCTTCTGCATGTGTTGATGAGTATGGGAGACCAATGCCAGATTGTCTGCAAAGTCAAGATCTTCCATTGTTGAAAATAGATGCTATCTGACGCCTCTTGGCTGGTCCTCACACACTCGTCTAATCACCCAATCTATTGCATGTTGAAGAGCAGTGCTGACATTACACGTCCTAAATTTACTTCAATCTTCACCATAAAACTGTGCTTGCTGTTTTCTACTTTACAAGTAAAGTTGTCAGGAAATCCTTGTTGATAGGATGATCTGCTTTAGAATCCCAGGAGTGCAGGCATATTTATAATGACTTGACATCCTTTCCTTTGTCTCTCACAGGCTTTCAGCGCCATTTGCGTGTCTGATAAGAGCTCTGACCTATGGAGTGACCCTGACATCTTCAAACCAGAGAGGTTTCTGGACCAGGAGGGTCATCTTGTGCCTGCCAACCATCCCAACAGACAGAAGTAAGAGTATATTAGCAGGAAAGATTTTTCTTTTCGTTCTGAGAGTGTCTGCATGCTGTTCTGGTTCCTCAGTCCACACTGTGCAGGCGTTATGCTGCTGCATAGTCTGCACAGGCCATCTTTTCTGGATATGCAAACTGGGGTTTTCATGTTTCTATAATCCAGCGAACACTCACACGACTGACAGATTCTTTAACTTGCGAATAGAACATCATCACAGCAAAACAAAAGTGCAGTTTTGAGCAATTTATTTTCCCACAGAAAATGAACTTGAGAAAGACATATTGAAGAGAAACAATAGGTACTATTGTCCCAACCAGTTGTGTAGCTCTTATACATGTATGCAAAAATGCTTCCTTGAATTTCTAATGAATTCATTCCATGCTCAGGAAAAACTTTATTTGTTCCACTCTGGATCTCTTTTCTGAAGATCTAGACTGAACAGTGCGTGTCATAAAGACTAACTGTTATGCATATAGATAAGGCAGCTGTTTTTGGTCTTCATTTTGAAGTGAGAAGACGAATCACAAGCTAACGTTTTGACAATTCACTGCAGTAGGTAAGGCATGTGGGTAAGACACCAAACTGTTTATGAAACGTTTACATTAAACAACAGTGCTTTGCTGTTTTTCCTGAGAAAACATGACTATCTAACTTTGAAAAAAAACCGAGACTGTTTTGTTCTCTCTTGCAACAGTCAGATCTTTACTTACTTATGAAGAAAGATAGATAGGATGGCTGAACTACTATCTCTCAAAGGCATGAATGCAACAAATTTACCTAGTTTTCAATCATATCATCAAGCTGGTTTATGTATATACAGAACAGAAATATCTGTAACTTGTTTAATATATATATATTTATATATATCATATATATGTATATAATATATCTACAGAACAGAAATATCTATTCTCTCTCTCTCTCTCTCTCTCTCTCCTTTATATATATATATATATATATATATATATATGTGTGTGTGTGTGTGTGGTGTGTGTGTGTGTGTGTGTGTGTGTGTGTCTGTGTGTGTCTGGTGTGTCTGTGTGTGTCTGTGTGTGTTCATTGTTATTCTGATTTTGAAGATTTTCATTTCTTTGGAGATTTGTGATGAGAAGTGCATGTGCCAAAAGAAATGTTTTTACTTTTATCGATTTTTGTATAAAAGGAAGAATAAAGAATGGCTTGGCTGTCTTCTTTGGTTGTATTATTATCAATCGACTGGTGGGATTCACAATCTCCCAGTCATTAGTCAATGCTGCTAACCATTACGCCACAATGATGGTCATAACAAAATTCCCTGTTGCAGTATCATGATCTTTGGCATCGGAAAGCGCGCCTGTATTGGAGAAAACTTCGCACGTGCACGTATCTTCCTGTACGTCACTACGCTCTTACAGCATTTTGACATCCTCCCTCCGGTGAAAGAGAAACTGCTTCCCATGGAAAAGGACTCCTGGATTTGTGGGTTCTTGATGTGCCTGAAGCCTTTCCACTGCTGTCTTCGTAGAAGGCAGACAATCTGAAATGACGACTGTTCTGTTTTTGGTTCTATCTTCACATTTTTAAGAACCTTGCGATTAAAAATCAGACTGATAGAGCTATCCTCTCTCTCTCTCTCTCTCTCTCTCTCTCTCTCTCTCTCTCCTCTCTCTCTCTCTTTCTTCTCTCTGCTCTGTCTCTCTCTCTTCTTCTCTGTGTGTTGTGTCTGTCTGTCTGTCTCTGACTCTCTCTGTGTCTCCTGTCTCTGTCTGTCTCCCCTTCTTCTACGTTTTCTTTTTTGTCTTCTTCTGCTTCTTCTTCATCATCATCTTATTCTCGCTCTCTCTGTCTCTCTCACTGTCTGTCTGTCTGTCTGTCTCTCTCTCTTTCTCTTTTATGAATCAATATTTATATATTTTCTGGGATCCACCTGTACAAAGACATACACATCTGTTTGTAGCCTGATAGGGCAGGCCTGTTTCTGCTTTCTCTCATCTTTCTCTCATCTTTCTCTCTCTCTCTCTCTCTCTCTCTCTCTCTCTCTCTCTCTCTCTCTCTTCTCTCTCTCTCTCTCTATCTCTCTTTATCCACTTCTCTCTTACTTTCTCTTTTATGAATCAATATTTTTATATTTTCTGAGCTCCATTTGTACAGAGACATGCACATTTGTTTGTAGCCTGATATGCAGGCCTGTTTCTGTGCATGTTTTTATTATTGATGCCTCCTGATTAGGTTGTTTTATTGCTTGCTTCTCTGTCCTCTTTTTTGTTGTTGTTTTTATTTGTAGGCTTATAATGCTTTAGTTTTCACTACTATTAATCAGTGCATTTTACTTTAATATGTATGTATATATTATTACGTATGCAGAACTGCACAGACTAGTTGTCAGTCAGATTTATTGGAACCAAGTGATTTTATCCTTGAGTAATAAAACATTTTCATGTTTGTCTCTCAAACAACAGTTAAGTATATATTTACTTCAGATTACTTTTGATAAATCATGTCATTCATGGCAAGCGAAAATGGGCAGATTTTGCCTGTTTAGTTTCTGCCAGCCATGCTGTCCCTCCCGACCCTCCTCTTTCCCCTACGTAAAAAGTGTTGACAGTGATTGTTTCCTACCTAATTTTACTTTCAGAGGGATTATTCCAGACCCCAATTGCTACTTCTTTAATCCAGCTGTCTTTTTTGCTGATTACATTCATTTTACACAGTTCCAGAACCCTATTCATACTGTGCTGTAAAAATAAAATAAATTAAAATGTTTACTGGCACTGACTGAGTGTGTGCCACTGCTAGCAGCGATCTGGCACTTTGCGCATTGAGATAGATAAGGGAAAGAATGTGAACAGGCCTACAGGCCACGCTTGACCCAGCTCACACGATGTCAGTGAGTGTAAATGAAGTGGTCTCGCTGTTTTCTTTGTTCTTTCTTTTGGATTTATCATCTGCTTTCTGTGATTGTTCTGTAACTTATTTTCATCATCATTGTGTTTTCTGGTCCTATTTTGCGTGTTTTGTTTGGCTTTCTTTGCTTCTTCTTGTGTGGAGAGAGAAAAAACAGAACAAGCACACAAGCTTTAGACTGATTGGTGGTTTACTATGTGATGTAGGTTATACACCACTTGACTGTGCCTGTAAAAAAAGTGTTGTACTTAGAGTGACTTAATACCTTATGTAGAAAATTGTGGTGAGAAATCAAAGAAAAGATCGTGAGACGAAACCTGCAAAATTATGCAAAAATTACACATCAGACTTTATGACACTTTCGGGATAATTGTGTTCACCGGGTACAGCAATAGGGTTTTGGTCTTGGATTACATGGCAGGCAGTGTCGGGAGGGGGTTCATGCTACCGTTAGCATGCTGAAAAGGAGGGTCAGAGGAATAAGAAGTGACAGTGACCGACTGAATATACTGATGAAGGAATAACTAACACTACGTCTCCACTGATACAGATAACTCCACAAAAACAAAAACAAAACAAAAAAACCAACCCTGATATGTGACGAGTTCAGACAGTAGAATATATACATGCAGATAACTAAAGACCTGTATTTGTTATAGCATGCCAACGTCATTGCATTGTTATTTCATACACGTATAAAACATACAGCCAGCAACATAACTGACAGCGCAGTGTATAAAGAAAGACGTGAGCGCGCTCGCGTGCATGTGTGTGTGTATATGTGCGTACACTGGAGTACAAACACCCCTGCCTCAGGTAAGCATTTCCTGGCAAGTGAAGAGTGACACTAATTACCCGCCGTCTGTGGCGCACATGTTCCACAGTCCCGGATTGTGGTGAGTGATACCAGTAGTGGCCAGACTGAACTTTTAAAAATGTTAAGTATGAATGGTCAGAATAGTTCCTCGCATCACACAGCATGTATGAAAGTTGAAGGTTTATTCGTTGTCGGAGCATGAACGTGTTGAAAAGTCTGTAGCATGGCATGAATGTAAACACCTCTTAAGTGCAGATTACTTTTCTCCTTTCTCCGGTGTGTTTGTACTCGTTGTAAACGTCAGACAGAGTACTTTCTGTTGGTTTTATCAAAAATCTTATAGCTATGATGAGTCAGGCAAATGATGTAGAACCACAGACACTAGAATTTACAATGGCCAGTGGCTTGCAGCTTAGTGCTGGCGCTGACAGGGCAAACCGTCGCTTTGTATGGTTCCCTGGGCACTGAGCAGTTGTTTTGTCTTTCGCGGTGGCTCAGTGAGTACGTTCAACTAAACAGTGGGCTGTGCAACGCCGTGCATTGTGCTTTTACTCATTTTCTTTAGTTGTATACTTGCATACTCCTTCAATTGTACAATAATGTCTTCGTTCTGTGTGTGTTTACAAAGTTTGATTAATCAGTTGACACTGTTTAAGAATGTTTGGATGTTATCTTTCTTTTGATTTCTTACAATGCATAGTTTTGTCTTATGTTATAGCGAGGGATAGACAGAAAACACACACAAATGTTATACTATTTTTAGTGTGGGATAAACGTAAAAAACACACAAATGATTACCTATTTTTGTACAGGAAGACATAAACAGACGCAAATTGATTATTTTTTATTACGGATAGACGTAAAAAAAAACACGCACATAATTAACTTTTTTGGTTATTGCGGATAGACTTAAACAACACGCATATGAATACTCTTTTGTGCTGGAGAGACATAAAAACAACGCAAAATTATCTTTTTAGTGTGGGATAGATGTAAAATAACACGCAAATAATTATCTATTTTAGTGTGGATAGATGTAAAATAACACGCAAATAATTATCTTTTTAGTGTGGATAGATTAAATCACACGCAAATTTTTTTTTAGTGCATGATAGACTAAAATAACACCACATAATTAACTTTTTCTGTTATTGCGGGTTAGACTTAAAACAACACATATGACTATTATTTAGTGTGGAGACATAAACACAACACGCAGTAATCATTATTTTTGTTATTGCGGGATAGACTTAAACACACGCATATGATTATCTATTTACTGCTGGAGAGACATTAAAAACAACACGCAATTAATTTACTTTTTTAGTGTGGATAGATGTAAAACTAACATATAATTATCTATTTTAGTGCAGATAGACGTAAATAACACGCATCATAATTAAACTTTTTTGTTATTGCGGATAGGCTTAAAACAACACACATATGGCTATTTATTTTAGTGCTGAAGAGAGATTTAAACAACACGCAAATAATTATCTTTTTAGTGTGGGATAGGTGAAAAACAACACCCAAATAATTATCTATCTTTAGTGTCGGATAGATGTAAAATAACACCAAATAATTATCTATTTTTAGTGATTGATAGACGTAAAACAACATGCAAATGATGACCTTTTCTAGTGTGGGATAGACGTAAAATAACATGCAAGTGATTATCTATTTTCAGTGCTGAAGAGACATAAAAACAACACGCAAATAATTATCTTTTTTAGTGTGGGATAGATGTAAAACAACGGGCAAATGATTATCTTTTTAGTGTGAGATAGACGTAAAACAACACACAAATAATTATCTTTTTTAGTGTGGAATAGACGTAAAACAACACGCAAACAATTATCGTTTTAGTATGGGATAGATATAAAACAACACGCAAATAATTATCTATATTTTAATGTGGTATAGATGTAAAATAATCTGCAAATAATTATCTATTTTTAGTGTGGGATAGACGTAAAATAACACGCAAATGATAATCTATTTTTGATGTGGGATAGACGTAAAACAATATGCAAATGATTATCTTTTTTCATTCTTAAATAAGAAATATCACTCTTACATTTTTCATGCTTTTAGTTCAAAATTCTATTCTGTTTCATGCAGATATATATGACATACACATTGTAGATATGACGCATACATGTTATATGTGGTTTTTGTTTTTCATTCTTTTGTTATCGCAGTTACAATTTGTCTTTTCTGTTCTTTTATTTGTCTTCAATATAAAGTAATTTACACTTTTTCTTATATACGTTTTAGTGTCCTGGTTATGTTTACATTTACATTCAAGTTTGGTATTTTTGAATCCTCTGATGATGATGAATTAGACAGACTGGTCAACGCCAGAGCATTTCTTTAGATTCATGTGCGAATGCATTGATTTGTGTACTAAATGGTTTTTTTCACAGGTGTTCAGGGTATGAGATACTCAGGGAATGCAGTGACGAAAGATAGATTCGAATGGAAGGCCATGATAGCCAACGCCATGTGGCGTGGTACATGATGATGATGATACAACTGAACACACAGGAAGGATCACAGCACACGAACTGATGGTTTAAGTGTCTAAGATAATCTGTTTATAAAGTAGATGAAAAAAATAAGTCTCTCTTCTTGTTCAACCTGAAATCAAGACAATATTCGATACGCTGGATCATTTCTTTTTGCTGAAGAGACTAGAAATTACATTTGGGGTTCAGAACACCACTCTTATTTTGGTTTGTCTTCTATATGTTTGTTTCAGGGGGGGGGGGGGGTTGCTTTCTTTTCTGGGCCATGTATTTTTGTTTTGCATAGACCGTGTGAACGCTGTGTTTGTGTGTTGCATGAGGATTTTCCCCCAAGACAATTATATGTCAGTTACCTGGGCCCTGATAATCTTTTTTGTTTTCTTTTGTCTTGGTGTGCTTTTTTCTTTTTTCTTGTCGTGCTGTAGTTGTTGTTGTTGTTGTTTTTGTTGTTTTGTTGTTGTTATTATTCTGTTCGTTTGTTTTCGCCTAACATGAGTGAGTTGTGTAGTTGCAAATGACATGAATATAACTGGTTGTCATCATAAACCGTTTACTGCCACATCAAAGTAAATTTGTACTCATGTATCAAAAGGATATGTTTAACTCAGCATGGAAATAATTAAAACAAACATTTATGAATAAAACTCGAGAAACAGGCTTGAACTCGAATGATCTAATGAAAATTTGAAGAAAATGTTAAAAAACTGAACAGTTTACCTGAAAACTTCAGCTGAAAATTAAGACAAGAGAGAGAGAGAGAGAGAGAGAGAGAGAGAGAGAGAGAGAAAACACACACACGCACCACACACACACACACACACACACACACACACACACACACGCACGCACACACACGCATACACACATGCATAACACACCACATACACACACACACATACACACACACACACACACACACATACACACATGCCTGCGCACACATAGACATACACACACAAACACATACACACTTGCACACGTACGCACACACTTTAAGTAATCCCACAGCAAAGCCCTAAATTTAATACAGTAATAGTATAAAAAAAATATATAATTTTATCAACCCCATAATGATTTAGACACTATTCATATATGCATGTCCTAACCCCAGTCAATAAAAAGGATAACACACACACACACACACACACACACACAACACACACACGCACGCACATACACACGCACACACACGCACACGCACACACACATACTATAATAATAATAATAATAATTACAATATTTATATAGCGCAAAATCTTGATAAAATTCAAATCTAAGCGCTGAAACACAACACACGCACACACGCACACACACGCACGCACGCACGCACACACACGCACCCACGCACACACACACACACACACACACACACACACACACACACACACCACACACACACACACACACACGGCTATAAATGGGGAGAAAGAATAAAAACAATGGAAAATTATAGAGAGCATATTATATACAATTATATATTGCAATGTGATTCCCCTCCGAGTGGAGACAAGCTGCAGAGGGGATTGAGTGAGGTCAGGAGAAAAGGTGAGTTTTGAGAGCGGACTTGAAGGAGACAAAAGTAGGTTGCTGACGGACTGAGAGAGGAAGTTTGTTCCAGGAGAGCGGACCAGAAACAGAGAAGGCTCGTGGACCATAGGTATTGAGCTTAGTGCGTGGAAAGCGAAAAGTCAGAGGATCGAGGCAGAGCGGAGGGTACGTGAGGGAACATAGATCTCAAGTAGGCTTGACAGGTAATCGGGGGCTGCGTTATTGAGGCTTTTGTAGCACATGGTGTCTAGTTTGTACTGTATGCGCTTTGATACAGGGAGCCAGTGAAGTTGTGCCAGGAGAGGAGATATGTGGTCAGCTTTTTTCTTTTTGAGTACAAGGCGTGCAGCACTGTTTTGAATGCGCTGTAGGATGTGAGTGGTGGAGGCAGGAAGACCGGACAGGAGTGAATTGCAATAGTCAATGCGAGACATTATGAAGGAGAGAACGAGTTTTGCAGTTGTTTCCACAGAGAGATACTTCCTGATCAGGCTTATACGATGGAGGTGATAGTAGCAAGATCTGGCAGTTTGAGAAACAAAGTTGTTCATGGAGAGGGTAGAGTCAATGCAGACACCAAGGTTTTTAGCTGAATCAGAAATTGGGACTGATATGTTACATAATGGGAGAGAAAGAGGAGGCAGCTGAGAAAGTTTCTGACGGGTGCCAATGAGGATAGCTTCTGTCTTGTCATCATTTAGCTGAAGTTTGTTGTATTTCATCCAATTTTTGATGTCCGAGTAACACTCAGTGGTGCGAGTCAGGAGGCGCTGTATATTGTCAGGTGAGTCACTGTCTTGAAGTTGGATGTCATCAGCATAGAAGTGTTTTATAGAGTGGGAGTTGATGATGGTGGACAGGGGGGAGGTGTAAAGAGTGAAAAGAACAGGGCCAAGGACAGATCCTTGTGGAACACCACAGGTCAGGTATGCAGGTTGAGAGTAAGTGCCATTGATGAGAACAGTTTGTTTTCTGTTTGATAGATAAGAAGTGAACCATGAGAGAGCAATGTCAGAGATGCCAAAAGTATGATGAAGTCTAGAAAGGAGAATACCATGATCAATGGTATCAAAGGCTGCAGACAGATCAAGGAGTGTGAGGAGAGAGACTTTGCCAGTATCAGTTGCAAGGAGGAGATTGTTGAGAATGTGTAGCAAAGCAGTTTCAGTGCTATGGCACTGGCAGTAGGCTGACTGGAAAGGATTGAGGAGATTGTTGGCAGACAGGTGAGAGTTCAGTTGGTTGAGGACAACTTTTTCGATGAGTTTTGACAAGAAAGAGAGATTAGAGATCGGCCGGTAATTTTTCAGTTCATTTGGGTCTAAATTGTATTTCTTGAGGAGAGGGTGAACAATAGCAGACGTGAAAGAATCTGGGACAATTCCAGTTTGGAGAGAAGTGTGATGATGTCAGTGATGAATGGGAGGAGCGTAGGGAGACAGTCAAGTAGAGAGAACCTGGAAGAGGATCCAGTTCGCAGGTTTTGAACGACATGGATCTGATTGTGTTGAGAATTTCTTCTTGTGAGACTGGGGTAAGAGTAGTAAGAGGTGTGCCAGAGAAGGAAGGGTCAGGTGGGCATGGTTGACAGGGTGTCCTGTCAAGCCTGTCACGAAGAGTTTGTATTTTGGTGGTGAAATACTTGGAGAATACAGATGGGAGTTCTTCATTTGTGTGTTTTGTTGGGAGAGGTAAATCTTTTCGTGTGCCAAGGAGATGATTCATGGTTGTAAAGAGTTCTTTTGAAGAAGAGGCATTCAGGATTTTGGTTTGGAAATAGTTTGTTTTTGCGGATGCAATGAGGATGGATACTTTTGTTTTAGAGGCTTGGAAAAGTTGCCTATGTACAGTGAGTTTGGATTTGCACCAGCGGCGCTCTGCTCTGCGGCGGGCACGTTTTGCACAGGCAATCTAATGAGTGAGCCAGGGGGTAGGGGGGCGGTCAGGTAAAAGACGGATTGTGGCTGGAGCATGAGTGTACAGAAGATGGTGGAGAGTAGTGTAGAATTCATCGGCAAGGTTATGTGACTTTTCAGAAAGGAGACGGAAGGCATCAGATGAAAATGTGGAGAGGTCGATAGATTTGAGATTGCGTCGAGTCACTGTGCGCATGGTACGGGAAGGAGGAGGAATGTCAAGAGAACAGAGAATTGCAGAGTGGTCAGATGGAAGGGCTGAAGTTAGATGGGTAGAAAGAACTAAGCAGTTATCAGTAGCTGAATTGTGGTGATCACGAGAAATGATCCAGTCAAGTATGTGACCTTTTTGATGGGTTGGTTCAGAAATGTGTTGAGTCATATTGTGATTGGACAGAGAGTTGATGATATGTCTTGTGTCATAACGGTGAGTGTTGTCATAGTGGACATTGATGTCACCTAGAATGATGAGATTTCCAGGTAAGAGGCAGTAGTAATCAAGAAGTTGATCAAAGTCAGAGAGAAACATGGATGTGGTGAGCTTGTTGGCAGAGCTAGGTGGAGGTCGGTAGACACAGGAGAAGGTGATGGGGTGAGGGGTGGATTGGAAGGATACTTCAACGTGCTCGAAAGAAGGATGGGAGAAAGGCAGAGACTGCGAGAAAGACAGGCGGGAATGGAGTGAGTCGTTGTAGAGGATGGCGATACCACCACCTCGGGATGAGCGATGGAAAGAAGCAAATGCACACACACTAATGCACACACGGACAGACAAACACACACACACACACACACACACACACACACACACACACACACACACACACACACACACACACACACACACACACACACAGACATACACACAAATGGTCGTCTAATATCCCTTGTAATGAAAAGACGTTAAATAAAAGAACGAACGAACACAAAGATAGCTGGATAGACAGACAGACAGACAGACAGACAGACAAACAGATAGCTAGACAGATAGACAGCCAGACATACAAACAGATAGATAGATAGATAGATAGATAGATGGATGGATAGATAGAGAGATAGAGAGAGAGATAGAGATAGACAGATAGATAGATAGATAGATAGATAGATAGATAGATAGATAGATAGATAGATAGATAGATAGATAGATTGATAGATTGATTGATACATACATACATACATACATTCATACATAGATGGTTACATAGATAGATAGATAGATAGAT
The DNA here is from genome assembly GCA_030674185.1 of Monoplex corrugatus. Classification (NCBI taxonomy): domain Eukaryota; kingdom Metazoa; phylum Mollusca; class Gastropoda; order Littorinimorpha; family Ranellidae; genus Monoplex; species Monoplex corrugatus. The sequence goes on from JAPXFY010000028.1 coordinate 33,867,471, forward strand.
AGATAGATAGACAGATAGACAGATATATAGAAAGATATATAGATAGATAGATAGATAGATAGATAGATAGATTGATAGATAGATAGATAGATAGATAGATAGATAGATAGATAGATAGATAGGTAGATAGATAGATAGCTTTTGGAATGATATAAAAGAGCTGATGGGGACTTTCTTGACCGATGAGACCTGAGAACAGCATGCTCCCCTTGATTGCATGAACTGGAAGTACCCATCACATCCAACTCCCCAACCCCCAAAGTTTACTTTAGCAGTCAATGAAGAAATTGGTCGTACCGGTGTTCTTGAATGTGAAAGGTGTGCTGCTCGTGGATTTCTTACCACATGGTTGACAGTTAACGCAGTCACATAAATGTAGTGTGAAACACTGGACAGACTAAAGGAAGCTGTTTGACAAAGAGACCAGGATATCTGCATATAGATGTCATCCTGCTGCACAACAACGCCACTCCACACACAACCAATCTGACACGTGAGTGGTTTCAGCGATATGGTTGGGATGTTTTACCACATCCACATCATAATCCTGACTTGACTCCTTGAGACTGTCATTTGTTTGAGGCACTCAAACAACATTTATCCAGGAAGCAGTTCTACACAGATAACGCTGTTGTTGTAGAGGTGCAAGGTTGGCTCCAGTTGTTTGAGGATGGTATTTCTGTGCTTGTGCACCAGAGGAACATTGAATCAATCTCCATAGTGACAATGCAGAAAAATTGAAAAGTATTGCTTGTAATCTATGCCTAATGTTTTACTTGTCCTATAGCAGACAGTGCTGGTAATCTATGCCTAATGTTTTTCTTGTATCCTATAGCAGACAGTGCTGGTAGTCTGTGCCTAATGTTTTACTTGTATCCTATAGCAGACAGTGCTGGTAATCTATGCCTAATGTTTTACTTGTATCCTATAGCAGACAGTGCTGGTAGTCTATGCCTAATGTTTTACTTGTATCCTATAGCAGACAATGCTGGTAGTCTATGCCTAATGTTTTACTTGTATCCTATAGCAGACAGTGCTGGTAGTCTATGCCTAATGTTTTACTTGTATCCTATAGCAGACAGTGCTGGTAATCTATGCCTAATGTTTTACTTGTATCCTATAGCAGACAGTGCTGGTAGTCTGTGCCTAATGTTTTACTTGTATCCTATAGCAGACAGTGCTGGTAATCTATGCCTTATGTTTTACTTGTATCCTATAGCAGATAGTGCTGGTAATCTATGCCTAATGTTTTACTTGTATCCTATAGCAGATAGTGCTGGTAATCTATGCCTTATGTTTTACTTGTATCCTATAGCAGACACTGCTGGTAATCTGTGCCTTTTGTTTTACTTGTATCCTATAGCAGACACTGCTGGTAATCTATGCCTTATGTTTTACTTGTATCCTATAGCAGACAGTGCTGGTAGTCTATGCCTAATGTTTTAATTGTGTCCTATAGCAGACAGTGCTGGTAGTCTATGCCTAATGTTTTACTTGTATCCTATAGCAGATATTGCTGGTAATCTATGCCTAATGTTTTACTTGTGTCCTATAGCAGACAGTGCTGGTAATCTATGCCTACTGTTTTACTTGTATCCTATAGCAGATATTACTGGTAATCTATGCCTAATGTTTTACTTGTGTCCTATAGCAGACAGTGCTGGTAATCTATGCCTAATGTTTTACTCGTGTCCTATAGCAGGCAGCGCTGGTAATCTATGCCTAATGTTTTACTCGTGTCCTATAGCAGACAGTGCTGGTAATCTGTGCCTAATGTTTTACTAGTATTCTATGGCAGACAGTGCTGGTAATCTATGCCTAATGTTTTACTTGTATCCTATAGCAGATATTACTTATAGTCTATGCCTAATGTTTTACTTATATCCTATAGCAGATAGTGCTGGTAGTCTATGCCTAATGTTTTATTTGTATCCTATAGCAGACAGTGTTGGCAATCTATGCCTAATGTTTTACTTGTGTCCTATAGCGGACAGTGCCGGTAATCTATGCCTAATGTTTTAGGGTCGATTAGTAAATGATTGTAACTTACTTTTTTACTTCACTTGTACCATCAATAGATGCATAAATGTTTTTTTCATTATGGTATCTATGGTTCTGCTGCATAGAAATATTTCTGGACTGTTGCAGCAGCTTTATCTTCAACGATTTTTAAAATGTTGTAGCTGCTTTGGTGCATTGGTGTTATTCCACAGATTTTTTTCAGTTCTGAATGGTCAGAGCCAGTGCTACGCATTGCAAGAACAACACAGTGATTTGGATAATGTACAGTCAGATTATTACGTACACTAGCTACATCAGAGGAAGAAACTGTTATTTGTTCATCATCCTTCTTATTAAAACAATGAAAACTAACTTACCTCCAAGTTGTTTCCTCTCCGTCTCAGTGAGTTGTACATAAGAATATCAGAAGTTACACACAAGTTGTAAAGAAGTATTTATCTTAAGTACCCCTAAGTCAACAATCCAGTGACTTTGTGATGAGTCTGGCCCTTCATCACTTGAAAGACAATTATCATCACACACGTCTTCTTGCTCGTGTTCACTTTCTGTCTTGGTACACATCACGTAAAGATTATGCAGTTTTGTCTCTGAAGAACTGGACACGACGAGACTGACAATAATTTGTTTCGAATTCAGTTTGCACCAGGCTCCTGTGGATAATTTAGATATAATTTCTTGGCTTTTGTACATTGTTTCCTGTATCGTTGGTTCATGTATCGTTGGGTGGATGCTTTCGTTTTCGAAGTTTCTCTTTTTTTTGTTTTGGATTTGATAGTATTTTAGTAAAGTATCAGTGAAAAACAACCAAACCTAGAGCAAAACTTGATGAACAAAATATCAGCACGTGTCAAATATAATGGGAGCAGTCATTATAACCAGTAAGCAGAGGGAACCTTATTGTTTTTGTTAAAGTGTGAACAGCGTTTGACTTTCGTTTTCAATCAGAATGGAAAGCATTGGTTACACCCCCTCACACCCTGGTTTTCTTTTTATCTATTTAAATTAGATTTAACTAAAAAAAAAATCTGTGATGGACAAAGTAACCTTTCAGCTGCCACACAAAAATACGAATGTGTTTATACGGCGTCAGTGTACGCCAAAACTGATTTTTGAATCTCTATTAGGGTAGTGTAGTTTTCTTAAGAATATGGAACACGCAGCAGCTATCTTAAGAAAGCAGTCAGGCCATTCTGAAGTGAATTTTCTTCAAACATGTGTATACATGCTCGGTGGAAGATCCTTGTCTGCTGCCCCCCCCCCTCCTCAGACACACACACACACACACACGCACGCACGCATGCATATAGACATACACAGTAAGTGAGCTTTTATCACTCTACCATATGCCAATAGCATACTTGGCAGTAATTGAACCTCTATCACTGTACTATATATATCAGTACTATACTGGGTAGTAAGGGAACCTTTATCGCTGTACTATATGTCAGTACAATACTGGGTAGTAAGGGGACCTTTATCACCGCACTATATGTCAATGACATACTGGGCAATAAGTGAACCTTTCTCCGGTTTGACACTCTCGTCATTGAAGGCAAGAGCTACTGGTACAATGAAGGCACCCAGCACCTTGAGGAGCGCCGCAATGCAAGATGAAAGGCAGGCTGGCATCACCACCATGGAGCAAGAAGGAGAATTTCCGTACCTTCCCCTCACCCTGCCTCTCAGGCTACGACAAACTCCGCAACACAACAAGACTTTAGGCCTATTATTTCCATACCTCACCCCCACACTCCCCCTAGCAATGATCAGAGAAATGGCACAACAAACAAATGGTATGATGATGCATGTAATGGAAACCTTTCTCAGAATGAAAAGAACGATGAAGATAATGATTTTCATACTTCTGGTAAGTATTCTGGTAAGTATACAGAATCTATACCTGAAGCCATTGTACAGGTAAGAGTAGTTTGTTCAATGTGATGGTGTGGAACATTCAAGATTTAAAAAACAAGCTTACGAACTTTTCCTTTAAAAGATATTATGAACAGTTCCAGATTGTTGCTTTTTCTGAGATCTGGTCTTGCAAACAAAAGGACATTGAAAAAGCCTTTTCAAATTTCATAGTAGTCTTTTCCCCTCGCTATCAGCGCATAAAAGGGGGTGTACCTGTCTGTGTGAGAAAGACGATTTCCGGATATGTTGAACAGTTAATGGCATCAGTGGAAGAATGCATTTTTCTAAGATTGTGTAAATCAGTTCTGAATTATTCTCTTGACGTGATTTTTGGCTTTGTGTATGCAGCCCCTGAGTATTCAGTCATTTACGGTGAAGACAACCCTATTGGTATTGATGTACTAGCTAACAATATATAACCGAGATCATGCGTGAATATCCTGACTTGCCGTTTGTATTATGTGGGGATTTCAACGCCCGTACTGGTGAGATACGAGACGTTGATTTTGTCCATGAAAATAAACATGCACACTTGTTAAATGAAATTGATGATTTATTGAATGATATGCTTCAAATTGAACGCAAATCAAAAGACCATGCTATAAACAACTTTGGCCTAAAACTCATTGACCTTTTAAAAGAAAACAACATGTTGATTGTAAATGGGAGAACAGAGCAAGATAAACACGGCGAGATTATTTGTACTGCTAACAGAGGGATGAGTGTTGTTGACTACTACATTTGTTCCCAATCAATGTATGATTTTGTTTCTGACATATTTGTGGCAGACAGATCTGAATCTGACCATTTTCCTATTGTTTTGCTTCTCAATGATAATATTCGTGAAAGCTACGAAGAAACTGAAGATGAGACTAGTGTTAGTATGGAATACAAGTTAAATTTTAAAGTAAGAAGTCAAAGTCTAGAAGCCTTTACTGATTATCTTCAAACCAATGTAACCCATGAGTTAGCAAATTTCTTAGAAGCACTAACGCAAAATGTTGATGAAGGCACAGAATATGTTGTCAGTCTCATGCAAAAAGCAGCAGAACAAATGCAGTCAAGGCCAAAAAAGCAATGTTAGTATAATCAACCACCTTGGTGGAACAAGGAATGTGACATAGCTAAACAAGAGAAATACATGTATCTACGTATATTCATACATACTAATGACAGAAAGGACTTAGAAAGCTATCTTGACAACACAAAAGCATTCAAGTTGCTATGTAAATCGAAAAAAAGAAGAAAGAGTTAAACGTATCATAGATGAATTAAAGGAAGCATGCGCAGACCCAAACTCTAAATCGTTTTGGCAAAAATAAAGTCACTTATAGCCATCAATCTAAAAGGATCAAATACAGTCACACCAATCAAATGGTATGAATATTTCAAAAACTTACTGTCACCCAAATAAAATGTCCATGATGAAGATTTTGAATAAGACATTTCAGATACATTAAGAGATCACAGTTCTGAAACGTGTGAAGAGTGTCATAATTTTGATCATGATAATGAAATATCAGAAACTGAGATATTCAAAGCAATTGCAGCAATGAAGAAGGGTAAAGCTGCCGGGCGAGATGGTTTGCCCACTGATCTGTTCCATGCAGGAGCAAACGTACTCATTAAGCTTCTACAACCCTTGTTCAATAAAGTGTTCAGTTGTGGTAGTTACCCCAAAAGCTGGACAAAAGCAGTAATCTTTCCCTTGCATAAAAAGGGTGATTGGGGTTGTGTTCATAACTACAGAAGTATTTCTTTGCTGAATGTGCTTAGTAAAATATATAATACAGTTATCAATAAAAGATTGACTCAATATTGTAATGAACATGAAACTATCCCTGAAGCCCAAGCAGGCTTCCGGAAAGGCTACAGCACAACAGACATATTTTCTCTCCTATCTCTCGTGTACAAATACTTAAGCAAACAGGGTGGACGATTTTTTTCACTATTTGTAGACTTTTCAAAAGCTTTTGATTGTGTGAACAGAAGTAAACTTCTTTATATTCTACTGTCTAGAGGGATCCACAGTAAACTGTTTAGCACAATTCAAGGCATGTATAAGAGTGTGATGGCAGCAGTGTGTGTTGGAGGCAAGATTACAGACTATTTTGAATGCTTATCTGGTGTTAGGCAAGGTTGTTTTGAGTCCCCTTTTGTTTTCTATATTTTTATCTGAACTTTAGACAGAGCTAATCGGTTGTGGTGCACGAGGTATTGATATAATGGGAGATCCGTTGGATATTTTCCTCCTTATGCACGCTGATGACATTGCCATTGTTGCCGACACTGTTCTAGATCTACAGAAAAAGATAGACTGTCTAGAAAAATACTGTAAAAGATGGGGTCTGAAGGTAAACATGGATAAGACTAAAGTAGTTGTATGCAAAAATGGGGGATTTAACAAAACAATGGTGAGAAATGTATTTAAACAATGCAGAAATAAAGGTTGAACCTTGTTATAATTATTTAGGGGTAATTTTTTCATCCACTTTAAAATGGACTAAGAATGTAGAAGCTCTTTCCGGTAAAGCTCTTAGAGCTGTAGCAGGCATAAAAAGGTTATATTTCAGATTTAAAGCACTTCCAGTGGACATGGTTTTCAAAATATTTGATACTAAAATAAAGCCCATTCTACTATATGGCTCAGAAATTTGGGGATTTCAGAAATATGACGCTATAGAAAAAATGCATGTGAAGATATGTAAAATGATACTTGGTGTAGGTAGGTATGTAAAAAATGGTGTAGCTTTAGGTGAATGTGGAAGATTTCCTATTTTGATAGATACTCAATCTCGACTCATCAAATACTGGTGCAGACTTATTAACCTGCCAAGCAACAGGTACCCCAAACAGTGTTATAATATGCTGCATGCACACGACTCAGCTGGCAGAAAGAACTGGGCATCAGAAATAAGACTTCTGCTATGCAAGAGTGGATTTGGTCAGGTCTGGGCATTGCAAAACCCTGAAAATAGTAAATTATTTCTAGAAGAATTCAGAAACAGGCTGAAAGATATGTCACAACAAATTTGGCATGAGTCCATATCTCACGAAGAGGATTACAGTTTATACCAGCCAGAAATCATAAGATCTAACTACATTACAAGTTTAGATTTAGTAGCACATAGAAGAGCCATTTCCCTGCTAAGAAGTAACAGATTACATCTAAATGATATTCCCCGTTTTGGTTATTTAAGAAATGACCCTGAATTCAAACAATGCAGTGGAAATCACATTGAGGACATTGTATATTTTCTTTTTGTTTGCTCAAAGTACTTGCACCTACAAAATAAGTATCCCCCTGTGTATTATTGTCGCTTTCCTAACACATTAAAAGTTCAATTGCCATGTAGAAACCTTACAGGAAATCTTGCAATCAAAACTGCTATGTATATTGTAGAAAGTTTAAAAATAAGATGCTGAAAATACAGGATATTGTACGTTATGTGTTATTTAACAGGGAATGTTGTCCAAAACTTTGCTATGATTGAATGTAAACCTTGTCAATATGGGCCAAATGGTCTGCAAAGACTGAATAAAATTTATTGTTATACACACTACACACACGCACTACACATACACGCGTACACACACACACACACACACACACACAACCACACACACACACACACACATTATACACGCACATGTACACACACACACGAACACACACACGCGCGCGCGCGCGCGCACACACACACACACGAACATGACATACTTTTAATCAAAATTGACATTTTATGGGGTACAACGTGCAGAAGGCAGCAGAGTGTTGCAATTCAGCATGATAATTCATAGTTCTCCTTATCTCCTTATGACTTGACAGCTCCGTGTCTAATCATACATATACAAAACAGGTCACTTTACCTTGTTTTCCTAACATCTCGTGTTTCAGCACCAGTCTCTTTTAACGTAAGTTTTGTAGGTAGGTCAATTTTTCACATGACCTAGACTGTAATTGACCGTGAAGTTTTTAAGCCGTCAAATGTTCTCCTGTCAGCATTGTGACAGCAGTGAACATCTCCACTCCTTTGCTCCTTTATCTTCCCTAACTTTGAAGAAAGTCAGGTAGCCACTTACTGCTGGGCAGACAACAGGCTACAGGCACAAGGTTTCCTCTTGACAGTGTTCAGTCGCTTGCACCTGTGCTAAACCTGGCAGTCAGATTGGAAGGCGTGTGTTCTGCCTTTGCACCAATCAGGCCTCGTGTTTTCTAGGTAAGATACAAGAATAATGTTATTTTTCACAACAGCTAGAGATGGGTGTATGTGGCCCAGATTCACACTCAGCTTCACTCTTTTTACATGTACTGTGATCAAAATTGTGATCCAATTTTCCTGTCGCCCTGTAACTCCACAAAGAATCAATGATGTGCTGTACTAAAGAACTGTTCATATTTCAGCTCTGTCGACCATGTGTTTAAGTCTGCGTTTCTGCAAATGATTTCTCTGTCCATTCTGCAAAGTTGTTGGTAGACCATTTTCCTGTCTTCTTCTCCGTTTCCCTTCGTCTCAGTCATACCAACATAGTACATTTTTTTCTTAACTGATGTCAGCACATTTTTATATGGTCCAGTGTGTTACTTGATGGTTTGGTGATATTTTCAGTTTATCTGATATTTAGTTTCATGCAATAACATGTTATTTCCACGGCTTGGATTCTCCTTTCCAAATCTCCTTTGAGGGTCCTTGTCTGGCATTCACACAGGAAGATAAAAAGCACAGTGCATGTAAGAGTCTGATTTCGTGTTTCATGGAGATGTTCTTGTCCTTCCAAACAGGTTTTAGTCTGGACAGTTCTGTTGTTGTCTTTGCTGCCCTTGCTGATGATGGATCCCAAGTAAGTGAATTGTTGAACAGTTCCTAGCTTCAGTCCATAGACAGTTATATCAGAAGCGATGGCGATGCTGTGGCTGATCATCAACTTGGTCTTCTCAGCGAATCCTGATTTCCATGCAGTATCTTGTTGTTTCCTCTGGTCTGTTAACATGTTTGGTGAGTTCTTGCTCGCTGTCTGCCAGGTCATCAGTGTCATATGCAGAGTGAAGATTTATAACAGTTCTTCCTCCACTGTTGACTGTGCTGACATGATGTGCAATAATGAACATCACAGAAAAATATAACAAAAGGAATGAAATGAAAGCAGAGTCGCCACAGGTCAGTGCCATCCACTTTTTTAACCAAGGCTTCAGAGAGAGAGAAGAGAGCTAATTCAAGGGGAGAAATCTGGGAAACGAACCTATCTCTTTGACGTTTCATACCAGGGCAACTCAGCAAATGCACTGCTCTTCGCGATTTTCAACTGCCATGTGATCGTTCGCATGCGCTGGCCAGAAGACACTCAGGTCTCACCCGTCTTTCCAGTCAAGCTGAGGAGAAAAGTCAAGGCTTCAACAGGGAGTGAACCCTGGAATCCCAAGTTTAGTCATTGGCAGATTAGCGTCTGAACCATTCTGCCATTCAACTCCCTGATCTAAAAAGCAGACTATATTATAAATTAATAAGCGTAAGTTAGCATTTTTTTCATATTCAAAGTTCACCTTCATATCTGGCTAATTCAATCTGAGAATAGTCTAACCGTACGAGAGAACGTGGTTTAAAAGGTAAAGTATGTTACTAAAGTCAATTGGTAAATAGAAATGGCTTTGAACAATCGCATACTTTAATAGTCAAAATAATGTATGATCTAATAGTGCTATATAGAGGGTGATCATCAAGAGAGTGGTTTTTTTTTATTCTGTTAGACTCCTCAGGCTTTACAAGTTTTTTTGTTTTGTTTTCTAGGTATGTGGTAAATAATAACGACCTTTCTCAATTTCAAAGTCATGCATGCTTAATCGTAAGTGGCACAATGCTCTTCTGTGTAAAGACGCTTGTGATTTGACTTGGTTAGACTCTGGGTGGTATTTGCTTACGATTGTGCTTTTTGTAGAAGACAGTTCGGAGGTAAGTTATGATAATGCCTTCTCTCAATTTCAAGTTTACATGAATGTAATAATACTATCGTGTGTTTAGCAGGGTTGGAACTATTCTTTTACGGTAGTGTTGTAGATTTTGTACTTGTCAAGGTCATTCTCACCTTAAAGGTGACACAAAACAGAAGCTCCGAAGAAATGTTTTTTCACAAATTGTCCTCCAAATGTGTTCATTTTACGTAGTTTTTGTTTGTTTATTTGTTTGTTTTTATCTGTTACCTTAACCTTGACTACTTGTTCTCCAAACTTTTACAACTCTGGAGCGATCAACTCCTTTGGCCAAAATTGTGTGTGTGTGTGTGTGTGTGTGTGTGTGTGTGTGTGTGTGTGTGTGTGTGTGTGTGTGTGTGTGTGTGTGTGTGTGTGTCTGTGTGTTTGTGTTTCTGTGTCTGTGTTTGTCTGTGTTTGCGTGTGTGCGTACGTGTGTGTGTGCGTACGTGTGCGTGTGTGCATGTGTGTGTGTGTGCACGTGCACGAGTCAAAACGTAGGAATATGATGTTATCAGCCATTGTTTTATTCTTCAATTATTGATTCCTCCTTTAAAATTAATCAGTT
>JAPXFY010000028.1:33885439-33892939 GCA_030674185.1 Monoplex corrugatus
ATAATAATAATTATAATAATATAATCATAAGGAGAATAATAATAATAACAATGATAATATATAATAATAATAATAATAATTATAATAATAATAATACAATAATAATAAAATTATATTATTATTATTATTACTAGTAGTAGTAGTAGTAGTAGTAAGTATAGAGTAGTAGTAGTATATAAGTATAATGATAATTATAATATTAATCATATATTAATAATAACAATGATATATAAATCAATGTAACATAAATAAATGATAATAATAATAATAATAATAATAATAATAATAATAATAATAATAATAATAATAATAATAATAATAATAATATAATAATAATAATAATAATAATAATAATAATAATATAATAATAATAATAATCAATAATAATAATGTAATAATAATATAATAATAATATATATATTATATCAATTATAAAAACAATAATGATAATATATACATAAATAATAATAATAATAATAATAATAATAATAATAATAATATGATAATAATAATAATAATAATAATAATAATAATAATAATAATAATAATAATAATAATAATAATAATATAAATAATAATAATATAATAATAAATAATATAATAATAATAATATAATAAATAATAATAATAAATAAAAATAATAATAATAATATAGTAATAAATAATAATATAATAATAATGATTAAAATAAAATAATAACAACAGCAAAATAATAGCAACAACAACAGCAACAAAAACAACAAAAATAATAAAAAAGAAAATAATAATAATAAAATAATAATAATAGAAAAAATAAAAAAATAATAAAAATAGTGATAGCAATAATAATAATAATAATAATAATAATAATAATAATAAAAAAAAAAATAGTGATAGTAATAATAAAATGAATAATAATAATAATAATAAAAAATAAAAAATTTACAATTAAATTATAGAAATGATGATGAAATAGTAATTTAATATCATGCTAAACTAATGATGTAATGATAATAATAATAAAAAGAAGAAGAAGAAGAAGAAGAAGAGGAAGATGAAGAAGAAGAAGAAGAAGAAGAAGAAGAAGTTGATGAAATGGCTACCATGTGCCATAAAAAGAGGAGAGAATATTGACCAGACAGTGGTGAGGCTTTGCTGCTCTGGGTCCTATCCATCACCATCTGGTGTTTCTTGATAATTTCCTGTTGTTTTTTATTGTTTCTTCTTTTACTTTTTCTTGTTCTTGTTGTTGTTCTTGTTGTTGTTCTTGTTGTTGTTCTTGTTCTTCTTCTTCTTCTTTTTCTTCTTCTTCTTCTTTCTTCCCTCTTCTTCTTCTTCTCTTCCCTTCTCCTCCTTAACTTCTATTATCTGATAACAATGATTTTTTTTGTGTGTGCTGTATTTTATTATCATATACTCATCGTTATTATTATTATTATCATCATTAATATATTATTATTATTATTATTATTATCATCACATTATATTATTATTATATTATTCTTATTATTATTATTATTATTATTATTATTATTATTATTATTATTATTATATATTTTATTACTATATTATTATCATTATTATTTTATTATTATTGTTATTATTATTATTATCTTATTATTATTATCATATCTTATTATTATTATTTTGATGTTATCATCATTATCATTATCATCATCGTTATCATTAATATCATTATTATTATCACCATCACCAACAGCATCATCATTCGTAGTACTACTGCTACTAGTAGTGGTAATAGTAGTAGTAGTAGTAGTAGTAGTAGTAGTAGTAGTAGTAGTAGTAGTAGTAGTAGAGTAGTAGTAGTATGTGAGTAGTCGTAATAGTCGTAGTAGTATCAGTAGTGGTAGTATAGTAGTCTATTATATTATTATATATCATTATATATTATATTATTATTATTATATTTTATTATTATTATTATTGTTATTATTATTCTCATTGTTTTATTATTATTATTATTATCATTATTATTATTATTGTTATTATTATCATTATCAGTCATCATGATCATGAATATTATCATAACCATCATCTTAATCACTATCATCATAATGGTTATTGTTGATGTTTGTAGTAGTAGTAGTACTAGTACTATTATCATTTTCTGGAAAAGAAAAGGTTTGAGAGAACGCAAATTTGTGTTCTGTGTCAGATTTTTGGAGAAGGATTGGAAACGTTTGAGGAAACAATGGCAGAATCATTGAACGATCTGATGACCACACTGGACAGTGAGTGTGGACAGGACATTGAGATAATTGATTACGTAGATAACTCCCTGCACAGTACCATAGGTATTCTGGTGAGTAGGATTGCAGCTGTGTGTGTGTGTGTGTGTGTGTGTGTGTGTGTGTGTCTGTGTGTGTGTCTGGTGTGTGTGTCTGTGTGTGTGTGTGTGTGTGTGTGTGTTTTAAGGGGTTAGATGCACTTTCACTTGTAATTTATGTTTATGGACAGCAAAGAAAACTAACGAGACAATCGCGAAAGAGGCAAACACAAAACGAACATTAATAAAGAAGATTACGAAAAGACAAACAACACATATAGGACATTTTATGAAGCAAGAGAAATTAGAGCACGTAGTCAGAACAGGAAAGCTAGTAGAGAAAGGAGCACCAGGTAGACCCGAGGAGAAACTATTGGACAGACTTGTGGAGAGGATGAAGAAAGAGTGGGTGGGAGACGTACTTGCAGCTATACATGTAGAAGACAGATTCGTATGGAGGGCCATGATCACCAACGCCATGTGGCAGGGCACTCGATGATGATGATGATGATGTGCTTGGATACACTCAAATCTCTTTGACAAATGACCCTTGACCCAAGTTGTCATATTGGTTGTCACACACACATATTCTCTCTTTTTTTCTGTGTTTTTTTTAACCAAGACTTCAAAAGGGCAAGAAGACTAATTGGGCCTAAGGGGAGGGACCTGGGAAATAACTTATCTCTTTGATAATATTCTTTCTTTCATCACATGATAGCATGATTTATCAGAAGGGACCTGCAAGCCCGATTAGCCTTTTCAACTGCTGTGGGATCTTTAGTGTGTGCAGGCCAGAAGGCACATGGGTCTGACTCGTTTGTTCGTCCCCTTTCGAAGGACTAGACGTTCAGTTCGATTTTCCAGTCAAACTGAAAAGTCAAACCCTAGGAGCCCCGAGTTTAGTTATTGGCAAGCGAACGTCTGAACCATTCTGCCACTCTTCTCTTCTTTCGTAAATAACCTTATCTGAAGGTCATCTGCAATCTGCTATTTGCAACCCGCCTCGTTGGGATGGTCAACACACTATCAAGCAGGATGTAGTGTTTCTCAGAAGCTAGTGATAAATTCTGAGCTCTTCCAGCAATGTTTCTACAGTAAGCTCGTTCATATCTCATCACGGACTATCTCCATGGACCAAAGGGGTGACTCGTGACGATTTTTTTTCTGCTTCAGTAGTGATGGTGGTGAAACTTGTGTGCATAAAATGTACTGAGATGGCGGACGTAATAGGGGTGGTGAAGGTGGCTGTGTATTGTTGGGAAGACATATTTTTGACGTCCAGAATGTGTCTCTGAGTGGGTGTGGGTGTGGGTGTCGGTGGGATGTTTGAGTGTGTGTGTATGTGTGCGTGTGTTGTTTGTGTGTGCATGTGTGTGTGTGTGCATGTGTGTGTGTGTGTGTGTGTGTGTGTGTGTGTGTGTAAATGTGTATTTGTGTGAGTGAGTGTGTGTGTCTGTGTGAGTGAGTGAATGAGTGTGTGTGTGTGTGTGTGTGTGTGTGTGTGTGTAGTGAGTTTGTGTGTGTGTGTGTGAGAGAGAGAGAGAGAGAGAGGAGAAAGTATGTGCGTGCATGCGTTCTTGTGTGTGTGGTGTGTGTGTGTGTGTGTGTGTGTGTGTGTGTGTGTGTGTGTGTTCTGCATGTACATGTATAACTTCGGCAGCTGACCGGAAAGAGCCAGGACAAGGCACAGCTACAGGCGATGAAGAAGTTTAACCTGTCCGCCCTCGAGGTCCTTGACCCTGCCTTCAACTTTGCAATGAGGGTGTGCCCTTTTGTGGACCACATCCCAGGTACCTACTTCAGCAGGACCAGGCGTAAGATGGAACAGTCGAAGGCAGAGCTGATGAAGCACTACTATGAGGACATGAGGGTATTCAACAATTTTTATCGTTCTAATTCTTCTCAGATGTGTGTAGGCATATTGCTGTGTTTTTGTCCAACACAGAGTAGACAGTATTTTGCTACACAGTCTGCATATTGCTCTTTTTCTCCAAATTTTCATATTTGTTGTTTGATGTTCGTATTTTGTGATCTTACGTTTACACTTGGAAAAGGCCCGTTGGCCAAAACAAATTGCGCCTGTCTTGTCTGGTTGTATTTAATACGCGTTCAATAATGATTTTCATGTTTTTTTGCATGCATCTTTGTATGTATGTATGTATGTATGGATGTATGTATGTATGGATTGTATGTATGTATGTATGTATGTTATGTATGCATGTACGTACATACGTATGCATGTATGTATGTACGTATGTATGTATGTATGTATGATGTATGTATGTCTGTATGTCTGTATGTGTGTATGTGCGTGCGTACGTACGTACGTACATATGTATGTAAGTATGTATTATGTATGTATGCATGTATGTATGTGTGCATGTATGTATGTATGTATGTATGTATGTATGTATGTAAATATGTTCATATGTACATTGGGGTGTGTTTGTATGTTAGGCGCGTTGTGTTATATATAATTATATATATATATGTAAATATATACATATATATATATATATATATATATATATAATATATATAATGTGTGTATATATATATATATATATATATATATATATATGTGTGTGTGTGTGTGTGTGTGTGTGTGTGTGTGTGTGTGTGTGTGTGTGTGTGTGTGTTTCATAATAAAAACGTATGTTACCAAATGAGTTTGCCTTATGTTTTCTTTATGACCGTGGTACTGGTATCTGTTTTTCGTGAGTTTATCTTATCATCATCTGTTGTTATTCTTGATGAAGTGACGAAGTTCGGTGCAGTAATGTAAGACTGGAATAGGCTTATTTTGATGATTATATAAAACTCAATAACTGTTTCAAAACAAGTGTGACTGCCCACGTTCAAGCAAACAGTAACCAGAAATAAACACGATAAAAGAATGAGAACGCGTATTTAATACAACAAGACAAGACAGGCGCACATTTTTGGTCAACTGGTCTTTGCCAAGCGTAAGATCACAAAGAAACAAACACCAGATACAAAAATTAGGAGACTGAAACTTTCCTGCTGCTCCGTCCAGTGTGAGAAAAGAAATGAGTTTGCCTTATGTTTTCTTTATAACAGTGATACTGGTATCTGTTTTCACTGATTTTATGTTATCATGTTCTGCTCTTATTATCATCATCTCATTCCTTTTATCACACTGGACGGAGCAGCAGAGAAGTTTCAGTCTTTTTCTCCTCATTTTTGTATTTGATGTTTATTTGTTTGGATCTTAAGTTTCACAAAGACCAGTTGGCCGAATACTTGCGCCTGTCTTGTCTTGTTGTATTAATACGCGTTCTTATTCTTTTTTCGTGTTTTTATTTGTTTGTTTGTTTGTTCGAATAATTGTTTATTACATGTAAGGTGCAACAAGCATGCTTGTGACATGGGATGTTTGTGCTTCAAAAATGACGTTATCATTATTATTCATGTCAGTTTGGACAGCCCTAATTATCTGAACACTATACTGGTCGAGTCATTTTATTAGTTTGTTTTTTTTTGTTTTTTTGGTTGGTTTTGTTTTTTGTTTTATTTTTTTGTTTGTTTTGTTTTGTTTAATCAGTCACTTGGGTTTTTGCTTTGTTATGTTCTGATTTTTTTTTACATTTTATTGTTTTCTGTTCAGCTTGTTTTGTTTGTCTTTTGCTTTGCATTGTTTGTTGTTCCCTTTTACAAATACACGAAAGTACATACAATGATATAGCAATCATGCATTCTTTCTTAAGCATAGCAAGGTAGCGTTTTGATCAGTTAACGAACAAAATCCCATATTCAACATCATTTTATCAGAGACATCCATCTATATGACATTGGGAGTCTTAAGTAACAATTTCACGATATTAATATCTACTGGGGGATTTGATATGTGAAAAAATGGGAAAATAAGCATGTATATTTAATGGAATGTATATGCTATCTGGGGCATCTTTACATTTTGTACATCTGCAGTGATTAGGAGTTATAAAGAAAACAAATTGAATTCGTATTTTTGTGGAGTTGAAACTAACCCTAAAAGTTTAGTCTAATATTTAGCCAGAATAAGGCACCTATATTTTTCATAATCTGACGATAACACATTTCAATGAAGTAAGTGAACTTTTCTTTCACGTATCCATACTTTAGTTTACCCATAAAAGCTTTAACGTTAGATTTTATTTGATTACTTGTGGATTTGTGGATGTAAAATATTCTATCAGATATTTTGTGTTTTACTTTTTTTTCATTGTTCCATATAAAGCCAATTTCACGTTAAGTGATGTTCTCTGACAGTGTTGACATTTTCCTTTCAAAATTCTTTTCTAACTTCATCCAGGAAACAGTTAACAAATTCACATTGTCTGCCACAGAGCACTGGAATATCTGTGTTATTGTTGTCTTAAAGCATTGGATGTCTGGGTCATTGTATTAGAGCATTCAATGCCTGCTTCATTGTCCGTGTTTGGACACTAGAGTACCAGGGTCACCACGAGGTATTGTGGCCATATGCTGGACTACCAGAGTACCGAGGCAGCTGACTGGATGACAGCTGATCACGTAAAGGGGATGATCATAGACACCATTGTAGCCAATGAGTTCCTCAGTCAATGTTTGTCTTAGAACAATACAACGTCTGAGCCATTGTATGTCTTGGAGCACTTGATGGCTGGGTTATTGTCTTTCTTTAGAGCACAAGAGTACCAGGGTCACCACGGGGTATTGTGGACCATATGCTGGAGTACCAGAGTACTGGGGGAGCTGACTGGATGACAGATGACCACGTGAAGGGACTCATCATGGACATCATTGCAGCGTGAGTTCCTCGTCAACGATAATCAAATGTACACAAAACACCAAACCACTTCTTTTATCGTTGTATGATTAATGATACTTTTTTTTCTGACTTCTTTTCACTCACTCACACACATATTTGCGCAAAATGTATGCAATTTGTCTAAAATATCTATCCCCAATACATAACCATGTCTACAAAATATATGTCCATCAACAGCTTCCTGAATGCTGTATGCCAATCATTTCGATTCCCCAAACTGAGATCACCATAACAGCAGGGTATAAAGGCTGCAGAACTTGGACAACTTTTCACAGTGCTATGGTGATGAGAACGACAATGATAGCAGTGATTCTTTGGACTTCTGTCTCCAACTGAGACTGTGGTCCAGGGTTGTACCCCATCTATGTTTACTGTCATGATATAGTGCGGTTTTCAACCAGGTCTGTGAGATAAGTTTTGG
>JAPXFY010000028.1:33897939-33900439 GCA_030674185.1 Monoplex corrugatus
ATCCTGACCATTGGGGTTCAAACCCGTATCCTCCTGGCCGGTAGTCTGATGCTTAACCAGTTTGCCACATTGACTGGTAAGTATATCATGTTTATGTGAAAGTGGGTGCTGACTGTTGGAATGCAGACAGAGAATGTTTCTGGATCTTTAACAAAACAATTTGGCCAAAGGTGTGGATAGTTGAGAAGTGGAAAACAGAAGATGCACAGACCATAAAATCAGTGAGTTTTGAGGAAGACGTGTACGCAGCTCTGTCTCGGGAACGTTTGACAAAATCAAAAATCTGTTTTTACTGTTATAACATTCTGTCAGTCCTCGCTTCAGTTCAAGTCTCATTCATTACCACATTGGTCAGATGTTTGAATGTCATACAGCAAACAGATATAGCTTGAGGAAAAAAAATCATAAAAAGATGTTGACAATTCTTAGATCTTCATTCTTTTATGAAAAGGCCTTGAGAAGTACAGTATCCCAACAGGGATGCTGGGAGCTCTTTCAGTAAAAGTAGAATCCCCATCTTCTGGAAATTTTGGAGCTGAAATCTAATCTCTTCTGTCACTCTCTTTGTTTCTACCTTGCTTCTTTGCTTTCTGTCATGTCTTCCTATTATTTTCTGCCTTGCTGGTCCATTCACTTGTATGTGCTCTATAAAGCCTTACATATTTCTTTTAGGATTGATAATTGGGTACGTGTATTGACTGTATTTTTGGCGCAAAGGAAACGTAATTTACGCCATTTCTTATATGTGTTTTAGTGTCATGAGTTATGTTTACATTTGTACTCAGGTTTGATGTTTTAAAATCCTCTGCAAGAGACATTTCTTTAGATTAGATGTGCAAATGCATTGATATGTGTACTTAATTTTCTTTTCCATGTGTTCTTTTTTTCCTTTTCTAACCACATGTTGTATATGTTTTGAAGTGGCTATAGCCCTTATGGCTCTGCGCAGTCGCCTGAGCTTTAAAGGTTAAGAATAAGAATATGAGAAATACAAAATCTGTATTTTCTGGAATCATATTTTATATAAAGGTTTGGACAATTAGAATGAGCTGAACATATAGTTTGTTCGTTGATTTTGTTTGTTTGTTTTTCACAGTTATGTAGTTATCAAGATACTCAGAATTTCTTCATAGAGTTCCATAGAAACAAGCTGTTGTGAAGCAATGAAGCAGTGTCTTCTGATCATAAATGTTGAGCTTTGTAGCCATAACAACAGCGTGTATTGGACTGCATGTGTGTGTGTGAGTGAGTGTGTGTGTGTGTGTGTGTGTGTGTGTGTGTGTGTTTTAAGAGAGAGAGAGAGAGAGAGAGAGAGAGAGAGAGAGAGAGAGAGAGAGAGAAAGGACACATTTTGAAATAAACAAAATACTCATGTACGCACAAGCACGCGCATACAAAACCGCGACAGACAATGCCTTTTATTTTACACCTTAACTTACACACACACAAAAATTGTTTTTAGAAATATCTACTTTTTTCCTGATGCATTGGGCACAAATGGCCAGCAAACAAACATTTCCCTGAAGATGATTCAGACAGGGAACAATGGTTAGACTACTGAGCGAGTATATAGCAGAAGGGAACATTTGCTTGCTGAAAGCCAGCGTCAGGAAAGTGTTAACAACACGAATGAAAACAAAGATGGCTTTTCTAACGTTCTGAATGCTTTTCTCTATGATGATACCTTATAATGAACAATGCCAACGTGACTTCATGGATTCATCCATCCCATAGACATCTCTCTATATTCTTTATTTATTCATTTCAATGTTTATTTATTTATCTATTTCTTGTCCATTCATTTTATTTTACTTTATTTTGTTTCATTTCGGGTTTTTTTTCAGTCTAAAAGCACATATGTGAACAGACGTTAAAAGAAATAACGAACGAACGAAGAAGAAGAAAAAAATCTCTGTAGTTCCTTACCAACTCTCCCTTAAAACAGATGTCTGGTTACAGACAGTCCATTTTATTTCACACCTCATCATCATGTGCCCTGTCACATGGCATTGGCGATTATGACCCTCCATGCGAATCTATACTTTGTCGATGGAGATTACATCTCCCACTCTCTCTGTCTTCATCCATTCTGCAATACCGTCCAATATATTCTCCCTGGGTCTACCTGGTGCTCTTTTTCTCTCCAGTTTTCCTGTTGTGACAAGGTGCTCTAATTTCCCTTGCCTTATAAAATGTCCTGAAAATGTTGCTTGTCTGTTCCTAATAATTTCACACCTAATCAACGGCGACAACAAAATCTATCAAACGCTGACTTAGCACCAGAGACGAATTGACCTGCTGCAGGTCACATCCAGTTTTGTGCCCCTTATGTCTCTTGTGCGTTTGTACAGACTGCATCTGGCCAAACAAAAGAAACTGCCAGCTACAACAGCTTTTCAAGAATTTCCTGAAAAGTATTTCTATGCTAAAAACTAAACACGTCACTAAAAACCAGAATATTGAGATGTCTGGTCTAGATCATCATGACACACAGAGCTGA
>JAPXFY010000028.1:33905439-33917939 GCA_030674185.1 Monoplex corrugatus
AGAATCGTGGTTAATCTGGAAAGGACACTTATATGATTTGACATCTTTGTTATGTGTTTGCTATAAAGTTCAGCGTATTTTCAGCAATGGTTTGAATAAAACAGACCGTGCAGAAATGATTTCAGCTTTAAGACGTGCACACACACTTAGTAGAGGATCCTTGTCTGCTTCTTGTCCCCTTTGTTCCCCAGCCTCACCTCACCCACCTAACACATAAATACTTTCACACGCGCACACACCCACACACACACAAACGCCCAAACATAGGTGCATGCACATGCCCGTGTGCACACGTCCACACACACACACACGTACACACACACACGTACCCATATACACACGAACACAAACACACACAAAGACAAACACACACACACACACACACACACACACACACACACACACACACACACCAAACAAACATACCAAACAAACACACAATACACAACACACACAGACACAGGCACACAGACACACACAGACACAGACACAGACACACACACACACACACACACACACACACACACACACACACACACACACACACCACACACACACACACACACACACACACACACAAACACACTCGACCTACTTATGTATCAATTTATTTTTCAAGTGTAGAAGGTGCAGCAAACAGAAGAACCACTGACAAGACAACAGTCTCGTGGTCATGAGGTTAGTAGGTCGATCATGTTTTGAATTTACTTGTCTCAGGGCCAGCATTAGTGACAGTGGTGCATATTTTTCTCTCCTTCACTGCTTTGCCTTCTGTAAGTTTGCAGAAAGTCAGGTAAGTACTGACAGTTGGGTAGACTGGAGGTTACATGCACGAAGTTTGCTCTTGTGGTGGTGTTCATTTTGCTTGCATCTAGTTAGATTGAGAGGTGAGTGTTCTTCCTGAACGCCAATCAGGCCTTGTGTTTGAAGAGAAAGGTAATATTTTTATTCTTTCGTATTGATTACGCCCGCGCGCGCGCGCATGTGTGTGTGTTTATGTATATGTGTGTTTGTTTGTTGTGTATGTGTGTGTGTTTGTATGTGTGTGTGTTTGTTGTGTGTTTATGTGTGTGTGTGTGTGTGCATGTATGTGTGTGTTGTGTGTGTGTATGTGTGTGTGTGTGTTAGCAGAAGGGGTAAGGAAGACATACTTTGACTTCGATTCACTCTTTTCCTTGTATCAAAAATGATCACATGAATTAATGCACATCAAAGTGATAACACAAAAGAAGGCAACAAATGAAAGCAGACCTATTTATTCACAGACTGGAGGTGTAGGGTATGTACTTTACATGCCACGTGGTTTTACCCCTTGGACTCCTGCACCCTATCCACCTACTACAGCAGGAAGCTTATTGTTAGGGTGAGGGAGTCAAAGGATTAAGTTTTTAGTTTGCTCGCATGGTTGACAATGCATGATGCTGGTGGATAGGGTGCGGAAATCAAAGGATTAAAAAACAATTCATCTACATACCTGACCAGTTCAGCCTAACCTTTGTCTAACGGTATGAGAGAACATGGCTTTCAGAGGCTTGTTATGTTTCTAACGACAGCCAGTGAACCAAGTCAGTCATCAACTGTCAAAATGAGATGAGATCTGATGGTGTCAGTCCAGAACAAAAATCAAGAAAATGTAGTTCATCCTTTATCACTTCAGCTGTACTATGCCATTCTTTTCAAGGTATGTCATGTATGATGGCCTGGATCAATTTCAAGTTCATATGTGTTTGTGGTGACAAGGGATAGATGCATATGGAGAGCCATGATCGCCAACGTCATATGGCAGGGCACATGATGATGATGATGATGATGATGATTGATGATGATGATGATGATGATGATGTACTTAGTCATGAGTGGCACAGTGCTGTCCTGTGTTTACAGCTTTGCATTGTGTCATGTAACCTGGAAAGGCTTTTGGTGATATTCTTTTATCATCATGTTGTAAATGGACAGTCTGGAGATATATTACAATGACGACCTTTCTTGAGTTGAAGTTCATTGCTGTTAATCTGAAACTGCATATTGTTTGTTTCTTTCTTTGTTTCTCTGTTGTTGTTTTTAATGCAGATTTGAAACGTTTCACATAAGAAAGTAGGTGACATTCTCTCACAGCTGTGTTGTATATTTTGTACTTTTCAAGGTCACCACGATCTTGAAAAAGCCTCAGTTCACAGAGACTTTCATGTGTGTTGAGGGCATGTTAAATTTTACCACAATCTGGAAACATGATTTTAAAACAGTTTTGTCAGAAGTTTCTGAGAAAGTGTCGTTAACGCAATATCTTCCAAAAGTTCTCATTTTACGCATTTTTTGTATCCATGTGACTTTGACCATGACAGCTTGTCCTCCAAATTCCTCAAAAATTCTTTTGATAAAATTGTGCGTGCGCGCGCGCGCGCGCGCACGTGTGTGTGTGTGTGTGTGTGTGTGTGGGGCGCTCCGCATGCGTGTGTGTTTGTCTGATTGTAATCGAAAGTGAATAAACATTTTGTCAGGTCTATATTGATTTATCTTCATACACACACACACACACAACACACACACACACACACACACACCCACACACACAACACACACACAACCACCACAGCATCACACCAGCAACACACACACAATACTCAGACACAACACACGCGCAGCGCGCGCACGCACACACACACACACACACAAACTCAACACATACACACACGCCGCGCCACTACCACAACCCACACACCCAAACACACCTACCCACACACCTACCCACACACACACACACACCACACACACACACACACACCACACACACACCACATAAACATAACACCACGCATACGCACACACACACACACACACACACACACACACACACACACACACACACACACACACACACTCACACACACAATTGAGCAGATGTCTAATGCAAAATATACACGACTGCATAGAGATCTAATTTCCTCAGCTTGTATACGATGTAAATGGACTTTGTTGAAGGACCATTCTTCAAGGAGACTGGAAATCAATAACGTCGGGGGGTGGGGGGGGGGGGGTGGGCAGCATTTCATTCTGACAGTTCAAAAGCTGTTGGATGAAAATTCATATTACTTTGAGGTTATATGGTTCACAAAATGAAAGACTGCATTATGTTTTCAGTTCACCTAGCCTGAATACAACGGCAGAAGGACCAAACGTTAAATCCCGATTTACAGAACATTAAAAATGGATGTTTCATCGTACATCATTCTCTCTTTGATCGTCGCCTTGGTCGTCTACTTCTTCACCACAAGACGGAAACATTCTAAACCCTTACCACCAGGACCTCGAGGATGGGAGCTGGTTCGTGCTTTTCTCGGCTCTCTGAATGGACAGCTCGTGTATCACACACAGACGTGGGCCCGTAAGTATGGAGAGGTGGTCTTCTGTCCCCTGCCTCACTATAACCTACTTATTCTGAACACCCCGTCAGCCACCAAAGAGCTGTTCACGGGAAAAGCCACAGAAAAGTTTGCTAACGACCGGCCCTGGGGCTACGCAGCAGATGTTCTGTGTCATCGGAAATGTATAGGATTTTCTTCCCCTTCTGATCCCGCCTGGACCAAGATGAGGAAACTGTTGCTTACTAAATTGAGGGTGAGTTTGTTACACAATTTCCATCTGTCTTTTTTAATTTTTTTTATTCGTCTTGAATTAAAGTGGGGTAACAATAAAATTCGGCTGCAGACTAATATACTATGAGATACATAAATACAGAGAACAAGAGATAGAGAGATAGACATACAGAATGATAGACAAACAGACAGACAGACAGATAGACAGACAGATAGATAGATCAATCGATCGATCGATAGATGGATAGATAGATAAATAGATAGACAGATACACAGACAGATAGAAAAAGAGAGAGAGGGGAGACAGAAAGAGAGCATCTACGTAAAATGTGTAATTTAGCTATTTGGAATTTTGTGTAGTGTTGGGACGTAACTGGCACTACTACTAACCCTAGCCCAGTTCTTCCAAATCCTAACCTTTGGGATCAAGTTTTTTCCTGTGGAAAGAACGCCACACTTAGGGAGGAGGGGGGGGTGTGGTTAGGGTTAGGGCAAGGGTTGGACTTAGGGTTAGGGCTGATTTAACATTGGTGGTGTCAAAAGAAGCGAAGTCTAGCACCAACGGAGAGAGACCTACATGGCACCACTACACACATAATATAGATAATATAGATAATATCATCTATCTATCTATCTATCTATCTATCTATCTATCTATCTATATTATCTATCTATCTATCTATCTATCTATTATCTATCTATCTATCTATCTATCTATCTATCTATCCATCAGTCTCTCTGTCTGTCTATCTATCTATCTATATGCCTACATATATACAAAAGATATATGCATATATATTTATATGTATGCAACACACACACATACTCACACACAACACAAACACACACACACACAAACACACACACAAACACAAAGACACACAAACACACACACACACGCACAAACACTACGCACAACAACACACAACTACACACACACACACAACACACACACACACACACACAATAACACACACACACACAACAATACACACACACAACACACACGTACACACACGTACACACACCATACATACACACAAACACACACACACACACACATACATATACCACACACTGTGCTTACCTTTGTGTGCAGACTGGCTGGCTCCATTAACAGAACTGTGGCCTCAAGATCTGACATCTAGAGTTCAATTCCAGCCTGCGACATAAGAACTGGCCTGTTCACTGCCCAACATATTGCTCTGATCATTCTCATGTTGTTAGCCTGGTGTTTCACATGTCCTGTTCGACCACACCGTTCAAACACCCCCAATTTCATGAACATTGCCAGAGCATGTATGGCTTTGCACAGGCTCTAGGTGTTTTGCCAGATCGTTACTGGTAGATTTGGATGGAACGTGCATAGAAAAAAACCGAGTTGAAATGAATCTCTAAAGAACAAGTTCCGAATTCTTCGTGTGTGTCACTGTCCCTTTGTCTCTCATTTAGGTTCTCCAACACACCTCTAAATCCTCCAAACTAAGATTACATCATCTAAAACAAGTGTGGCTGCCTGTGTTCAAGGAAACAGGAACCAGGAAAAATAAACACGAAAAAACAATCAGAACGCTATTTGATACAACCAGACAAGGCAGGCGCACATTTTCGGCCAACTGGCCTTTGTCAATCGTAAGATCACAAACAAACAAACACCAAATACAAAAATTAGTAGACAAAGACTGAAATTTCCCTGCTGTTTCGTTGATGTTTGAGTATTTTTCTACACATTGCCAATAATTATAGTAATATGTCTGTCCACTTACTGGCTGCCTGTCACTCTAAGAATCTCAAACAACATCAAAAAACGCTCAGCTTCAGGTAAATTATCAGTTTTGTATCTACTTATCTCTTTGACCACTCCAAATGGACACCCTTGCCAACCTCTCCATTCTGTTTCAGATACTGTTTGTCCACAAATTCCATGATACAGTTATTGCACAGTTGACTGCTGTTCATTTTATGCCTGGTCCATACAACTGGCATGCCCTTTCCCTGCCTCGTGGACAAATACAGAATTTGAAAACACACCTTTTCGTCCAGCAGTCGTTCACTTCTCCAACATCCCCCATACCCACTCCCTTGTCCAACACCCCCCATACCCACTCCCTTGTCCAACATCCCCCATACCCACTCCCTTGTCCAACACCCCCCATACCCACTCCCTTGTCCAACATCCCCCATAACCACTCCCTTGTCCAACACCCCCATACCCACTCCCTTGTCCAACACCCCCCATACCCACTCCCTTGTCCAACATCCCCCATACCACTCCCTTGTCCAACACCCCCATACCCACTCCCTTGTCCAACACCCCCCATACCCACTCCCTTGTCCAACACCCCCCATACCCACTCCCTTGTCCAACAACCCCAATACCCACTCCCTTGTCCAACATCCCCATACCCACTCCCTTGTCCAACACCCCCCATACCCACTCCCTTGTCCAACATCGCCCATACCCACTCCCTTGTCCAACATCACCATACCCACTCCCTTGTCCAACATCCCCCACACCCACTCCCTTGTCCAACATCCCCCACACCCACTCCTTGTCCAACATCCCCCATACCCACTCCCTTGTCCAACACCCCCATACCCACTCCCTTGTCCAACACCCCCATACCACTCCCTTGTCCAACATCCCCATACCCACTCCTTGTCCAACATCCCCATACCCACTCCTTGTCCAACATCCCCCATACCCACTCCCTTGTCCAACACCCCCATACCACTCCCTTGTCCAACACCCCCATACCCACTCCCTTGTCCAACATCGCCCATACCCACTCCCTTGTCCAACATCGCCCATACCCACTCCCTTGTCCAACATCGCCCATACCCACTCCCTTGTCCAACATCGCCCATACCCACTCCCTTGTCCAACATCGCCCATACCCACTCCCTTGTCCAACATCGCCAATACCCACTCCCTTGTCCAACATCCCCATACCCACTCCCTTGTCCAACATCCCCATACCCACTCCCTTGTCCAACACCCCCCATACCCACTCCCTTGTCCAACATCGCCCATACCCACTCCCTTGTCCAACACCCCCATACCCACTCCCTTGTACAACATCCCCATACCCACTCCCTTGTCCAACACCCCCATACCCACTCCCTTGTCCAACACCCCCCATACCCACTCCCTTGTCCAACATCGCCCATACCCACTCCCTTGTCCAATATCGCCCATACCCACTCCCTTGTCCAACATCGCCCATACCCACTCCCTTGTCCAACATCCCCATACCCACTCCCTTGTCCAACACCCCCATACCCACTCCCTTGTCCAACACCCCCATACCCACTCCTTGTCCAACATCGCCCATACCCACTCCCTTGTCCAACATCGCCCATACCCACTCCCTTGTCCAACATCGCCCATACCCACTCTCTTGTCCAACATCGCCCATACCCACTCCCTTGTCCAACACCCCCATACCACTCCCTTGTCCAACATCGCCCATACCCACTCCCTTGTCCAACATCGCCCATACCCACTCCCTTGTCCAACATCCCCATACCCACTCCCTTGTCCAACACCCCCATACCCACTCCTTGTCCAACATCGCCCATACCCACTCCCTTGTCCAACATCGCCCATACCCACTCCCTTGTCCAACATCCCCCATACCCACTCCCTTATCCAACATCGCCCATACCCACTCCCTTGTCCAACATCGCCCATACCACTCCCTTGTCCAACATCGCCCATACCCACTCCCTTGTCCAACACCCCCCTTACCCACTCCTTGTCCAACATCGCCCATACCCACTCCCTTGTCCAACACCCCCCATACCCACTCCTTGTCCAACATCGCCCATACCCACTCCCTTGTCCAACATCGCCCATACCCACTCCCTTGTCCAACACCCCCCATACCCACTCCCTCGTCCAACATTGCCCATACCCACTCCCTTGTCCAACATCCCCCATACCCACTCCCTTGTCCAACACCCCCATTACCCACTCCTTGTCCAACATTGCCCATACCCACTCCCTTGTCCAACATCCCCATACCCACTCCCTTGTCCAACACCCCCATACCCACTCCTTGTCCAACATCCCCATACCCACTCCCTTGTCCAACATCCCCCATACCCACTCCCTTGTCCAACACCCCCATACCCACTCCCTTGTCCAACATCGCCCATACCCACTCCTTGTCCAAACACCCCCATACCCACTCCTTGTACAACATCCCCATTACCCACTCCCTTGTCCAACACCCCCATACCCACTCCCTTGTCCAACACCCCCATTACCCACTCCCTTGTCCAACATCGCCCATACCCACTCCCTTGTCCAATATCGCCATACCACATCTCCTTGTCCAACATCGCCCATACCACTCCCTTGTCCAACATCCCCCATACCCACTCCCTTGTCCAACACCCCCCATACCCACTCCCTTGTCCAACACCCCCATACCCACTCCCTTGTCCAACATCGCCCATACCACTCCCTTGTCCAACATCGCCCATACCCACTCCCTTGTCCAACATCGCCCATACCCACTCTCTTGTCCAACATCGCCCATACCCACTCCCTTGTCCAACACCCACCCATACCCACTCCCTTGTCCAACATCGCCCATACCCACTCCCTTGTCCAACATCGCCCATACCCACTCCCTTGTCCAACATCCCCCATACCCACTCCCTTGTCCAACACCCCCCATTACCCACCCCTTGTCCAACATCGCCCATACCCACTCCCTTGTCCAACATCGCCCATACCCACTCCCTTGTCCAACATCCCCCATACCCACTCCCTTATCCAACATCGCCCATACCCACTCCCTTGTCCAACATCGCCCATACCCACTCCCTTGTCCAACATCGCCCATACCCACTCCCTTGTCCAACACCCCCCATACCCACTCCCTTGTCCAACATCGCCCATACCCACTCCCTTGTCCAACACCCCCCATACCCACTCCTTGTCCAACATCGCCCATACCCACTCCCTTGTCCAACATCGCCCATACCCACTCCCTTGTCCAACACCCCCATACCCACTCCCTCGTCCAACATTGCCCATACCCACTCCCTTGTCCAACATCCCCCATACCCACTCCCTTGTCCAACACCCCCATACCCACTCCCTTGTCCAACATTGCCCATACCCACTCCCTTGTCCAACATCCCCATACCCACTCCCTTGTCCAACACCCCCATACCCACTCCCTTGTCCAACATCCCCCATACCCACTCCTTGTCACACTCCCCCATACCCACTCCTTGTCCAACATCGCCCATACCCACTCCCTTGTCCAACATCGCCCATACCCACTCCCTTGTCCAACATCGCCCATACCCACTCCCTTGCCAGTCCTCTGCTGCCCCCCACACCCCATTCTACTTTTCAATATGAGTGTATTTTATATCCTATAGTAGTTAAGTCGCTGAGAGTGAATGATTGACAGAAAGATAACAGTGTGTATTCTGACTTGATTTATTCATGGCGAGTACGCTCTTTATAATCAGTAGTAGTGGTAGTGGTAGTAGTAGTATAGTAGTAGTAGTAGTTGTAGTAGTAGTAATAGTAGTAGCAGAAGTAGTATTGACATTGCTATTTTTAATTTGTTGTTGTTGCTGTTGTTGTTGTTGTTGTTGTTGTTGTTGTTGTTGCTATTGTTGTTGCCCTTACTTTTTGAAATTGTTTGTGAGAAAGAAATCGATACATTTTGTGTCAGATTTATGGAGACGGTTTGGAGAAGTTTGAGAAAACAGTGGAAGAATCACTGAACGATCTGATGACCACACTGGACAGTGACTGTGGACAGGACATTGAGATGTTTGATTACATAGATGAGTCCTTGCACTGTATCATAGGTATTCTGGTGAGTAGGATTGCAGCTGTGTGTGTGTGTGTGTGTGTGTGTGTTGTGTGTGTGGGGTGTGTGTGTGTGTGTGTGGTGTGTGCGTGTGTATTTGTGTGTGTGTGTGTTTGTGTGATGGTTGTCTTTGATTTAATGTCTATTCACTAAAGTGATTTCAGACACAAAATAAATAAATAAATATACATATGAATAAATAAGTGGGGTGATAGAGAAGGAGTGAAGAGGATATTTGAAAATTGTCAATTTCGATCTTCAGGAATGATTATCCAGAAAACAATTGTTTCGAGGAGGGGAAGGTTAAACTTACAAATAACGTTACCATAATTAACGATTTAAACAAACAAACAAACAAACAAACAAAATTGACAAACATCTAGAAGAAATGAATAGAAATAAAACTAAGAATTGACTAACAATGACAGTGAACAAGTGAAATAATATTTTAAAGGTACTTCGCTATAGGACTTTTTGACAGGCTAACAAAAAATTCATATATTAATGATGATGAGGCAAATATGTCAAAAACTGTCTTCATAGATAGTGTAGGAATATGTCGTTTTATCCTAACGCAAGAAAGATCATGACTATGTATTATCTTCTCTCCACACAGACACACTATGTTCGTGGTGTATTTTGTTTTGAGTGCATTGCTTTGAGTGTTTCGAGTGTGTGTGTGTGTGTGTGTGTGTGTGTGTGTGTGTGTGTGTGTGTGTGTGTGTGTGTGTGTGTGTGTGGTGTGTGTGTGCGTGTGTGTGTGTGTGTGTGTGTGTGTGTGTGTGTGTGTGTGTGTGTGTGTATTCAGTGCAATTTTTATTATATTTTACATTTTCATTTGTTGTTTATTTCATTCAAGCCACAACAGATTTACGATTTAAATTTTCAAGTTGCTGCCTGTGCATGTCCCACCCTCTCTTTCATCGTCCACTCCACAAGTCCATCCAATGTTTTTTCCATGGGTCTTCCTTGTGCTTTTTGCCCTCTAGTTGTCCTGTTGTGGCCTGGTGCTCTACATGTAATTTCACGTGCCTCGTAAAATGTTGCTAGTCATTTCCTGACCTTCTTTATCAATTTTCTTCCTGTGTCTGCCTCCTTCAAGAAAGTCTCGCTTGTTTTCTTTGCTGTCCATAAAACCCTTAACATTCTTCTTAGACACGACATTTCGGCTGCCTCAATTTTGTTCTCGCTTTGCGTGTTGACTGCCTACCTTTCACATCTGTACAACAGTATCGGTTCTATATAACACTGAAGAACTCTCTTCCTGATGTTTGCTTTTCATTTTCTTGACTGCTGTTTTAGTTTAGTCGATTCTGCTGGCTATTTCTAATGTGCATCTGCCGTCTGCAGTCTGGTCATATGACCGTTCACATATATATAAACTTACCTGCCTGTCTCAATGTTGTGCCATTTGCTGTTATTTTGAGTGAGGGGATTTCTTTTTTTTTGTTTTATTGATTACTATGGCTTCAGTCTTCTTGGTATTTAGCTCCTGCACCTTATGGTTTCTTTCTATTTCCATTTTAGTAACACTATTGTGAATCGTTTTCATTTTCTGCAATTAGAACGGTGTCGTCTGAGTAACGAAGATTGTTTATCATTTTCGTACAACCTTTATCTCATGGCATTTTTTTCGGGTTTCTCATAATGGCTTTGCCGTAGAGTGAAAACAGATTTGGTGACAGAACACATCCCTGCCTAACCCTTCTTTTGGTATTTTGTAAACAGCTTATTTCATTTTCTGCTCTCATTGCTGCTCTTTCTTCCCAATGCATATTCCTTGTTATTCTTAGATCCTTTCTATCAACATTGAGCCTTTGGTTGTTCAGTTCTTCGTGTCTTACCTGGTCAAAAGCTTTGGTATAACGGATTAGTGGAGTGGATGAGGACAGAAAGGGTGGGAGATACATTTCCAGCGACAAAAGAGAGATCCATATGGAGGGCCATGATCGCCAACGCCATGCAGCAGCAGGGCACATGATGATGATGATGATGACGAGGAGGAGGAGGAGAGTGCAATGCTGATAACACCGTGGTCTTGGGTTCAGTCCTGTCTCGGATGAGCCACAGTTTTGTCTGGGCTCATTCCGTACGACAACCTTGGAGTCAAAAGAGTCATGTCTGGCGTTCAATCCTACCCCTCAGCAACATAAACGTTGGCTTGCTTTGTTTGCTTCCCCATCAGTTTCAGTTTCAGTTTCTCAAGATAATGTCTCCGTGCTGGAAACGAATTCCATATACACTAACGTCACAGGTGCCATGTGTATGATGATCATGGCACAAGTCTTAAGCCTGCACATAAACACATGAGCTGGCCAGGTGCCTAAGGTCCTACGTAGTCTATGATATATTTAGTCTGTATTTTTTTTAATATTATTAGTACTGTATCAATATGTTTGTGTCCGATTCCCATCATAATGCTTCAATCGTTCTGTTGGCGTCAGTGTTTAATAATGGGTCTTGTGTGTGTGTGCGTGCGTGCGTGCGTGCGTGCGTGCGTGCGTGTGTGTGTGTGTGTGTGTGTGTGTGCGTATGTGTGTAAGTTTCTGTGTGTGTGTGTGTGTTTGTGTGTATGTATGTCTGTGTGTGTTTGTGTGTGTGTGTGTTTGTGTTTGTGTGTGTGTTTGTATGTGTGTGTGTGTGTGTTTGTGTGTGCGATTGTGTGTGCATTTGTGTGCGTATGCGTGTACGTGTTTGTGAGTGCGTATATGTGTTTGTGTGTGTGTTTTTGTGTGTGTATGTGTTTGTGTGTGTAAGTGTGTGTGTAAGTGTGTGTGTGTGTATGTGTGTGTGTAAGAGCAGAGCGCCGCTGGCGCAAATCCAAACTCACTGTAACACAGGCAACTTTTCCAAGCCTCTAAAACAAAAGTATCCACCCTCATTGCATCTGCAAAAACAAGCTATTTCCAAACCAAAATCCTGAATGCCTCTTCTTCAAAAGAACTCTTTACAACCATGAATCATCTCCTTGGCACACGAAAAGACTTACCTCTCCCAACAAAAGATACAAATGAAGAACTCCCATCTGTATTCTCTAAGTATTTCACCACCAAAATACAAA
>JAPXFY010000028.1:33922939-33942939 GCA_030674185.1 Monoplex corrugatus
AACTGTCTTTAGAGCACCAGAGTGTCTAGGTAACTGTCTTTAGAGCACCAGAGTGTCTGGGTCATGTGTCTTTTAGAGCACCAGAGTGTCTGGGTCATTGTCTTTAGAGCACCAGAGTGTCTGTGTCATTGTACTTAGAGCACCAGAGTGTCTGTGTCATTGTACTTAGAGCACCAGAGTGTCTAGGTAACTGTCTTTAGAGCACCAGAGTGTCTGGGTAATTGTCCTTAGAGTACCAGAGTGTCTGGGTAATTGTCTTTAGAGCACCAGAGTGTCTGGGTCATTGTACGTAGAGCACCAGAGTGTCTAGGTAACTGTCTTTAGAGCACCAGAGTGTCTTGGTCATTGTCTGTGTTTAGAACACTAGAGTACCAGGGTCACCACGGGGTATTGTGGACCATATGCTGGAGTACCAGAGTACTGAGGGAGCTGACTGGATGACAGATGACCACGTGAAGGGCATGCTGCTTGACGTCATCGTAGCCAGTGAGTTCCTCAGTCTACAGTAATGAGTACACACAAAATACCGAACTAGAAATTCTTTAATGTTTATATGATTAAGAATAGCTTTTTTTCTCACTTTTTTCCAACAAGTCACTAATTCACTTTTTAAAATTCTTTCATGCACGTCCACACAGCACACACACACACACACACGCACACACACACGCGTGCGCGTGCACACGCACACACACACCAAAACACACATACACCACACGCACACACACATACACACACGTTCGCGCGCAGACACACACACACACACTCGATCACTCACTGAATCACAGTCTCCGATCATATTTACATAAAATATCTGCACTTGTCTATAAATTATATCGATTCATCATGTGTTCTTTGAATGCCCTATTGTATGTGTGACTTACAGTACTTTGAAGTGTTTTTAACATCGTGTAATGATGTGAGCAATACATCCACTTCACACCACACACCCTCAAATTCGGATGACCATGAGAGCAGAGCAGGAACGGTCACTGAACCTGGGAGAACTTTTCACAATGATATAGTGTTGATGTACGTATGCAAAGCGTGGACAATCAACACGATAAATCAGAACAAGATTGAGGCAGTTGAAATGCGGTGTCTAAGAAGAATGTTAAAGAGTAGCATGGACACTAAAGAAAACTGTTTCGTTCTTTCTACAGCCAACTCGGAAGACAGAGCAATGCTTCTTCGTCTTTACTCCCCACTGTCTGATTCTGAACTGTCTATATATATACATTTCACAGTGAACAGCAATCAGTTATCATTTAAACGAATATCATGCCGTGCTGTTATCCGCACGCTGTTTACTGTCAACACACGTCACATCTCCCTTTCTTTAAGGAAACAAAATCGATTAATCATTTTTCCTATCTTTCAGTCCGTACGAAATAAATGTGTTTCCTACCTTTATCACAACATTAACTTAACAAACACTCATTCTTTCTCTCACGCACAGGGCCCAATCATTCATTCACCTCATTTTATCTCTGATCATTATACTATCCATCATCGTCATGTCCATATTTCGCAATGCTTTCAGTTTATCTGATTGTGGTAGAGTCTTCAGTTTCATTCATATTTCAGGAAATCTGGCCTTTTGCTTTGTCTTCCAGATCTTGTTCTGTAAGGAGAACTAACTGGTTCGGGTTGTCCTGTCCTTGTTTGTTTGATAACTTCATCTGGCTCCTTGATGCTGGTTGTCTCAGACATTTTGATGACTGGTGACTGATCAGATGAGTTCTCACGGACAGACGATGCTGGCGTCCTGACATCTGTTCCAGTTCCAGTTTTCTTGTTATCTTCCAGCATCTGTTTTGATGGTACGGTGATTTGCTGTTGCTTGCCCAATGTGTCGCTTTCCTGATGTCTTCCAGAAATCATCCTTCTCTGGACAAGTCGTTGAGGGTTGATTGTCTGCTGAAGCTCCGTTGGCGTGTCTACTTTAGTGACCACGTCCAGTTTTCTCAACCTCTTCAGCTCGTCCTTCACTTTCTCTTGCACTGCTATCGGCCACTTTCTGCAAGGCATCTTCACTGGAGCAATACTGGGGTCTGTTTCTAGGTGTAATTTCCCTTCTAGTTTTCCTTCTCCTTCAAAGACATCGTTGTACTTTGTGAGCATATCTTTTGCATTTTCCTCCTCTTTCTGATTCGCCGCTATCGTTGCAATGTTCTCTTCATTGATCGTCAACAATTGCATGTGCTGTACAGCTTCCAGTCCCAGTACTGGCTTACAGTCCGTTTTGGTGATCGCGAAGTTGATTTTGTATTTCCTTCTGTTCTTGGGGTTTTTCACTCGCAGCACTATCTCCCCCACAGGCTTCATTTCTGTTCCATTGAACATCACAGCTTCTTCTTAGTCTCTTGCAGGTCAGACTTTCTTTCATCTCCTGTGACTTCTCTGTACAGGCTCTCAGACATCACGTTTGTTGTTGCACCTGTGTCAAGAAGAAATGTTACTGGCATCTCATTTATCAGCATTTTTGCTCGTATGTTTCTCTCCTTTTTTCTGGTTTTGTCTTCGATCCCGAGGATTTCATTATCGCTTTCAGTGTCAGTCTCTTCTTCTTCGAAGTGCTGAACTCTTGTTTTCTTTTGATTTTTCTTGGGTGTTCTGCAGCATGAAGCAAGGTGATTATTTCCTCCACAAGCTTTGCATTTTCTTCCAAGTGCTGGACATTTCTCTTTTGCTCTTGGGTGCTTTCCACCACAGTATCCACATTTCTCTCTGTACTCTGGTTTGTTTCCTTTGCTATACTGCTTTGCTGCCTTCTTTTCTTTGAAAGCTTGGACTTCCTGCGTGTCCTGCGTTTTTCTCATCATTTGGACGGTTTGTTGTTGACTTGATTCATGCGCTCTGCACATATCAATACATGCAGTCAATGTCAGCTGTCGCACTTCCAGTAATTTTGATCGCAGAGTCTCGTCATGTACACCCAGTACGATTTGATCTCTCACCAGTCTGTCTTCCAGTGTACCATAGTTACAGGTCTTGATCAGTCTCCGCAGTTCTGCTACAAACTGTTCGATAGATTCTCCTGCTGCTTGATGTCTGCAGTTGAATCTGAATGCTTCGTAAGTTTCATTGGTTGAACCCACACAGTATTCTTCGAATTTCTGGAGAACAGTGTCAATGTCATTTCTTTCAGCTTCATTAGCAAATGCCAATCCTTCATAGATGTCCATAGCATCCAGCCCGATGCAAGAAAGAAAAACTGCTGTTCTGTATGTTGAGTCTTCTTCTGTCTTAGCTGTCCCAAAGCCTCTTGAATTTCCTCCAGCTGCTCTGCAGGTTTCCTCCATTCACATCAAGTTTAGGAGGCAAGGGAATCTTGGCATGTCGTCGACTGGCTTTTCTCTCTTCTTGTTCATCTTCCATGGTTGAACTTTAGTCTTCAATATTCTGGATTTTTGTTGGAGTTCGTAATCCCACTTCTGACACCATGTTTCGTTCTTTCAGTGACCGTTTACTGTCAACACACGTCACAAAAACAAACGAGACAGTCTTGAAAGAGGCAAGCACGAAAAGAACATTAATGAAGAAGATTAGGAAAAGTCAAGCAACGTTTATAGGACATTGTATGAGGCAAGAAAAAAATTGAGCACCTGGTCACAACAGGAAAGCTGGAGGGAAAAAGATCACCAGGTAGACCCACAGTGCAAATATTGGATGGATTTGCAGAGTAGATGAGAACAGAAAGGCTGGGAGATATATCTGCAGAAACAAAAGATAGATTTGTATGAAGGACTATGATTGTCAACGTCATGTGGCAAGGCACATGATACTGATATGATGATGATGATGATGATGATGTATGATGATGATGATGATGATGATGATGATGATGATATGATGATGATGATGATGATGATGAAGAAGAAGAAGAAGATGATAATAATGATGGTATGGGCTTCCGTTTCCAGCTGAGACTGTGTTGGGTGTTGGTCTGGAACTTTGAACAGCATCTGTAAAGTGCCTGAAACCTGATTGTGTGGCCCCAGCATTCTCAACAAACCCATAGCACATAAAGTCCACAATTATTGTTTGGATTTATAGAGGTTTCAAGCGCACACTGTCCCAGTTAGTGGTCTGTTGCACTAATCACTTCGCCTCACTGACTCGTTGCCTCAGCAATATTTTGTTCCCTGCTGCAGGTATCATAGGTCCCACTAATGCCCTCAACACCTGTGTCTTCTACCTGCTTCACTATAAGGATGTCATGCGCAAGATCCAGGAGGAAGTGGACATAGTTGTTGGCCCTGGCCAGAAGCCCACGTCAAAGGATCGCTCTTCGTGTCACTACACAGAGGCGTTCATCTTGGAGATGATGCGTCACTCAGCTCTGATTCCTCTGGGCACGGATCACCTCATTATCCAGGATATTGAGCTGAAGGGATTTCACATCCCTAAAGGAACAGCGGTATAGCTTTTTTTCTTTATTTAATTTGTTTTGGTTGTTTGCATTTTGTTATCCTCATTTTTCTTGCTTTGCCTGGCAATGATTTAACAAGATTGAGGCAGCTGAAATATGGTTTCTCAGAAGAATGTTGAGAGTTCCATGAACAGCAAAGAAAACAAACGAGACAGTCTTGATGGAAGCAGACACAAGTTGATCATTGATAAGGAAGATTAGGAAAAAAACAAGCAACATTTATAAGCCATTCTATGAGAAAACGGGAATTAAAACACCTGATCACAAAAGGAAAGGTGGTAGGAAAGAGAACACCAGGTAAACCCAGGGAGAAAATACTGGACGGACTTGCAGGGTGGCTGAGGACAGAGAGGGTGGAAGATGTGCTTGCAGCGACAAGGGATAGATGTATATGGACGGCCATGGCCGCCAACACCATGTGGCAGGGCACAGGATTATGATGATGATGATGATGATACGTTTTGCTATGGGCCTCCATACAACGACAACGATAACAACAACAACAACAACAAATAAATGAATAAACGTTTCTCCCTTTCCAGGCTACAAATATTGGTTTTAGAATTTGAAATTAGGATCAGACTTTCTTCAAGAGGGGTCAATCACATTCAGACAGTTTTATAAACGCTCCCTAAATGTGCCAGTGATGGACTGGCAGACTCTTTGAGCCTGCACAAAACTCAACGCATTGCAAAATTTTTAAATAGAGAAGAGAATGGGTGGTGGTTAGGGTACCTATAAGACACAAAGCTGGCACACACCACACACACACACACACACACACACACACACACACACACACACACACACACACACAACACACACACCCCCACACACACCACACACACACACCACACACACACACACACACACACACACACACACACACACACACACACACACACACACACACACACACACACACACACACACACACACACACACGACCACACACACACACACACACACCACACACACACACACACACCACACACACACACACACACACACACAACACACACACACCACAAAAACACACACACACACACACACACACACACACAACACACACACACACACACACACACACACACACACACACAGAACACACACACACACACACACGAAACACACACACGTACACACACGCACACACAAACACACACACACGAACACACACACACGCACACACACACACATACACACACGCACACGCACACGCGCACGTACACACACACACACACACACACACACGCGCACGCGCATGCGCACACACAATCACAGACATATACGCACACGCACACGCACACGCACAAATACACACTCACACACACACAACTTACATACACACAAACGCATACACACACGCACAAACACACACACACATGCTCACGCACACACACACACACACACACACACACACACACACATGCACACACGAACATGCACATACTCATGCACACATGCACACATGCACTCACGCACACACAAACACGCACACAGGCACACACACCCACACACACACACACACAACACACACATATGCAGACACACACACACAGACATACAGACAGACAGACAGGCGCACACACACAAACACACACAAACACACCACACGCTGCTAGAATGATACGTTTAAGATGGACAGCCAACAGGTCCCTATTCACGATGCAGGCTGAGACTAAACTCTTGACAGCAGGTATTAATTTCACAGCTCTTTCAACTGAGCCACTTGTATTGCTGAAAAAAGACAACAAAAACAAAAGACTGTAGCTCACCTGAGGATCGAACTCACGAGCCTTGTGTCATCAGTATGGAGTTCTAACCAACAGCTAACACGGCCACTGGGCTTTAGCCACTTCCTTGCCTCCTGTCATGTCAAGGAAAGGAGGAGTGTGTTGCATTGCTCAACAGCAGGTTCTTTATATCACTATGTCCAGACTTTGTGCCCTGGAGACATGTATCCAGTAGGGCAACTCAATAGTCCTTATGGACTGTAGGAGACAGATCAGTGAAATTTTTATCCTTGTTTGGAGTTTGTTTAAAATGGGACTCATCGTACTAGGACAATTTCATACGTGCTTCACCCAAATCTACACTGAAGAAATTGTTGCTACCGCTTATTTAAATTTCTTAATTTCACATTGAGCTGAAGGGATTTCACAAAAGCTTCACTGGTAGCTGTCTTTTCTTTTCTTTCTTTGTTTTTTCCTTTCTGTGTTTCTTTTTCTTTGTTTCTTCCTTTCTGTGTTTCTTCCTTTTTGTTTCTTTTCTTTCTTTTTCCTTTTGATTTTCTCCCTTCTTTTCTTTTCTGCATTATCAGAATATGCCATAACCTTCAAGCATCGTCTTTGCTTTTACTCCATATTTCATTGTATTATTCCTCTGTTCATGGATAAATTTATCCCTTGCGTGCCGACGTTTTTTGACATTCAGTGTTTTCCATGTGCTGGAGAAAAAACTTTGCATCGCTACCAAGTACATTAAAACAACTGTTGCTTCCATGCTTATGGGAATCTATGCATGACATTACACAGAATGGTGTATTAGGCATGACTAAATGTATTTTCAGATGATTTATGTAGTAATTTCAAGAATTACTACATATTTGTAATATTTTGTGGAAATTCCCATAAAAAATCATAACTGCTCACGATAGAAACCAAAAAAAACAGAGGAAAGAATAGAAGATATGACCTTCCTGACGAAATGTCAAAGTGTTCAGACTTTGGCTGACCTCCTACTGACAGATTACTGATTTCAAAGAGTTGCAGTGTGCTAGTTCACTAAGTGGCTTGACCCAGTCAAGTCCTCTGCTGCCTCCATGTCCCCCACCTTCACCCCAATCCATCACCCTCGTCCTCCCCTTGCCACATCTAGTACTACTCATTGAAGTGTTGTGGTATTCTACAATGTCCTCCTGTCTTAATGACTACCTGGCTGAACCTGTCTCTCAGAGACAAAAAAGCTACTTACTGCGTATCTTTCGTCGGCGATCCGGCCGACTTCTTCAGTGCAACTGTTGGGTTGAGAACTGGCTTCAGTGCGCACTGCCGTGAGCGAACTCACGACAGTGCGACTGAATAAGTGAGGAGTACACCGATGGCAGGTTGTGGGTTGTGTCGGCCCCGGTCACGGTTGAGGGTGGAGTTCCTTGCGGCGATGTAAACTGCCTCCTTTACTCCCCTCTGGAACCATCTTGCTTCTTTGTCGAGAACTTGCACACTGTCCTTTTCAAAGTCCTCCTGTCTGTTTGAACGTGTGAAGTTGGTGGCTAGCTACGAGTATTGCATGGGGCCACAAACCCTTTGTGTCACGTGCTCGTAAAATCAATACTTTTCGTGTTGGGTCTGACTGGTGCACATTTCATACCAACAGTAAGTAACTACTACTGTTTTCAACCTCTTCTTGTGTCAGAATTGTCTTCTGAATCATCCTACGGTTCTTGACTCAACTCACATGCTTTCAAATGTTGAAATTATGCAGCATTGCAAGACAGTCCTGGTGTCAGCATTTTGCTGAAAACAAGTTTCTCTTTACATATAAATAAAACCAATCTGGTGAGGGTTGCATAGGTCAAAAGTCATGTAAGCGAAGCCAGTCACTTTTATGAACCCTCTCTGAGACTGACAACATCAGTCAGTGCTTCTCTTCTATTTACATTAGGCTGAAACGTGTGTCAAGCTATCTCTGTAATTTTACGTTTGTAGGCACCACAAAAGGCTCCTAGAGCTCTGTAAATTTTATGTTGACAGCACTTATGGGGTTTATGTGTAAACCAAACGCCCAGCGTATGAATGTCCCCCAGTACAGCATCAACACAAAGTTCAGACTGTTCCAGACCTATGCCTTTACTTTACAGTTCAGAATGGTAGAGATGATGATGAAAGGCGACCTTTCCAAACTGTCAACCTTCCACGCAGAGAACCTTTGAAAAGTGATACAAATCTCTTGGTCCAGTATTATCTCTAATCAGCTATCTACCCAATGCAATGAAAAGACTACAGACATCATCATCATGACAAGACAATGGAGATTATAATTATAATAATAATGATGATGATAATGATGATGATGATGATGATGATGATGATTGATGATGATGATGAATGATGATGATGATGATGATGATGATATTCATAGGTCACCAAATCTGGATTCAAAAATCAAAGCAAGGTGTGCGCTCTCAGCATTTATTAGAGCAGTCACCAACAATACTGACTCTCCAGGGCACAAAGCAGACACAAACTGGCAGGGGGAAGACAGGAGGGGAGTAGGGCATGTGACCCCTGACCCAAGCTGTCATCCTTCCTCTGTCTGTCTGTCTGTCTGTCTGTCTCTCTCTCTCTCACACACACACACAACACACACACACACACACACACACATACACACACACACACACACACACACACACACACACACACACAAAAGATGCTGTGCCAGTATACACTCAAGCCTGTCCAATGAATGACCCTTGGTTCAAGTTGTGATCTTCTCTGTCACACACACATATTCTCTCTCGTTCTCGTTCTCGATTTCTTTACCAAAACTTCAAAAAGGTAAGAAGGTTAATTGGACCTCTAAGGGAGGGACCTGGGAAATGAACTTATATCTTCAATAGTTTTGTGCCAAGGCACGCTGGGCAGATGCCCTGCTCTTCACGATTTTCAACTGCCGTGGGATCTTTAGCATGCACTGGCCAGAAGACACACAGGTCAGACTTATTTTTCACCCCCTTCTGAAGGACGAGACATTCAGTTCGATTTTCTGGTCAAACTGAGAAAAAGAGTAGAGGCTTCTACAGCAAAAGAACTGGAACCTCCAGTTAAGTTATTGACAGGTGAACGTCTTATTCATGCCATGTGGCAGGGCACATGATGATGATGATGATGACGATGATGATCTTACTCTTGTCTTCAATTCAGTAATGCATTTGGTGCTATCTGCTTTACAAACAAAATTGTTATAAAAACTTTTAATTAGGACGACCTGCTGTAGAGTACTAACATACGTATAACATTGGCTTGACATTGTTTCTTTTGTCTCTCACAGGTTGCCAACGCCCTGTACGTGTCCAATAAGAGCTCTGATCTGTGGAGTGACCATGACAGCTTCAAACCAGAGAGGTTTCTGGATGAGGAGGGTCATCTCTTGCCTGCCAACCATCCCAACAGACAGAAGTGAGACTGTATTAGCAGGAAACGTTTTGTTACGTTTCTAGTAAAGTTTTCTATGGCAGGGATGTGTGGATGCTAATCTGGTTGCTTGGTCCTCACTGTACAGGCTTTATATTGCTGCACAGTCTGCATACTTTGTCTTTGCTGGGTGTGCATACAAAAGGTTTCATGTTACCATAATCAGAAAACCTTGACACAACTGACATAATCTTTATGCACGTGGTTTATGTAGTGAGTGTGTATATGCTCGAAGAAAGTTCAGGCGCTATCTGCTGTGTACTTAAGTTGACCCAGGACACCAGTCGCTGTGGTGTAGTGGTTAGCACAATGGACTACAAGCTGGAAGTTGTCAGTTCGAATCTCCATCAGACCTTGTAAGAAATCTTTGTGATTATCTGGCTTCAAATGGCTCATTCCCAGCGTTGTGCGTGCTATGATTCATATTGGGAGGACTTGGACCACACAGTCACGTCTCATCCACTTCACAGATGTGTCATTGAGGGTGTTGTTCAAATATTATGACCAACATCGCAAGTGTCTGTATCTCTTGGGCCGGATTGACGCCAGGATAT
Source organism: Monoplex corrugatus (assembly GCA_030674185.1). Classification (NCBI taxonomy): domain Eukaryota; kingdom Metazoa; phylum Mollusca; class Gastropoda; order Littorinimorpha; family Ranellidae; genus Monoplex; species Monoplex corrugatus. The sequence continues at coordinate 33,933,127 of JAPXFY010000028.1, forward strand.
ATAATGACAGTAGGCATATAGTACAGTGTTGTCACGTGAGTCTCAATCCTAGATGTAACACCACAGCATCATGATTGTCACCCTCATCATAATCATTCAGCATCAACACATTGTAAAAAACTCCTGCCAGCTTCTGTGGTTATTAATCTGATGCAGAAAATGGGACAAAAAAGGTGAGCACAATGGAGGTCTACCTAAGTGCGATAAAAAGTTGACCTAGAAATATCATATCAAAAGAGGGGTCAGGGAGGATTGTGTTCAGTCAACAGATTTGTTTTCACTTTACAGTGAAACCATCATGAAAAACCAAGAAGAATGCCCTGGGATAAAGTTTGGAGGAAGAATGATAAACAACATTGGTTATGCAGATGACACCATGCTGATTGCAGAAAACGAAAAAGACCTACAAAACCGTGTGAATATAATAGAAATAAAAAGCAAATATAAAGGACTGGAGCTAAATAGCAAGATGATTGTAGTCGTGGTGGTCTGCAAAATACAAGAAATCCGCTCATGCAAAATACCAGAAAAAGGCACAACACTGAGAAAGGTTGATAAGTTTAAATATTTGGGAATGGTCATCTCACCAGATGGCAGATCATCATCATCATCATCATCATCAGGTGCCCTGCCGCATGGCGTTGGCGACCATGGACTTCCAACCATCTCTATCTCTCGTTGCCCCAGCATCTCCCCCACCCTCCTCATCCCCAGCCATTCTGCAAGTCCGTCCAGCATTCTCTCCCTGGGTCTACCTGGTGCTCTCTTTCCCTCCAGCTTTCCCATTGTGACCAGGTGCTCCAAATACCCCTTTCTCATGAAATGGCCTATAAATGTTGGTCTTTTCCTAATCTTCCTTATAATAATAATAATAATAATATATTTTATTTATATAGCGCAAAATCTTGATAAAATCAAATCTAAGCGCTGAGCGTATACATGCATACATACCTACATACATATGAGCGTATACATGCATACATACATGCTTACATACTTACATACATAAATCTAAGCTGAGCGTATACATGCATACATACATACATACATAAATCTAAGCGTATACATACATACATACATACATACATACATACGCACATGCATACATAATAATTACAATATTTATATAGCGCAAATCTCGACAAAATCAAATCCAAGCGCCGAAAAGATACACACGCACACACGCACGCACGCACACACACGCACACACACACACACACACACACACACACACACACACACACACACACACAACACACACATGCATGGCCACAAATGGGGAGAAAAGAATAAAAGCAATAAAAGCAAGAATAAAACCAATGGAAAACCACAGAGAGCACATCATATACAATTATATATTAAAACAAAGTGATTCCCCTCCGAGCGGAGACAGGCTGCAGAGGGGGGTTGAGTGAGGTTAGGATTTTATGCAGAGGAGAAAAGGTGAGTTTTGAGAGCGGACTTGAAGGAGGCAAAAGTAGGTTGCTGACGGACTGAGAGAGGAAGTTTGTTCCAGGAGAGTGGACCAGAAACAGAGAAGGCTCGTGGACCATAGGTATTGAGCTTAGTGCGTGGAAAGCGAAAAGTCAGAGGATCGGAGGCAGAGCGGAGGGTACGTGAGGGAACATAGATCTCAAGTAGGCTTGACAGGTAATCGGGGGCTGCGTTATTGAGGCTTTTGTAGCACATGGTGTCTAGTTTGTACTGTATGCGCTTTGATACAGGGAGCCAGTGAAGTTGTGCCAGGAGAGGAGATATGTGGTCAGCTTTTTTCTTTTTGAATGCGCTGTAGGATGTGAATGGTGGAGGCAGGAAGACCAGACAGGAGTGAATTGCAATAGTCAATGCGAGACATTATGAAGGAGAGAACGAGTTTTGCAGTTGTTTCGACAGAGAGATACTTCCTGATCAGGCTTATACGATGGAGATGATAGTAGCAAGATCTGGCAGTTTGAGAAACAAAGTTGTTCATGGACAGGGTAGAGTCAATGCAGACACCAAGGTTTTTAGCTGAATCAGAAATTGGGACTGATGTGTTACATAATGGGAGAGAAAGAGGAGGCAGCTGGGAAAGTTTCTGATGGGTGCCAATGAGGATAGCTTCTGTCTTGTCGTCATTAAGCTGAAGTCCATTGTGTGTCATCCAGTTCTTAATGTCCGAGTAACACTCAGTGGTGCGAGTCAACAGGCGCTGTATATTATCAGGTGAGTCACTATCTTGAAGTTGGGTGTCATCAGCATAGAAGTGGTGTTTTATAGAGTGGGAGTTGATGATGGTGGACAGGGGGGAGGTATAAAGAGTGAAAAGATCAGGGCCAAGGACAGATCCTTGTGGAACACCACAGGTCAGGTATGCAGGTTGAGAGTAAGTGCCATTGATGAGAACAGTTTGTTTTCTGTTTGATAAATACGAAGTGAAAAAGGAGAGAGCAATGTCAGAGATGCCAAAAGTATGATGAAGTCTAGAAAGGAGAATGCCATGGTCAATGGTATCGAAGGCTGCAGACAGATCAAGGAGTGTGAGGAGAGAGACTTTGCCAGTATCAGTTGCAAGGAGGAGATTGTTGAGAATGTGTAGTAGGGCAGTTTCAGTGCTATGGTACTGGCGGTAGGCTGACTGGAAAGGATTGAGGAGATTGTTGGCAGACAGGTGAGAGTTCAGCTGGTTGAGGACGACCTTTTCAAGGAGTTTTGAAAAGAAAGAGAGATTAGAGATAGGCCTGTAATTTTTCAGTTCATTTGGGTCTAAATTGTGTTTCTTGAGGAGAGGGTGAACAATAGCAGACTTGAAAGAATCTGGGACAGTTCCAGTTTGAAAAGAAGTGTTGATGATGTCAGTGATGAATGGGAGGAGAGTAGGGAGACAATCGGAGTAGAGAGAACCTGGAAGAGGATCCAGTTCGCAGGTTTTGAACGACATGGATCTGATTGTGTTGAAAATTTCTTCTTGTGAGACTGGGGTAAAAGTAGTGAGAGGTGTGCCAGAGAAGGAAGGGTCAGGTGGGCATGGTTGACAGGGTGTCCTGTCAAGCCTGTCACGAAGAGTTTGTATTTTGGTGGTGAAATACTTAGAGAATACAGATGGGAGTTCTTCATTTGTATGTTTTGTTGGGAGAGGTAAGTCTTTTCGTGTGCCAAGGAGATGATTCATGGTTGTAAAGAGTTCTTTTGAAGAAGAGGCATTCAGGATTTTGGTTTGGAAATAGCTTGTTTTTGCAGATGCAATGAGGGTGGATACTTTTGTTTTAGAGGCTTGGAAAAGTTGCCTGTGTACAGTGAGTTTGGATTTGCGCCAGCGGCGCTCTGCTCTGCGGCGGGCACGTTTTGCACAGGCTATCTCATGAGTGAGCCAGGGGGTAGGGGGGCGGTCAGGTAAAAGACGGGTTGTGGCTGGAGCATGAGTGTCCAGAAGATGGTGGAGAGTAGTATAGAATTCATCGGCAAGGTTATGTGACTTTTCAGAAAGGAGACGGGAGGCATCAGATGAAAATGTGGAGAGGTCGATAGATTTGAGATTGCGTCGAGTCACTGTGCGCGTGGTACGGGAAGGAGGAGAAATGTCAAGAGAACAGAGAATTGCAGAGTGGTCAGATGGAAGGGCTGAAGTTAGACGGGTAGAAAGAACTAAGCAGTTGTTAGTAGCTGAATTGTGGTGATCACGAGAAATGATCCAGTCAAGAATGTGACCTTTTTGATGGTTGGTTCAGAAATGTGTTGAGTCATATTGTGATTGGACAGAGAGTTGATGATATGTCTTGTGTCATAACGGTGAGTGTTGTCATAGTGGACATTGATGTCACCTAGAATGATGAGATTTCCAGGTAAGAGGCAGTAGTGGTCAAGCAGTTGGTCAAAGTCAGAGAGAAACGTGGATGTGGTGAGTTTGTTGGCAGAGCTAGGTGGAGGTCGATAGACACAGGAGAAGGTGATGGGGTGAGGGGTGGATTGGAAGGATACTTCAACGTGCTCGAAAGAAGGATGGGAGAAAGGCAGAGACTGCGAGAAAGATAGGCGGGAATGGAGTGAGTCGTTGTAGAGGATGGCGATACCGCCACCTCGAGATGAGCGATGGAAAGAAGCAAGCCTGTAACCACTCGGAGTGAGGCTAGCATGTATAGGTTCATGACCAAGGGGGTTAAGCCATGTCTCTGTGATAAAAGCAATGTCAACGTGCTCATCAGCGATAAAATCGACAATGACCTCGGCTTTGCCATCTTTGCATATTGATTGAGCGTTAAAAAGGCATAGTTTAAGTTTATCACAGTCATGTGTCTGCCTCCATCAAGACTGTCTCGTTTGTTTTCTTTGCTGTCCATGGAACTCTCAACATTCTTCTGAGAAACCACATCTCGGCTACCTCGATCCTGCTCTGGCTCCACTTGCTGACTGTCCACGCCTCGCATCCGTACAACAGTATTGGTTCTATATAACATTCAAGGACTCTCTTTCTGATGTTAATTGATAGGCATTTGTTGTAAGAATGCTTGTCATCTTCTTGAATGCTGTTTTGGCTTGGCTGATTCTGCCAGCTATTTCCGATGTGCATCTGCCGTCTGATGAAATGACCGTTCCCAGGTATTTGAACTTATTAACCTGTGTCAAGGTTGTGCCATTTGCTATTATTTTGCACGAGGGGATTTCATGTTTTTTACTGATCACCATGACTTCAGTCTTCCTGCTGTTTAGTTCCAACCCCTTACCTTTGCTTTCTGTTTCTAGTATATTCACAAGGTTTTGTAGGTCCCTTTCATTTTCTGCAATTAGCACGATGTCATCTGCGTACCGAATGTTGTTTATCATTTTCCCTCCAACCTTTAATCCAAGGTCTTCTTCTAGGTTTCTCATGATGTTTTCGCTATATAGTGAAAACAGATCTGGTGACAAAACACAACCCTGTCTGACTCCTCTTTTGATGTTTTGAAAAGAGCTTATATTGTTTTCTATTCTCATTGCAGCTTTGTTCCCAGTACATATTCCTGATTATTCGTAGATCTTTTCCGTCGATATTGAGTCTCTCCAGTTGGTTGATCAATTCATCATGTCGTACCCGATCGAAAGCCCCTTGGTATAGTCATCAAAGCATAAATACAAATCCTTATTCATCTCAATTGACCTCATTATGATAGTTCCCAGGATGTATATGGCATTAATAGTTTCTTTCCCCTCCACAAATCCACACTGTTCTTCTGCTATTTCTCTTTTGATTCTATTCCTTGTCCTCATCATGATTATTTTTAACAGGATTTTTGTTACATGACTCATCAAACTGATTGTTTGATGGAGTTCGCATTCTATAGCCCCTGTCTTCTTTGGAAGTGCAGTGAAAATTGATTTTGACATATCTTTGGGGATTTTTCCAGTGTCATAAATTTCATTTAGGAGGACTGTTATTTTTTCTATGCCAAATTCCTCCAGGGCTTCAATCATCACTGTAGTAATGTTGTCTGGTCCTGGGGCTTTTCCTGGTTTCATCTTTTTCAGTGCTGCTCTAACTTCGTCTTTCATTATGGGTGGCCCTTCAAAATTCTTTTTTATAATGTGTTCTTCGTTTCTGTCATCCTCTAAAGGGTCTTTAATGTACTCTCCCCATCTGTCTAATATTTTGTCTTTTTCCATGATAAGCGTGCCATCTTTCGATTTTAAGCAACCAGTTGATGTGCATGTATTTTTCCTGTGGACAATTTCTTCAATTCGTCTGTACATACCCTGAGGATCCATTTTGTGTCGTTCTTCTATCTCTTTGCATTTTGTGTTCAGCCAAGCTTCCTTAGCTTCATTGCACATATACCTGATTTCTTTGTTTATCTTCCTGTATATCTCCTCGTTTCTCTTTGCATTCCTCCTTTCCTCCATCAGGCCCAAAATTTCATTAGTCATCCAACTCTTTTTTGCTTTTCTATTTGCCTTAGGGATTTCTTCACAAGCTTCATTTACAGAACTTCTCAACGTTGTCCATTGTTCCTCACTGTCACCAACGTCTTCCAGACCACTGAATTTGTTTTGAACATGTACATTAAATTTTTGACGTATCATTTCATCTGACTTTAAGAGTCCAAGGTTTAGTTTGATATTGCTTTTGGTCTGTTTCCTTTTCCTCAATTTCAGCCTAAACCTTCCCACTACCGGATTGTGGTCACTGTTGCAGTCTGCGCCTGGTAGTATTTTTGCTGACAGTAAAGAATTTCTAAATCTTTTGTTGATCAGGATGTAGTCAATTTGATTTTTGGTATTATCTCCTGGACTCATCCAAGTCCATTTTCTTCTGTTAGGCTGCTCAAACCAGGTGTTTCCTACTATGAACTCATTCATCTGTGCCCATTCTACAAGCTTCCCCCCTCTTTCAGTTTGTGTACCAAGGCCATGAGGTCCAACTATATCCTCCACCATATCCTGTCCCACTTTAACATTAAAATCTCCCATTATGACCGTAACTTCTTGTGATTTACATTGGACCTTGGCCATCTCTAAACTTCGTAGAAGTTGTCGATGTCTTCCTGAGTACTTGCGGATGTTGGTGCATACACCTGTATGATGTTGATATCAAAAGGTTTGCCTCCGAATTTGACCAGTAAAACTCTGTTGGACACTGCCCAGTATCCCTTAATTGCTTTTGATTTGTCTTTGTCCATTATGATGCCTACTCCTCTTTCATGTGAATTACCACCAGAATATATCACTGTATATTCCCCTGATGTTATCATGCCTGCCCCCTTCCATCTCACTTCCCCCAGTCCTAAAATACTAATGTTAAGCCTTTCCATCTCCATGTTGATGTTGTCTAATTTACCTTTCTGCAGCATTGTTCTTATATTCCATGTTGCTATTTTGGTGTTGAATTTAATTTTGGTCGCAGTAGCTGGCTGACGGTCAAGTGTCACCTGCGCCGCATGACAGTCCCTACTGGACGAAGGTGCTCCGCAGGAGCACCTATTGACGTCGTTAACTTTCTTCTTTCTCTTTCTCCTGTCCATGGTTTTCCTGGAGAAAAACTACGATGGTGGTTTCCCCTTGCCTTCCATCGGTATTTTTTTAGGGTTAACTCCCTTAGCCTTACTCTCTCCCGAGATGTCCCCAACGCAGTGGAGCTATTTACCCATAGCTTGGGGATCTGGTTCGTGGGCACCAGGGCGTGTCCACACGCCGGTGGGCCTGCATGCCTCACGTCTGGGGGCCAGACCTCCTCCGAGTCCTATGAGATTCAGCCTGAGTCCGTGAGGTGCTCAGTTACCGCCTGTCGCCACGAGGAGGCACAGCGTAGGGCTTGCTGATGGAGAGGCTATGTACTGACAGGAAGAGACTTTCGCCTTGCTCTTCTTTTCGCACAGCAGTGCTAGCCAGCGGTGCAGGCTGAAGCCGACACACTAGACGCATCACATCTGCCAATATGACAAGACAGATGCTCAGAAATAGCCTGCAGAATCGGCCAAGCCAAAACAGCATTCAAGAAGATCTAAACCGTTCTTACCAATACATTCCTATTAATTAACAGCAGGAAGAGAGTTCTTGACTGTTATATAGAGGCGATAACGTTATACGGTTGTGAGGCGTAAACAGTCAACACGAAAAGTCAGAACAAAATTGAACCAACTAAAAAGTGGTTTCTAAGAAGAATGTTGAGAGTTCCATGGACAGCAAAAACAAAAAGAACAAAATACATAAAGGAGATAGTCTTGAAGGAAGCAGACACAGGAAGAGCATTGATAAAGAAGATTAGGAAAAGACAAGCAACATTTATATGGACATTTCACGAGGAAATTGGAATTAGAGCACCTGGTCACAACAAGAAAGCTGGAGAAAAAGAGAACACCATGTAGACCCAGAGAGAAAATATTGGACGGGCTTGCAAGGTGGCTCAGGACGGAGAGGGTGGGAGATGTACTTGCAGTGATAGTATGGATGGCCATGAGAATTAACGTAAGACTGACAAGTAATTAGTGCACGTTGAAGACCCTCAGCAACACAAAAAGTCTTTTAAAAAATCTCCACGTTCATATATAAACAAAACTACACGCATAGAGACAAGTGGGTGGCACAGTACTATGTCAATATTGTTTCTCCAGGAGGAACAATCTACCTTTTACATGGAGCGATTCCTGTTTTGACAACAACAAAAATCCCAGTATGAAGTCTTGATCAGGGCTTGACAACATACAAGTAATTCTCTTCTCGTTTCTTTGCAATCATCTATATTGAAGAAATTTATTTCGAATACTCTGCGCCTAGTGTCTGATTACTGTTTTCATTTTGTTTTGTTGTTTTGTTCTGTTTTCTTTGAATGCAGTGCAATCCTTCTCATTCACTTACACCTTGTTCTTTTAATGAACCAATAAACTATTTTTAGGGTAAGAAATTATCTCTGAAAGTCTTACAGGGAAAATTATCTCTGAAAGTCTTACATGGAACATCAGGCAACTTTATTCTCATGAAACGACAGACATGGAAGGGAAACTACTGTCAACACAGGGAAGATTGTATAAAGGGAAACAAGCGCAAAAAACAAAAAACAAAAAAACAAAACAAACTGAAAATGGATTTTCTCCCTTTGATTATTAAGCACAGTCATGTTTTGTGATGTTGTTTTGTTCTGTGTTGTGTTGTCACTTTCTTTGTGTTTTTTTCTGGCGCCTGTTTGCTTGAACGCGGGCAGTCACACTTTTTTCGTGTTTTTTTTTCTTTCTGGTTCCTGTTTGCTTGCACGCCGGCAGTCACACTTGTTTTGGATATCCATGTTTTTTGTTTGTTTGGTAGGCTTGTTGGTCTGAGATTTTGTTTGTTTGTTTGTTTGTGTGTATTGTGGTTGTTGTTGTTGTTGTTGTTTTGTTTGTTTGTTTGTTTGTTTGTTTTCTGCCTGATGTATTTTACCGTCTCTAAGTCACCATCCCCATGTCCCTGAGTCTGACTCTCCAATACACCTCCATACCTAACAGAACTCGTTTCACCATGCGAGCAATGTATAAAGGGCTACAGAATCTGGGATCATTTTCCACAATGCTTTGATGACGAGAATGGCGATGATCATGATAACGACGCTATCAGTTTCCACTTTGGATAGAGACTGAGTGACAGGGATCATCTTCATAATGTATGACACTATCCTGTAAGCCTGAGAAACACAAACACCTGCAGTGTTTGTTAGAATGTTTAAGCAAGACCTTCAGTAACGGAATTCTGTGTTAATGTTGCTACAGTTGTTGATAAAATTGTGTGGTCTTGTTATTTGTTCCTGTTCTTATTCCTTGAAGTAGATAAAACTTGACTAGTTGGTCAAATCTTGCAAATGAGCTGGTCAGTAAAGCTGCAAAAATAGAACACTGTCGTTGCATTTGTTGTTAGGGTTTTCTATTGTGTTTGTTTCTTTGCTTTGTTTGTTCATTTGCCGGTTTGTTTCTTTGCTTTGTTTGTTCATTTGCCGGTTTGTTTCTTTGCTTTGTTTGTTCATTTGCCTGTTTGTTTCTTTGCTTTGTTTGTTCATTTGCCTGTTTGTTTCTTTGCTTTGTTTGTTCATTTGCCTGTTTGTTTCTTTGCTTTGTTTGTTCATTTGCCTGTTTGTTTCTTTGCTTTGTTTGTTCATTTGCCTGTTTGTTTCTTTGCTTTGTTTGTTCATTTGCCTGTTTGTTTCTTTGCTTTGTTTGTTCATTTGCCGGTTTGTTTCTTTGCTTTGTTTGTTCATTTGCCGGTTTGTTTCTTTGCTTTGTTTGTTCATTTGCCTGTTTGTTTCTTTGCTTTGTTTGTTCATTTGCCGGTTTGTTTCTTTGCTTTGTTTGTTCATTTGCCGGTTTGTTTCTTTGCTTTGTTTGTTCATTTGCCTGTTTG
>JAPXFY010000028.1:33955439-33957939 GCA_030674185.1 Monoplex corrugatus
TTCAGCGTTTTTAATACCTGCTCTCAAAATTGAGAAATCTTTCTATATAGGACTTTATAAATCTATCTTTACTGCAGAACTCTTTGCAATCTTAATGGCTTTGAATTGTATGATAAATCTTCCTAGGACAATTCCCCAGATACTTTTTTGCGTTGATTCAAAATCTGTACTTCAAGCTCTTGAATTATCAAAATTACAAACAAGATCTGAAATGATATTGGAAATTACTCACTTGATTAATAGTTTATCCTTAAGAGGCACTGATATTACTTTCTGCTGGATACCATCTCATAGTTCTTTTCATTACAATGATATGGTTGATAGGGCTGCCAAACGGGGGGCAAAGAGCTCACCAGATTCAAATCATATACAACTTTCCCTCTCATTGCATGAGTGTTATAACTTAGTGGACGCCTACGTATGGAAGCAGTTTCAAGATAAACAGAAAAAGTATGAAAAATGTTACATGAATTTTGAAATTAGCAAAACACCTAAGCGATTCCTTGCCAGCAGAAGTATACAATCCCTTATGTATAGGTGGAAACTTGATGCATTCAAAACAAAATACACCAGGAATGTAGTGTGCCTGTGTGGAAAGAAGATAACACATAGTCATATTCTTTCATGCGGTTCGGGTAAAACAACATATACCTACATTATCAACGAAGACAGTTTCTGACATATTTGCCTCACCATCCTTAACATATGAATTTTTTGTTAGCCTGTCAAAAAGTCCGATAGCGAAATATATTTAACGTGCCGTTACTTCTCATGTTCAGTGTTATGGTTAGCTAATATTACTGTTTCAATCGTTAATTATGATAACGTCATTTGTGAATTTTTCTTTCTTGTCTTGTTTTTCTGGTTCATTTTTTTTTTCCTGAAGATTAACCTTTTGCAAGTTTGTTTGTTGTTGGTTGTTTTTTTTGTTTTTTTTTTTTTGTGTCTAAAATCACTTTAGTGAATAGACATTAAATCAAAGACCACCACCACACACACGCACGCACGCATGCACGTACACACACACGCACACACACCAACCCTACCTGCTTTGCTCTTCTGTCTTACTGCTTCCCTCACCCAACCTATCCACCCACACACAAACAGCACTCACATCCTCTGTCTCTGCAGGAGTCTAGCGTTTGCTCAAGAGGAATTAATTTATCGCACATGGGTAATTCCATATACCCTCCACCCCAATCTGCCGGCAATTATCTGGTAGACTCCAAAACCTTACGTGCTGGCGAGGACTTTAAATGGAAATGGGAGAGGACAGGACCTATTAAACACTAAGATAACTCTACCAGAATCATTGGAGTGTTCAGATGGGCAGTGAACAAACCAACTGTTATTGTTACTGGATGGCACTAAACTCGAGACATCAGATCCTGATATGTCATTCTAACAGATAAACCGATCATTTTCTGGATGTTTGAGATAATGTCATTCTAACAGCTAAACTGATAATTTTCTGTATGTTTGAGATCATGTCATTCTAACAGATAAACTGATAATTTTTTTTCTGAATGTTTGAGATAATGTCATTCTAACAGATAAACCGATCATTTTCTGGATGTTTGAGATAATGTCATTCTAACAGATGAACTGATAATTTTCTGGATGTTTGAGGTAATGTCATTTTAACAGCTAAATTGATATTTTTCTGGATGTTTGAGATAATGTCATTTTAACAGATAAACTGATAATTTTCTGGATGTTTGAGATAATGTCATTTTAACAGCTAAACTGATAATTTTCTGGATGTTTGAGATAATGTCAGTCTAACAGCTAAACTGATACTTTTAAGGCTTCTGGAGGAAGATTGCCATCCTCGATGGCACATTTGATGGTTTTGCAAATGAACATGTCATCTGTCTTGGTAGTGGCTTTGGGGATCTCTCTGTAGGAAGCACTGTCTGCCAGTTGTTGGTTTGCTTCTTTCTGATACAGGTCCTTTCTCCATATTGTGATGGCGGTCAACAACGAGTCCAAAGAGACTAATTTTTATCTGCTCCCCAAAATCCATAAAGCCAGTACTCTAGGACGACCGATTGTCTCTGCTGTGCATGCCCAACAGTACTCATTTCTGACACTCTGGACAATAGCCTCAACACAGCTACGTCCCTGCACAGATTTCAGCAGTGTGGCAAAACACCAGAGATCGACAATACAGGAAATACATGGAGGACTGCATCATCCACCGACTGGGAACAGTCCAGCCGGCGGGCCTGAAACCCAGAACTGCCGACGTGCAACGGTGCCCGGGCCCTTTACTTGTCCTACTAATCCCTGCTGTTTCCCCCTCTTCTCCTCCACCACACCCCCCACCAGTACTGCTCTGTCATTTTTATTTTCTACGTTATTTATATTTTCCACGGCACTTTTATTATCCACTTCTCTTTCACTTGACAAAGGGCCTGGGCTCGAAACGTCGTAAATTATACTCCAAAGTATCTTTTATAAACAGGGTATTTTTTTAATGTTTTGTGTTTTACACTCA
>JAPXFY010000028.1:33962939-33982883 GCA_030674185.1 Monoplex corrugatus
CTGGCATGCACACTCACAAGCACACACACACACGCACACACTCACACTCACACACACACACACACACACACATACACACACACAATTTTTTACAGTGGATTTGTAGATCTATTTCTACCAATTCTGCATACGTGGAACATTTCCTCGCATCAAATCAGTGTGATGGATTGATTCTGCAGTCGCTTAATGTTATCCCAACCAAACTTCCAATTTTCCAAAAATTATCATCCTCCAATATACGACTTTGGGAATATCGGGAAGAAGGTAACCACCGCGATATATATATGTACATATCGTCGTCGGCCTCTTTACATCTCAGGAGATGATAGTCTGCACCAGGAGGCGTTGTGGTCATGACGTGCACTTTCTGCTGTGGCTGTGCAGGCCGATTCTTGAGTGGCAATCTCTGTCACATCTGCCACATACAAATTGAGTCGCTATTGTCTGGTTTCTGGAACGTTACTTGCGAAGAGCCCTTTTCTCATCTGCGCTTTGCGCTCTCCTCCTCTCCGCATTCACAACGCCTTGCTGAACGGCTGTCCGCCACGCTGCCCTGTCTTCCGCCAGAGTCTCCCAAGAGCCTGGGTCAATCCCTGAGCTTCTAAGGTCCCTTTTGCATGCGTCTACAAAGCGTAGCTGTGGGCGTCCTGGAGTTCGCTTCCGATTTGCCAGTTCGCCGTAGAGAACGTCTTTAGGTATGCGTCCATCCTCCATTCGACGCACATGGCCAAGCCAGCGTAGTCGGCGTTGGCTTAGAAGGGCAAAGATGGTCTGTAGGTCCGCACGACGGAGGACCTCTGTGTTGGTCACCTTGTCTTGCCATTGGATGCCGAGGATTCGTCGCAAGCAGCGGAGATGGAAAATGTTGAGCCTCTTTTCTTGGCTGGAGTATGTGGTCCAGGCTTCACTTGAGTAGAGTAGTGTGCTCAACACACATGCTCTGTACACCTGCATTTTGGTGTTCGCAGTGAGACTGCTGTTGGACCAGACCCGTTTGTTCAGTTTAGCCATAACAGGTGAGGCCTTCGCAATTCTGGCGCCGATTTCAGCATCCAGAGAGAGGTTGTCACTTATGGTGGACCCCAAGTACTGAACTTGGTGGACAGTATTGAGGTCGTAGTCTCCAATGTGTAGAGATGGTGGTTCTTCACAGCCTTGGCCTAAGATCTCAATTTTCTTCAAGCTGATTGTGAGACCAAACTCTCTGCAAGCGTGGGCGAAGCGATCAACGAGCCTCTGGAGATCTTGTTCACTGTGGGAAGCCAGCGCAGCATCATCTGCAAAGAGAGCTTCTCTGATGGTCTTCTTTTCCACCTTGGTTTTGGAACGAAGCCTGGCAATGTTGAAGAGCTTTCCATCGGTCCTTGTATGAAGATATACCCCTTCTTCAGATCTGCAGAAGGCATAGGTCAGCAACATCGAGAAGAAGATCCCGAACAGAGTTGGGGCCAAAACACATCCCTGTTTCACTCCGCTGCTGATTCTAAAAGGCTCTGAAGTGGCACCATTATAGCACACAGTGCTATGCATATCCTCGTGAAAAGACTCGATGACAGCTGATAGTCTTGGGGGGCAGCCGATTTTCTTCAAAAGCTTGAAAAGACCACTCCGACTGACCAGGTCGAACGCTTTCGTGAGATCAATGAAGGCGAGGCAAAGGGGCATGTGCTGCTCGCGGCACTTTTCCTGTAGTTGCCGGACAGAGAAGATCATGTCGGTGGTCGATCTTCCGGCCCTAAAGCCGCACTGGGACTCAGGGTAGATGCGAGCTGCCAGCCTCTGAAGACGGGTTAAGACGACTCTGGCGAATGCTTTCCCAACAATGCTGAGGAGAGAGATTCCGCGATAATTATTACAGTCGCTGCGGTCGCCATTGTTCTTATATAGAGTCACTATCCTGGCGTCTCTCATGTCTCTCGGAATGAAGCCTTCCTTCCAGCATAAGCACAAAAGTTCATGCAACTCGTTGAGAAGAGCAGGCTTCCGTCACTTGATGACCTCTGGAGGTATTCCGTCTTCACCAGGGGCTTTTCCCGTCGCCAAACCGTCAATCGCCTTGTTTAGTTCTTCAAGGCTTGGCTCAGCATCCAACTCCTCCATGACAGGCAGGTCCTCAATGGCATTCAGGGCAGCATCGGTGACAGAGTTCTGCGTGGAGTACAGCTCCAGGTAGTGCTCTACCCATCTCTTCATCAGCTTTGCAGAGTCTGTGATGCTTTCTCCTGCTTTGGACTTAAGGGGAGCTGACTTGGAGGCTGCTGGACTGCTGAATACCTGCGCTCAACTGTAGCCAATAGTCGTTGGCGCATCGCCGAGCAGTTTGTTGGGCCTTGTATATATATATGCAAGCTTAATACCACAAATTTATCTAATGCACAACAATGTACTAACATTGTATATTCCACAGCACTTCAAAGAAGACAAGGGCAAATCAAATTATAACAAAAACACAAACTCTTGAAATTTACTTAAACTATCAACCGAAATGGATTAGCAGTCAGGTATAAGCAATCATCACGTTGCACAAGGAAAGGTAGATGCTTTAGCTTAGCCCTGACAAAATTTTACAAACATATGAAGGTAACAACCACGTTACCCAGGACAACGCACACACTCGATTGCTCCATACACAACCCCACACATTCCCCGGTTGGTTTTGATTCCACCCACTGACGGCCCGGCACTGCAGCACGTAGCAAAACGCACAAGAAGGAAGTTCCCTGATCCCATCCGCGAAAATGGCGAATTTCTCACAAAGCCCGATGAGGGACGAAGTGATCTCTCTCTTCACACGCGCTGTAGATAACTGCAGTCACCTTGAGTCGTCAGTGCTTCCCAAAGGAGACCTGATGATGACGGTCGAGCGTAGATTCTGTGCTGTACTGGTTACATGGCACAGGTCTACAAAATCAAATTACTGAGACACCATCCACAACGCCTATCCCTACATGGGAAATGCTAAAAACTACTTCTGATATTGAATATACGGATGCTAAGAAATATGAAAACGTCAACATTTCGATATGCACAGCAAGATAACAGATCGATGAAAAATACCATACCCACCTCCATATTTTTTCTGATGGATCAGTCTTAGAAAACAAATGTGCCAGAGCAGCATTTATGTTTCACAATTTAAATAAAAAAGTCAATTTTCACTGGGGCAAATATATTTATATCTACAGCGGAATTAGTCGCTATTATACAAATGTTGCATTATCTAGTAAACCTTAAACCTGTATCTTTCAAAGCAGTTCTCTTTGTTGATGCCTTTGATCGAGTCAACAGAGACAAGCTATGGAAGGTCCTCGAGCAGTACGACGTCAAGGGCCAGCTGCTAGACAACATTCGGGCCATCTACGTCAACAGCAGGAGTGCAGTCCACACCGCCAGTGAAACATCTGACTGGTTCCCAGTGACATCGGGAGTAAGGCAGGGCTGTAATCTCTCCCCCCTTCTCTTTGTGATCTATATGGATCAGATTACGAAGGAGGCAAACCCAGACCCTGAGGCACTCAATGAACTCATGATTGCGGACGACCAGGCAATGGTGAACAATGACAAGATACAGCTACAGGAGCACACAGACCAGCTCAATGAAAGCTGTGAGACATACGGCATGAAGATCAGCGTCAGCAAGACCGAGGTCATGACTGTCAGTAAGAGACCAAACAAACTGGATATCAACATCAACGGAACCCAGTTGAAGCAAGCCAGTGAATTTAAATACCTGGGCAGCATCTTCACTGAAAATGGCAAACTAGACAGAGAAATCGAGACCAGATGCCAGAAAGCCAACGCAGTCAGCTACCAACTTGCCCCTCTCCTGAAACACCCCAGCATTCCCACCAGCACTAAGGCGAAACTCATCAACGCCATTTTTCTACAATGCTGACATACCAGTGCCAGACATGGTCCCTAACTTAAGTCCTCGAGAGAAAACTGGTCACCTGTGAAATGAAATGCCTAAGGAAAGCAGTAAACAAGACAAGGCGGGACAAGATCAGAAATGAGGTGATACGAGACATGGTAGGAGCAACACCAATCCTACAACACATCGAACATATGAGGATCAAGTGGTTCGGACTCCTCACACGTATGCCCCTAAACCATCCAGCTCTTCGGGCATACAACACCAGATACTCTGGCTGGAGAGCCAGAGGAAGACCAAGACGACGATGGAGCGACTCGGTGGCAGACACCCTCAGAGCTCACGAGATGTCCCTTCTCCAGGCCACCCGCCTTGCTGCTGACAGACGACTGTATCTACCCGCGACGCCCACCGGTACAAGCGGAAGGAAAAAGGAAAAGTAAAGTAAGTAAGTCTCTTTGTTGATCAAAATCTGTATTATATGCCTTACAGTCTTTCGATACAGACACAAGACCTGACTTAATCACTGAGGCAAATCATCTGATACATCGTTTAAGGATAAAAGGTATGTATATCAGTTTATGCTGGGTTCCTTCTCACGTTGGTCTTCACGGCAACGAAGTAGTTGACAGAGCAGCTATACAAGGTGCACACAACTCTGATAATACTATAGAATATCATATTTTATATTCTGTTAAACAAGTTTGCAGCTTGCTAGAATCAGCCTCATGGATTCGTGTTTATGAACATTTCAATGAAAAGTTTGTGACACAACAAATGATAAAACTTTCATTCCAAAATGTATGTAAAATATTGCAGTATTCTTCCATTTATCATTTGAGATCGATTGTATCTGTTATTTTCGTATTCAGCTAAACGCATTGAAACAAAATATTGTAACAATGTCAAGTGTATTTACGGTGAACAGTTCACATTGTTTCACTGTTTACTTTACTGCAAAATGCTACGTTCCTTTTACCAAAATGTTTACTCAAGAATACTTTTCTGAAACTCATTATAAAGAAATAACTTCAGATCAATCTTTATCAGTTAAAATTTCAACATCATTGGTTTACAGTCCTGTTAATGCATTACTTTAAGATTTGAAGTTTGTACTTGAGCGTTAAATTTTCCATTCACATTGTTGATGTTAATTGTTAGTGTTACGTTCTTGTTCCATTTTTCTATTTTCCCACCTACTTATGTCTTTTACTCTCTGCCCCCAGTCTTTAGCCCGACTGTCATCCTCCATATTTTCCCAGTTTAATATCACTCATACTTAAAAGAATGAACACACAACCACACACACACACACAAAACTCCTTACACACATACACAACAAATCACACACACACACACACACACACACACACACACACACACACACACACACACACACACACACACACACACACACACACACACACACATATTGTTTCGTTCTTTCTACAGCCAACTCGGAAGACAGGGCAATGCTTCTTCGTCTTTACTCGTCCCTGTCTGATTCTCAACTGACTATATATACATTTCACAGTGAACAGCAATCAGTTATCATTTAAACGAATAGCATGCCGTGCTGCTATCCGCACGCTGTTTACTGTCAACACACGTCACATCTCCCTTTCTTTAAGGAAACAAAATCAATGAATCATTTTTCCTATCTTTCAGTCCATACGAAATAAATGTGTTTCCTACCTTTATCACAACATTAACTTAACAAACACTCATTCTTTCTCTCACGCACAGGGCCCAATCATTCATTCACCTCATTTTATCTCTGATCATTATACTATCCATCATCATCATGTCCATATTTCGCAATGCTTTCAGTTTATCTGATTGTGGTAGAGTCTTCAGTTTCATTCATATTTCAGGAAATCTGGCCTTTTGCTTTGTCTTCCAGATCTTGTTCTGTAAGGAGAACTAACTGGTGCGGGTTGTCCTGTCCTTGTTTGTTTGATAATTTCATCTGGCTCCTTGATGCTGGTTGTCTCAGACATTTTGATGACTGGTGACTGATCAGATGAGTTCTCATGGACAGACGATGCTGGCGTCCCGACATCTGTTCCAGTTCCAGTTTTCTTGTTATCTTCCAGCATCTGTTTTGATCGAATGATGATTTGCTGTTGCTTGCCTGATGTGTCGCTTTCCTGATGTCTTCCAGAAATCATCCTTCTCTGGACAAGTCGTTGAGGGTTGATTGCACGGCATGATATCTCTGTTCGTTTCATCTCAACCTTCTCCTTGTTGAGTTTGATTCCAGTCTCTCGGCATCGTTGTAGCAAACGGTTCAGGTTGGTATCATGAACTTGTGCTCCTGCTTCGTCGGTTGGTCCTCTGCCAAAAACAAAGATGTCATCATGAACCGCCACCACGCCTGGCAGTCCTGCCAGAGCGATGTCAATCCTCCTCTGGAATTCTTCTGGGGCTGGCGAAATTCCAAAGGGCATTCGTTTCCATCGGTATTTGCCAAAAGGCGTCTCAAATGTTGTCAGGTAGCTGCTGTCTTCGTCCAGTTCAACGTGCCAAAACCCGTTTTTCGCGTTCAGGTGTGTGAAGTATTTTGCACCTTTAAGGAGAGGCAGTACGTCATCAATGGTTGGCATGGGTACTCGTTTCTCCTGAGGGCTTTGTTCAATGGCTTAGGGTCGATGCACAGTCTGACTTTCCCATTGCTCTTTGTTGTTACGACCAAACTACTTATCCACTCCGTTGGCGTGTCTACTTTAGTGACCACGTCCAGTTTTTTCAACCTCTTCAGCTCGTCCTTCACTTTCTCTTGCACTGCTATCGGCCACTTTCTGCAAGGCATCTTCATTGGAGCAATACTGGGGTCTGTTTCTAGGTGTAACTTCCCTTCTAGTTTTCCTTCTCCTTCAAAGATATTGTTGTACTTTGTGAGCATATCTTTTGCATTTTCCTCCTCTTTCTGATTCGCCGCTATCGTTGCAATGTTCTCTTCATTGATCGTCAACAATTGCATGTGCTGTACAGCTTTCAGTCCCAGTACTGGCTTACAGTCCCTTTTGGTGATCGCGAAGTTGACTTTGTATTTCCTTCTGTTCTTGGGGTTTTTCACTCGCAGCACTATCTCCCCCACAGGCTTCATTTCTGTTCCGTTGAACATCACCAGATTCTTCTTCGTCTCTTGCAGGTCAGACTTTCTTTCATCTCCTGTGACTTCTCTGTACATGCTCTCAGACATCACGTTTGTTGTTGCACCTGTGTCAAGAAGAAATGTTACTGGCATCTCATTTATCAGCATTTTTGCTCGTATGTTTCTCTCTTTTTTTCTGGTTTTGTCTTCGATCCCGAGGATTTCATTATCGCTTTCAGTGTCAGTCTCTTCTTCTCCGAAGTGCCGAACTCTTGTTTTCTTTTGATTTTTCTTGGGTGTTCTGCAGCATGAAGCAAAGTGATTATTTCCTCCACAAGCTTTGCATTTTCTTCCAAATGCTGGGCATTTCTCTTTTGCTCTTGGGTGCTTTCCACCACAATATCCGCATTTCTCTCTGTACTCTGGTTTGTTTCCTTTACTATACTGCTTTGCTGTCTTCTTTTCTTTGAAAGCTTGGACTTCCTGCGTGTCCTGCGTTTTTCTCATCATTTGGACGGTTTGATGTTGACTTGATTCATGCGCTCTGCACATATCAATACATGCAGTCAATGTCAGCTGTCGCACTTCCAGTAATTTTGATCGCAGAGTCTCCTCATGTACACCCAGTACGATTTTATCTCTCAACAGTCTGTCTTCCAGTGTACCATAGTTACAGGTCTTGATCAGTCTCCGCAGTTCTGCTACAAACTGTTCGATAGATTCTCCTGCTGCTTGATGTCTGCAGTTGAATCTGAATGCTTCGTAAGTTTCATTGGTTGAACCCACACAGTATTCTTCGAATTTCTGCAGAACGGTGTCAATGTCATTTCTTTCAGCTTCATTAGCAAATGCCAATTCTTCATAGATGTCCATAGCATCCAGCCCGATGCAAGAAAGAAAAACTGCTGTTCTGTATGTTGAGTCTTCTTCTGTCTGTGTTGTCACAATTTCATAGCTGTCCCAAAGCCTCTTGAATTTCCTCCAGCTGCTCTGCAGGTTTTCTCCATTCACATCAAGTTTAGGAGGCAAGGGAATCTTGGCATGTCGTCGACTGGCTTTTCTCTCTTCTTGTTCATCTTCCATGGTTGAACTTTAGTCTTCAATATTCTGGATTTTTGTTAGAGTTCATAATCACGATTCTGACACCATGTTTCGTTCTTTCTACAGCCAACTCGGAAGACAGGGCAATGCTTCTTCGTCTTTACTCGTCCCTGTCTGATTCTCAACTGACTATATATACATTTCACAGTGAACAGCAATCAGTTATCATTTAAACGAATAGCATGCCGTGCTGCTATCCGCACGCTGTTTACTGTCAACACACGTCACACACATATATATATATATATATATATATATATATATATAATATATATATATACACAAAACGCCGTACACACACCACGCACACACGCAACATACAACACACACACACACACACACACAACACACACACACACACACACACACACACACACACACACACACATACACACACACACAAACCTACACACACACACAAACTCACTTCACACACACACAACTAATTACACACACACACACACAATAACACACACACACACACAAAACTCTTACACACACACACACAACAATCACACACACACACACACACACACACACACACACACACACACAACACACACACACATACACACACACACACAAACACACCAATAACACACACACACACACTTTCTGATATACTTTAATCGAAATTTTATGGTGTTGAACGTTCATGATCAAGCAGAATGTTGCAAGTCATCATGACAAGTCATGTTACCCCTTGTCTGCTTATGGCAACATGACATTTTTTGTGTAAAAATCAGACCACTTATCCTTTTTTCCTAACAGCTCGTGTTTCGGCAACAGTCTCGTCAAAGGTTAAGTTTTGTAGGTAGGTCAAGTTTTTCACACGACCTAGGCTGTGGCTGATAGCGTAGTTTTTAACCCGTCGACTGTTCTCCTGTCAGCATTGTGACAGCTGTGAACATGTCCACTCCTTTTCTGCTTTATCTTCCCTGTTGAAGAAAGTAAGGCAGCCACTTATGCTGGGCAGACTGCAGGCTACAGGCTCAAAATTTTCAACTTGAGAGTGTTCATTTGCTTGCATTCATGCAAGCCTGGCAGTCGGATTGGAAAGCGTGTGTTCTGCCTTAGAGCCAACCAGGGCTCGTGTTTTCTGGGTAAGATAAAAGCATGATGATGTTGTTTCATAACGACTGGAGATGGGTGTATATGGCTCAGCTCCCAAACTCAGATTAACTCTTTTCACATGTATAGTGATCAAAAGCTTTAAGAGAAATTTGATACACTCTTTCCTCTTTTCTTGTCGTCCTGTAATTCCATGAAGAGTCACTGATGTGCTGTACTAAAGAACTGTTCACCAGGCTCTTCCAGCTCTGTCGACCATGTGTTTCTGCATATGATTTCTCTGTCCATTCTGCAATGTTTTTGGTAGATGTTTTTGTGTCTTTCCTTCCCTCTTGGCCATACCAACATAGTACTTCTTTTTCTTAATTGATTTCAGATCTTCATATGGTCCACTGTGCTATTGATGTTTTGGCACACTTCTTCGTTGGCGATCTGTTCAGTGTCTGATGTTTAGTATCTTGCAATAACATGTTACTTCCAGGCCTTGGATTCTCCTTTCTAAACCTGTTTTGAGGGTCCTTGTGTCACATTCACATGGAAGATGACCTGTACAGTGCATGTAAGAGTCTGATCTCGTGTTTCATGGATATGTTCTTGTCCTACCAAACAGGTTTCAGTCTGGACAGTTCTGTTGGTGTCTTTGCTGCCCTTGAGAGTATTTCTGACTTGGATCCCTCATTGCTGATGATGGATCCTAAGTATGTGAATTGTTGAACAGTTCCTAGCTTCAATCCATAGACAGTTATATCAGAAGTGTTGGCGGTGTTGTGGCTGGTCATCAACTTGGTCTTCTCACCGCATCATGATTTCCATGCGTGTGGATATGCCCTGGTGCCCACTAACCAGACCCTAGCTATGGGTAAATAGCACCACTGCCTTGTGGATATCTCGGGAGAGAATAAAGCTAAGGGAGTAAACCCTGAAAAAATCACCCCTACTGCCTTGTAGGTTGTCATGGGAGCGACAAAGGCTATCGGAGAGACTGTACACAAACTGATGGGAGGCAACAGGAAACCAACACCGTACTTTCCCAAGCAAATTCATGGCCAGACAAAACAAGAAAAATGATGGGAGGCAACAGGAAACCAAGATACAAGATACAAGATACAAGAATTTTATTTAGCCCAAAGCATCACAATGGGAAATTGTTTTGGCATTCGCATTAAAATACATATAGGCACAAGAACGCATAAACACATGTACACACATACTCTTACTCTCTCTCACTCTCTCTTTCACTCCTCTCTCACCCTCACCGTACTTTCCCAAGCAAATTCATGGCCAGACAAAACAAGAAAAATGAGGATAACGACGTAAATAGGAGCTCCTATGGAGCACGTTCATCCGGCAGGGACCGTCATGCTACTGTGTTAAATCTAAAAAAAAAAAAAACCAAAATCGCAACATGGAATGTGAGGACATTGCTGCAAAACGGAAAATTCGAGAATGTCAGAATGGAGATGGAAAGGCTTAACATTAGTATTTTAGGACTAGGGCAAGTGAGATGGAAGGGGTCAGGCATGATAGCATCAGTTGAGCATACAATAATATATTCTGATGGAAACACACATGAAAGAGGATTAGGCATCATAACTGACAGGGACAAATCAATGGCGATGTGTCCAACAGAGTTTTGCTGGTTAAATTGGATGGCAAGCCATTTGATATCAACATCATTCAGGTGAACACACCAACATCTGCAAGTACTCAGGACGAAACTGACAACTTCTACGAAATATTGGAGACGGCCAAGGTTCAATGTAAATCTCAAGAAGTTACAATGACAATGGAGATTTTAATGCTAAAGAGGGACAGGATAGGGTGGAGGATATAGTAGGACTTCATGGCCTTGGTACACAAAATGAAAGGGTAGGGAAACTTGTAGAATAGGCACAGATGAATGAGTTCACAGTAGGAAACACCTGGTTTGAGCAGCCTAATAGACGAAAATGGACATTCTGTTCTGTTCTGTTCTATAATTGCTAAACCTCCCTTCAGGAGTATCGCAGCGATGGGTGGTGGCGCTGTTATAGACGCGCTGTCGTAGGAGATTTGAGCCTCGATTTGAAGGATGTAACAGTCAGGCTCTCCACTACTTCTGCAGGAAGGTCGTTCCAGGGTCCAATGATGCTGACGAAGAAGGAGTGGCGATATGTCGTGGTTTTGCTTTGGATCGACTTGTATTTGTAAGGGTGTTTGGCTCGGGTTCGGGGGTCTGCTGGGATTAGGATGTTGTCGGTGGGAACTTCTGCCAGGTGGTTAATAATCTTGTACAATAAGATGGGTTTGGCGTCCCTCCTACGGTCTGCGAGGCTGTCCCAGTTTAGCATTTTCAACATTTCTGTGACACTGCTGTTGTAACTGTAGTCGTGGAACACCATCCGCGCACCACGACGCTGCACCATCTCCAGAGAGTCGATATCTTTACGAAGGTGCGGGTCCCAGACCGTACAGCTGTATTCGACGATCGATCTGACTAGGCTGAGATAGGCCTGTTCACGCAACTTGGCCGGGGCATCTTTCCGATTACGGTGGACAAAGGCAAGATTCCTGTTCGCCTTCTTAGAGATGCTTGCGATGTGAGAGGACCACTGTAAATCACTTGTGATGTTAACGCCAAGGTATTCGGCCTTCTGGACCCTTGAAGGATCTGCCCTCTGATGGTGTAGAACTGTCTCATTGGGTCTTTTCTACGAGACACCCTCATAACCTCGCACTTGTTCGCATTGAATGTCATGCCCCACGTTGAGCACCAAATCGTGAGAGCATCCAAATCTGTTTGAAGGGCTTTCTGGTCGTCGGTATTGCAGATGGGACGATACAAAAGGCAGTCATCTGCGAATACTCTCACATGCGAGGTGACGTGTTGAGGCAGATCGTTGATGTGAAGAAGGAAGAGAATAGGACCTAAGACGGTCCATTGGGGCACACCTGAGTCCACATGTACTGGGTTGGAGTGGACGCCCTCGACAACCACACTCTGCTGGCGATTCTGTAAAAAGTTGGAGATCCAGGTGTGGATACAACCGTTAATACCATAATGGGCGAGTTTCCCAAGCAGCTTTTTGTGTGGCACGGTATCGAACGCTTTACTAAAGTCCAACATGGCAATGTCTGTTTGGGTGTTACTGTCCCAGTAGCGTAGTGTATCATGCATGGTGGTTAACAGCTGAGTTTCGCAGGATCGTACCTGGCGAAAACCATGTTGGTACTGAGTCAATATATTATGAGTATCAATGTGATTTGCCAAATGTTTGCAGATTATATGCTCAAGCGTCTTGCAAAATATACTTGTAAGGGATACCGGCCTGTAGTTTTGTGGTTGGTGTCGACTTCCTGTTTTGAAGACTGGAGAGATATAAGCTTTGGTTCAATCTTCAAGGAGAGTACCTGTCTCGAGAGATTGTGTGAAGAACGCTGTGAGTGCTGGTGATATTTCACTTGCTACCTCCTTTAGGAACCTGGACGGGATGCAGTCTGGGCCAGCCGCTTTCCTAGGGTTGAGGTTCTGGAGTAACTTCCGCACTCCTTCCGCGATGATAAGGCTGTTGATGGATGGGGTGACTGGGCCCTCAAGCTGTGGGATTGCGCCGTCATCCTCTTGGGTGAAGACAGATGGTACTGTATACTTAGGATCTCTGGCTTTGTCTTGCTGTCGTTAGTGAGCGATCCATCATGTTTTAGCGGAGAGATACCTATATTGTCCTGTCTTCTAGCCTTGATATAGCTCCAGAAGGGTTTAGAATCATGGGTTTCCAGGCCTTCAATAAAGATGTTATTCAAGTAGTCCCAGTGAGCTCGGTTCAGGGCCTTGAGGGTTGCTCTCTTATGTGCTTTGAAGGTGGACCAGTCCTGTTTTTTCCCAGAACGTTTGGCTTTGTTGTACAAGCGGCGTTTCTTGCGGCACATCCTCTTCAGTTCTGGAATGAACCAAGGTAGGTTGTAGCGGCTACTTGTGGTTTTAGTTGGGATATAAGTGTTCATCATGTCGTTGATGTGACCTTTAAGCAGTTGCCAGTTTTGCTCGACTGAGTGTTCGGGTAGTTCCTCTAGGAATTTATGCATGAAGTCAATCAACTCCGACTTGATCCTCTCCCAGTCAGCCTTACTCCACTGATGGACGACACGAGCCTTCTTTTTGGTATACTAGGGTTTCATGTCACTATCCACCAAGATGATGTCATGGTCTGAGATTCCTGGCAAGAGGCACATCGATCTGGTGAGATCGGGTTTGTTGGTACAGAAAAGATCCAGTACATTTCCCTCTCGTGTTGGCTCTCTCTGCATCTCTGTAGTTATATTGTCTGGATGAGTCCAGGAGATAATACCAAAAATCAGATTGTCTACATCCTGATCAATAACAGATTTAGACATTCTTTGCTGACAGCAAAAACACTACCAGGCGCAGACTGCAGCAGTGACCACAAACTTGTAATGGGAAGATTTAGGCAAAAAAGTAGCGTACATGTTCAAAACAAATTCAGTGCTCTGGAAGACGTTGGTGACAGTGATGAAGAATGGACAAAGTTGAGAAACTCGATAAATGAAGCTTGTGAAGAAATCCGTAGAGTTGATAGAAAAGCAAACAAGAACTGGATGACAAAAAAGAAATTATAGGCTTGATGGAAGAACGGAGGAAGGCAAAGGGAAAGGCGATATACAGGATGACAAACAAATAAATCAGGAATAGGTGCAATGAAGCTAAGAGGAAGCTTGACTGAAAACAAACTGCAAAGAAATATAAGACCAACAAAAAACGGATCCTCAAGGTATGTACAGAAGAACTGAAAAAATTGTCACAGGAAAAATACGTGTATATCAACTGGTTGCTTAAAATCGAAAGATGGTACGCTTATCGTGGAAAAAAACAAAATATTAGATAGATGGGGAGAGTACATTAAATACCTTTTTGAAGATAACGGAAACGAAGAACACATTATAAGAAAGAAAGTTGAAGGGCCACCCATAATGAAAGATGAAGTTAGAGCAGCACTGAAAAAGATGAAACCAGGAAAAGTCCCAGGACAAGACAATATAACTACAGAAATGATTGAAGAGCTGGAGGAATTTGGGTATTGAAAAAATAAGTCCTCCTAAATGAAATTTATGACACCGGAAAAATCCCCAAAGATATATTAAAATCATTTTTTATTGCACTTGCAAAAAAAAAAACAAGGGCTATAGAATGCAAACTTCATCGCAAATCAGCTTGATGAGTCACGTAAAAAAATCCTATCAAGAATAATCATGACGAGGACAAGGAATAGAATCGAAAAAGAAATAGCAGAAGAACAGTGAGGATTTGTCGATGGTAAAGGAAGTATGAATGCCATAGACATCCTAAGAATTATTATACAGAGGTCAGTGGAGTTGAATAAGGATTTATGTTTATGTTTTGTGGATTAAACCAAGGCTTTCAATCGGGTAAGATATGAAGAATTGATCAACCAACTAGAAAGACTCAATATTGATGGAAAAGATCTACGAATAATCAGAAATACGTATTGGGAACAAACAACTGAAATGAGAATAGAAAACGATTTAAGCTCTTTCCAAAATATCAAAACAGGAATCAGGCAAGGCTGCCTTTTGTCACCAGATCTGTTTTCACTTTACAGCAAAAACATCATGAGAAACCTAGAAGAATACCCTGGATTAAAGGTTGGAGGAAAAATGATAAACAACATTCGATACGCAGATGACACCGTGCTAATTGCAGAAAATGAAAGGGACCTACAAAATCTTGTGAATATAATAGAAATAGAACGCAAAGGTAAGGAGCTGGAACTAAACAGCAAAAAGATTGATATCATGGTAATCAGTAAAAAAAAAACATGAAATGCACTCATGCAAAATAACAGCAAACAGCACAACCTTGAGACAGGTTGATAATATTAATCAAAGAACGTAACTCTTAAGAGTCACGTAGGAATTATCTCCCATGTTGTAGAACTTCTCAAATCTAACACAGTTTGCGCTACCCATTCAGCTAGCATAGAAGCAGATACAAAGCAAAAAAATAGAGTGTTCTGTGCTTACGGTTTTTGTGCTTTGCATCTGCTTCTATCCTACTGTCATGCTTGTACACATGCTCACGCAATCAGAACATCTATAAAGCACTCGTCCATCACGCAACCGCACGCTCTCCTTTCAACCAATGGCACTAAAAAGATTGTGATATGATTTTTTTTTATACATTTATTTCTACAAACTTTCACACATTACACATACAACAAACAACATTCACAAACACGCACCTTCATATAAAGTCTTTTCTTTCTGTCCTCCTCCTTCTTTGTCTCCTCCTCCTTCGTCATTTCCTCCTATTTCTTCTTCTTCTCCTATTTCTTCTTCTCCTCCTTTTTCTTCTTCTCCTCATCTTTCTTCTCCAGCTCCTCTTTCTTCTTCTCCTTCTCTTTTTCTTCTCCTCCTTCTTCTTCTTTTTCTCCCTCCCTCTCCTTCTATTCTTTTTTTTCTTCGCTTTCTTCTCCTTTCTTCTCCTTCCTCTTCTTCTTTGCCTTTTTTTTCTTTTCTACCTCTGTTTAGCTTTCTTCTTCTTCTTCTTCTTCTTTTTCTTCTTCTTCTTCTTCTTCTTCTTCTTCTTCTTCTTCTTCTTCCTCTTCTTCTTCTCCTCCTTCTCCTTATTCTTCTTGTCCCTCTTCTTCTCCTTCTCTTTCTTTTCCGCCTTCTTTTTTATTTTCTTCTTTTATCTTCTTTTTCTCCTTCTAATTCACTTTATTTCTCTTCTTCTTCTTCTCCCTTCTTCTTTTTCACCTTCTTCTTCTCCTTCCTCTTCTTTTCCTTTTTCTACTTCTTTCTTTCTTCTTTTTTTCGCCTTCTTTTTCTTTTCTACTTCTTTTTCGCTTTCTTCTTCTCCTTCTTCTTTTTGCCTTGTTTTCTACTTCTTTTCTTTCTTCTTCTTCGCCTTCTTCTTGTTCTCCTTTATGTTTCTGTTTCTTTTTCTTTTCCTTCTCCTTTTTCGCTTTCTTCCTCTTGTTGAGCTCCAACGAACAGTTCTTTCTCTCAGACTGTTTTGGGCGAAGTGTCTACAGTAAAAACCCATTCCACCCAAGTCCCAGCTTGGGTGAGCTGTTTTCAAAAACTCTATCATGCACACACAAAATTCCCTTTCGCACACGACATGGAAAACTCATGCATACATCACCCCATGCACACGATACAAAAACATGTGCACGTATCACCCTATGCACGTGACAGCTAGCTGAATGGGTAGCGCAAACTGTGTTAGATTTGAGAAGTTCTACAACATGGGACATAATTCCTACGTGACTCTCAAGAGTTATCTTCTTTGATTAATATTATAAAAATTCTTCCTGCTTCCCTCGTATTTCACAGGTTGATAAGTTTAAATATCTAGGAACGATCATCTCTCCAGATGGCAGATGCACATCAGAAATAGCCAGCAAAATAGGCCAAGCCAAAATAAATACCTATCAATTAACATCAGGAAGAGAGTTCTTGAATGTTATATAGAACTGATAATGTTATACGGTTGTGAGGTGTGGACAGTCAACAAGCACAGCCAGAACAAGATTGAGGCAGCCGAGATGTGGTTTCTAAGAAGAATGCTGAGACTTCTATGGACAGCAGAGGAAACAAACGAGACAGTCTTGATGGAAGCAGACACAAGAAGATCATTGATAAGGAAGATTAGGAAAAGACAGGCAACATTCATAATCCACTTTATGAGGAAAGGGGAATTAGAGCACCTGGTCACAACAGGAAAGCTGGAGGGAAAGAGAGTACAGGTAGATCCTGGGAAAAATATTGGACGGACTTGCAGAATGGCTGAGGACAGAGAGAGTAGAAGATGTGCTTGTGGCAACAAGGGATAGATGCATATGGAGGGCTACGCTCGCCAACGCCATATGGCAGGGCGCATGATGATTATGATGTGATGATCTTGTTGATATTTCATCTGGATTGTTAACATGTTTGCTGAGTTCTTGATTATTGTCTGCCAGGCCATCAATGTCACATGCAGAGTGAAGAGTTTTATAATGGTTCTACCTCCGCTGTTGTTGTTTTTTCAGGTATGTAATAAATGATAACGACTTTTTCTCAATTCCAAGCTCATGCGTGCTGTTTTGTATAAAGACGCTTGTCGTTTGACTTGGTTAGACTCTGGGTGGTATTTGTTTTACGACTGTGTTGTAGGACAGTTCGGAGGTAAGTTATAATAATGCCTTCTCTCGATTTCAAGTTTACATGAATGTAACAACATCCCACATAATGCTATTCTGTTTTCAGCAGGATTGGAACTTTTCATGTAGCGCTGTAGGCGTTATTTTTTTACCATAGTTTTGTAGATTTTGTAGTTGTTAAGGTCATTCTGACCTTAAAGGTGACACAAACCAGAAGCTTAGAAGAAAATGCTTTTCACAAATTATCCTCCAAACGTGTTCATTTTATGGAGTTTATATTCCTTTCTTTCATTCTTTCTTTCTTTTTTTGTTTGTTTCATTGTTTGTTTCTTTTTCCTTTTTTTTTTATCCATGTTACCATGACCTTGTTTCCTTGTCCTCAAAACGTTTGCAACTCTGGAGCGATCCACACCTTTGCCCAAAAATTTGTGTGTGTATGTGTGTGTGTGTGTGTGTGTGTGTGTGTGTGTGTGTGTGTGTTGTGTGTGTGTGTGTTGTGTTGTGTGTGTGTGTGTGTGTGTGTGTGTGTTGTGTGTGTGTGTGTGTGTGTGTGTTGTGTGTGTGTGTGTGTGTGTTTATGTGTGCGTGTGTTCGTGTGTGTGTGTGTGTCTGTTTGTGAGACAAAAACGTGTGAATATGATTTTCTCAGCCGTTGTTTTATTCTTCAATTATCGATTCTTCCATTGCAAATTAATCAATTATGACTTTTAATTACGTGTTACATCGCATTTATTAAAAGGAATGATGGTGTAAGGCTTCCGTTTGTATTACATGCTTTCACACTGATACCTTGGGTCTATTATGTTGTTGACTCTGGAAATGTTGCAGCTGAGCATTTTCTGAAAGTGATGCAGCTGGCTCGTTCCTCCTATGTTTTACCCCTTGTCTGTTTCAGTGTGTATTTTTAGGCCGTGTTTTGCAGATTTTGATTTTTCACTTGAAATGAAATGTTTTTGATGTCACATTTATAAATCAAATTGTGCATTGCACAAACAAACAAACAAACAAATGAATAAACAATAAAAAGAATTTAGTGAATTTTCAAATGTTCATGGATATGTTTACCAAATAATGGACAAAGGATAATGTTTTCGAAAGTTGTTCCAAAGGTTGCCATAAAAATGAGTGAATCTGACAATGGCAATCAAACAGTGAGAATAATAATTTTAAAAAAACCACTTAGCTTTTGATGTTTCCTTTTTGGTTCGCTTAAGAGCCTAGAACACAAACATGACCAGGTTACTTGTCTTTGCCTTCATTTTACAATGGCAAATGAATGGTCATTTTGAGTTTGCACCAGTGAGATAGGCCCCTTTCAAGATATTTAGGTATGGGGTGGGGAAGAGAAGAGAGAAAGAGAAGGGGGATAGGCCTACTGTTTTCTTGTCTTAAATCTAAGTTTCTAACGAAGGATCTAGAATTTATGGTAATAATACCTCCCCAAACACACACACACCGCGCGCGCGCGCAAATCTAGGGTCCCTCTCACTGAGACCAGCAGGAAAGTACTATCATTCTTCCAGTTTCCATTCATACATAGTATATTTGCTAGATGAAGAGTCTGAAGGCACTTTAAGTGGTTTGAAGTTAATATTTCCAAAAGAATATGATTAAAAAAATTTAATACTGCTGTAAAAAAGTAAATCTAACGACATTGAACAGAGATTGATGTAAACAACACATCTTTTAACACATTCCATTCCTCGCCTTTCAGAGCAAGGTAAAATACTCGCAGAGAGAGAGAGGAGAGAGACAGACAGACAGACAGACAGAGACTGACAGACAGATGTTGAAAGGAAAACATAGGGCTGCTTATTGGTTTCAGTTCCAGACCTTGCTCAGACAGAGTGAATCAGCGTTCAAGAGGGTCCAGAAAATCATTAATATCAGGGTGGACTGAATTTCGTTTTGACACTTTAAAAGCTGTTGGTTAAATATCATACTGCTTCGATATTCTGTGGCTTGGAAAAGAGAGGGCTGCATAGTGTTTTCCCTTACATGAGCCTGACTACAACGTTAGAGTAATTGAACGTTGGAATCCCATTTACAGGACACTAATAATGGATATTTCATCGTATGCCCTTCTCTTCGTGATCGTCGCCTTTGTCGTCTACTTCTTCACCACAAGACGGAAACATTCTAAACCCTTACCACCAGGACCTCGAGGATGGGAGCTGGTTCGTGCTTTTCTCAGCTCTCTGAATGGACAGCTCGTGTATCACTCACAAATGTGGGCCCGTAAGTATGGAGAGGTGGTCTTCTGTCCCCTGCCTTTTGGAAACCTGCTCTTCTTAAACACTCCATCAGCCACCAGAGAGTTGTACGCAGGAAAAGCCACAGAGAAGTTTG
The DNA here is from genome assembly GCA_030674185.1 of Monoplex corrugatus. Lineage (NCBI taxonomy): Eukaryota > Metazoa > Mollusca > Gastropoda > Littorinimorpha > Ranellidae > Monoplex > Monoplex corrugatus. The sequence goes on from JAPXFY010000028.1 coordinate 33,982,594, forward strand.
CTAACGAAAGGCCATGGAGCTATGCAGCAGATGTACTCTGTCTCCGAAAATGCATTGGATTTTCTTCCCCTTCCAATCCCGCCTGGACCAAGATGAGGAAACTGTTGCTTTCTAAATTGAGGGTGAGTTTGTTGCACACATTCCAGCTGTCTTTTTTTTTTATTCGTCTTGAATTAAAGTGTAGTAAGAATACCTCGTGGGTGTACAATATTGTGTGTGTGTGTGTGTGTGTGTGTGTGTGTGTGTGTGTGTGTGTGTGTGTGTGTGTGTGTGTGTGTGTGTGTGTATGT
>JAPXFY010000028.1:33982983-34022983 GCA_030674185.1 Monoplex corrugatus
AAGAGCATTGATAAAGAAGATTAGGAAAAGACAAGCAACATTTATATGGACTTTTCACGAAGAAAATGGAATTAGAGGACCTGGTCACAACAGGAAAGCAGGAGAGAAAGAGAACACCATGTAGACCCAGAGAGAAAATATTGGACGGACTTGCAAGGTGGCTGAGGACGGAGAGGGTGGGAGATGTACTTGCAGTGATAGTATGGATGGCCATGAGAATTAACGTAAGACTGACAAGTAATTAGTGCACGTTAAAGACCCTCCAGCAACACAATAGTCTTTTTTAAAAAAAAAATCTCCACTTTCATATATAAACAAAAATACACGCATAGAGATAAGTGGGTGGCACAGTACTATGGCTATATTGTTTCTCCAAGAGGAACACTCGGTCTTTTACATGGAGTAATTCCTGTTTTGACAACAACAAAAATCCCAGTATGAAGTCGTCATCAGGGCTTGACAACATACAAGTAATTCTCTTCTCGTTTCTTTGCAATCATCTGTATTGAAAAAATTTTTTTTCGAATACTCTGCGCCAAGTGTCTGATTACTGTTTTCATTTTGTTTTGTTGTTTTGTTCTGTTTTCTTTGAATGCAGTGCAATCCTTCTCATTCACTTACACCTTGTTCTTTTAATGAACCAACAAACTATTTTTAGGGTAAGAAATTATCTCTGAAAGTCTTACAGGGAAAATTATCTCTGAAAGTCTTACAGGGAACATCAGGCAACTTTATTCTCATGAAACGACAGACATGGAAGGGAAACTACTGTCAACACAGGGAAGATTGTATAAAGGGAAACAAGCGCAAACAACAAAAACAAAACAAAAAAACCCCTGAAAATGGATTTTCTCCCTTTGATTATTAAGCACAGTCATGTTTTGTGTTGTTGTTTTGTACTGTGTTGTGTTGTCACTTTCTTTGTGTTTTTTCTGGCGCCTGTTTGCTTGAACGCGGGCAGTCACACTTTTTTCGTGTTTTTTTTTCTTTCTGGTTCCTGTTTGCTTGCACGCCGGCAGTCACACTTGTTTTGGATAGCCATGTTTTTTGTTTGTTTGGTAGGTTTGTTGGTCTGAGATTTTGTTTGTTTGTTTGTTTGTTTGTCTTCTGTCTGATGTTTTTTACCGTTTTAAGTCACCTGTGGAGCAGCTTTGTCCGGTAGGGACCGTCATGCGCCGCAGATGACTCCAGACTGTCAGCAAGTTACTGCCACCAAACTCCCTAAACTCAGATTTAAAAAGATCAAAGTTGCAACATGGAATATAAGAACACTGTTGCAGATGGATAAATTAGAAAATATCAAAACAGAGATGGAAAGGCTTAACACTGGTATTGTAGGACTAGGGGAAGTGAGATGGGGACAGGCATGATAACATCAGGAGAATACACAATGATATACTCTGGTGGTAACTCACATGAAAAAAGAGTAGGCATCATGATGGACAAGGACAAATCAAAAGCAGTTAAGGGATACTGGGCTGTGTCCGACAGAGTTTTGCTGGTCAAACTGGGAGGCAAACCATTTGATATCAACATCATTCAGGTGTATGCACCAATATCCGCAAGTATTCAGGAAGACATCGACAACTTCTACGAAGTATTAGAGATGGCTGAAAATCCGATGTAAATCACAAGAAGTTACTGTAATAATGGGAGATTTTAATGTTAAAGTGGGACAGGATAGGGTGGAGGATATAGTTGGACCTCATGGCCTTGGTACGCAAAATGAAAGGGGAAAGAAACTTGTAGAATGGGCACAGATGAATGAGTTTATAGTAGGAAACACATGGTTTGAGCAGCCTAATAAAAGAAAATGGACTTGGATGAGTCCAGGAGATATACCAAAAATCAGATTGACTGCATCCTGATTGATAAAAGATTTAGAAATTCTTTACTGTCAGCAAAAACACTACCAGGCGCAGACTGCAACAGTGACCACTATCCTGTAGTGGGAAGATTTAGACTGAAATTGAGGAAAAGGAAACAGACCAAAAGCAACATCAAACTAAGCTTTGGACTCTTAAAAACAGATGAAGTGATACGTAAAAAAATTAATGTACATGTTCAAAACAAATTCAGTGCTCTGGAAGACGTTGGTGACAGTGAGGAACAATGGACAAAGTTGAGAAATTCGATAAATAAGCTTGTGAAGAAATCCCTAAAGCAGATAGAAAAGCAAAAAAGAGCTGGATGACTAATGAAATTTTGGGCTTGATGGAGGAAAGGAGGAAGGCAAAGAGAAACGAGGAGATACACAGGAAGATACACAAGGAGATCAGGAATAGGTGCAATGAAGCTAAGGAAGCTTGGCTGAAAACAAAGTGCAAAGAAATGGAAGACTGACACAAAACAGATCCTCAGGGTATGTACAGACGAACTGAAGAAATTGTCCATAGGAAAAATACATGCACATCAACTGGTTGCTTGAAATCGAAAGATGGCACGCTTATGGAAAAAGACAAAATATTAGACAGATGGGGAGAATACATTAAATACCTTTTTGAGATTGACAGAAACGAAGAGCACATTATAAAAAAGAACTTTGAAGGACCACCCATAATGAAAGATGAAGTTAGAGCGGCACTGAAAAAGACGAAACCAGGAAAAGCCCCAGGACCAGACAACATTACTACAGAGATGATTGAAGCCCTGGAGGAATTTGGCATAAAAAAATAACAGTCCTCCTAAATGAAATTTACGACACTGGAAAAATCACCCCAAAATATGTCAAAATCAATTTTCATTGCATTTCCAAAGAAGATAGGGGCTATAGAATGCGAACTCCATCGCACAATCAGTTTTATGAGTCATGTAACAAAAATCCTGTTAGAATAATCATGATGAGAACAAGGAATAGAATCAAAAGAGAAATAGCAGAAGAACATTGTGGATTTGTGGAAGGGAAAGGAACTATTAATGCCATATACATCCTAAGAACTATCATAGATAGGTCAACTGAGATGAATAAGGATTTGTATTTATGCTTTGTTGACTACACCAAGGCTTTCGATCGTGTAAGACATGAAGAATTGATCAACCAACTGGAGAGACTCAATGCTGATGGAAAAGATCTACGAATAATCAGAAATATGTACTGGGAACAAACAGCTGCAATGAGAATAGAAAACAATGTAAGCTCTTTCCAAAACATCAAAAGAGGAGTCAGACAGGGTTGTGTTTTGTCACCAGGTCTGTTTTCACTTGACAGCGAAAACACATGAGAAACCTAGAAGAAGACCCTGGATTAAAGGTTGGAGGGAAAATAATAAACAACATTCGATACTCAGACGACACCGTGCTAATTACAGAAAATGAAAGGGACCTACAAAACCTTGGGAATATACTAGAAATAGAAAGCAAAGGTAAGGGGCTGGAACTAAACAGCAGGAAGACTGAAGTCACAGTGATCGGTAAAAAACATGAAATCCCCCCATGTAAAATAACAGCAAATGGCACAACCTTGACACAGGTTGATAAATTTAAATACCTGGGAACGATCATTTCATCAGACGGCAGATGCACATCAGAAATAGCCAACAGAAACGGCCAAGCCAAAACTGCATTCAAGAAGATGACAAGCATTCTTACCAACAAATGCCCATCAATTAACATCAGGAAGAGAGTTCTTGAATGTTATGTAGAACCAATACTGTCGTACGGATGTGAGGCGTGGACAGTCAACAAGCAAAGCCAGAACAAGATTGAGGCAGCTGAGATGTGGTTTCTAAGAAGAATGTTGTGAGTTCCATGGACAGCAAAGAAAACAAACGAGACAGTCATGATGGAGGCAGACACAAGTAGATCACTTATAAGGAAGATTAGGAAAAGACAAGCAACATTTATAGGCCATTTTATGAGGAGGGGGGATTTGGAGCACCTGGTCACAACAGGAAAGTTGGAGGGAAAGAGAGCACCAGGTAGACCCAGGGAGAAAATGCTGGACGGACTTGCAGAGTGGCTGGGGACGAGGAGGGTGGGGGAGATGCTAGGGACAACGAGAGATAGAGACAGATGGAAGTCCATGATCGCCAACGCCATGCGGCAGGGCACCTGATATGATGATGAAGTCACCATCCCCATGTCCCTTAGTCTGACTCTCCAATACACCTCCATACCTAACAGAATTTGTCTCACCATGCGAGCAATGCATAAAGGGCTACAGAATCTGGGATCAGTTTCCACAATGCTTTGATGACGAGAATGGGGATGATAATGATAATGACGATGTCAATTTCCACTGTGGATAGAGACTGAGTGACAGGGATCATCTTCATAATGTATGACACTATCCTGTAAGCCTGAGAAACACAAACACCTGCAGTGTTTGTTAGAATGTTTAAGCAAGACCTTCAGTAACGGAATTCTGTGTTAATGCTGCTACAGTTGTTGATAAAATTGTGTGTTCTTGTTATTTGTTCCTGTTCTTATTCCTTGAAGTAGATAAAACTTGACTAGCTGGTCAAATCTTCCAAATGAGCTGGTCAGTAAAGCTGCAAAAATGGAACACTGTCGTTGCATTTGTTGTTAGGGTTTTCTTTTGTGTTTGTTTCTTTGCTTTGTTTGTTCATTTGCCTGTTTGTTTCTTAGTTTTGTTGTTGCTGTTTATTGTTTTCTTTCTTTTTAATCTCCCTTTTCTCAAAGAAAGTGAGTTTGTTTCATATTTTCGAGGGGGAATGTGTGTGTGTGTGTGTGTGTGTGTGTGTGTGTGTGTGTGTGTGTGTGTGTGTGTGTGTGTGTGTGTGTGTGTGTGTGTGTGTGTGTGTGTGTGTGTGTGTGTGTGTGTGTGTGAGCGTTACCGAAAAATGTTGGCAATATTTTTTTTCAGCTGTTTCTGAATGGATCTGTACCAAATTGTGTTCGAAGATGTGAACCATTTAGAAATCGTGAATGTATACAGTTTTACGCAATGTAGATCTAAATGATATCTTGATTTTTTTTACTAGAGTGGCAGAATAATTCAGACGTTTACCTGCCAATTACTAAACTCGAGGTTCCAGGGTTCGCTCCCCATAAAGGCCTCAACTTTTCTCCTCAGTTTGACGGGAAAATCGAATTGAACGTGTAGTCCTTCGGAAGGGGACGAAAAACGAGTAGGAACCGTGTGCCTTCTGGCTGCACATGCTAACGATCCCATGGCAATTGAAATTGTGAAGAGCAGGGCATTGCCCAGCTGTCATGATAAAAATGAAAACATTGGAGAGATAGGTTGATTTCCCAGGCCCCACCCCTTGAAAACCAGTTAGCCTTCTTGCATTTCTAAGGTCTTGGTAAAAAATGTGTGTGAATATGAATATGAATTTGTGCCAAGGAGAGGAGATTGGCGCCACCGTCGTTGTGCTGGCCCAAGAAAAGTTGAGGTCTCTGCTACCTCACTCCTCTATGACCCCAGGGTTATGGCACTATCTAGGTAGGACCTCAGGACCTGGCCAGCTCATGAGTTTATGTGCAGGCTTAAATTAAGGCTTGTGCCATGATTATTCTGGATCTTCTTCATCACATGGCACCTGTGACGCTAATGCATATGGAATTCATTCTGAGCGCAGAGACATCATCTTCAGAAATTGAAGTTGAAATTGAAATATAACCCAGACCGAATTGACCCAAATGTATACTAACTGTATGGTTTCTTCTTAGGAAAATAAACAAACAGTAAAATAGAAACGCGCATGCCAATCCCACCCAACATGTAAGCACACACATGCAAAGACAAACTTCCCACACAGACACAATTATGGGCATACACAGGCACATCCGTATGCACGCACGATCTCTCCCTTTCCATTTCTGTCTGTCTCTCTCACACACACATACGCACACACAAACACACACTTCCATGCCCACACATACAGACACACACACACACACACACCAACACACACACACACACACACACACAACAAACACACACAAAACACACACACAACACACACCACACACACACAACCACAAACAACACCACACACCATAAAACACACAATACACACACACTTATTCACACATCTTTTTTTTGCAGAAGTATTATAATTGGAAAAGAGAATTGCTTGGTTTCTTTTCTTTATGGCTGAACCTTACTTTTGTATTTTAATATGCATAAGTATGACAAACTGGAGCATTATCTAAATAATACTTTCATAAATTGTCGTTAATGCTGCTCTCTAATAGACGTACTGTTAAAAGACGTATTTGTTTAAGTTTTGCAGCTGTACCAAGATTTTTAGAGAGAAAATACATGCACTAAAATTAACATTTGCTTTCTTTTTATTAATTTTTGTATAAAAAAGGGGAGATTACAGTATGGCTTGATTATCTTGTTTGGTTTTATAATTGTTGATCTGATGGAATTCAATCTCCCAACCTCTCAGTCATTAGTCCATCGCACTAACTATTACGCCACAGTGATTGGTGGTCATAACGAAATTGTCTGTTGCAGTGTCATGATGACCTTTGGCATTGGAAAGCGCTCCTGTATTGGAGAAAACTTCTCACGTGAACGAATCTTCCTGTACGTCACTACGCTCTTACAGCATTTTGACATCCTCCCTCCAGTGAAAGAGAAACTGCTTCCTATGGAACAGGACTCCTGGACTTTTGGGATTTTTATGTGTGTGAAGCCTTTCCACTGTTGTCTTCGTAGGAGGCACATCATTTGAAATGACGATGTTCCGTTTTTGGTTCTTTGTTCACACTTCTGAATATACATAAGATTTTCTCTGTCTCTGTGTCTGCGTCTGTCTCTCTCTCTGTGTCTCTCTCTGTGTCTCTTTCTGTCTCTCTCTCTGTCTCTTTCTCTTTCTCGTAGTGTAACGAAATGGGCAGAGAGGGAAGAAAAAATAATAGAAGTCCAAGCAGGATTTCGATATGGATACAATACAATAGATCACATTTTCACACTGTACGCTTTAGTCCAAAAATACCTTCTTAATCACACTAAACTATACGTAGCATTTGTAGATTTTCGCAAAGCATTTGACTCAGTGAATAGAAATTTACTTTGGGGTATTCTGCGCAAGAATGGAGTAAATGGTAAATTGTATATGTCTCTTAAAAGTATACATAATTCTGTGTTAGCATGTGTTCGTGACGAAGATATGTACTCCAACTTTTTCGAATGTCCACGAGGAGTAAAACAAGGATGTCTCCTAGGCCCCTTACTATTTTCATTTTTCATTAATGAGTTATTGCCTGGTGCTGTTGAAGTCTTTTTACAGCTATTTGCTGATGATGTGGTGCTTTTGTCAGACACTGTCATAGGATTACAAATCAACTAAATGCTTTAAAACATGAATCTGATAGGTTGTTACTGTCTGTGAACCTAGAAAAGACGAATGTGATGATTTTCTATAAGGGATGACATCTTTCAGCTCGAGAAAAATGGTTTTATGGTGACTCTGAAGTTAAAGTAACAAACTTATATAAATATCTAGGTATTATTTTTACAACAAAACTGAGTCTCCAAAGCGCATGGGTGGAAAGCAGCAGAAAAGGGAAAAGAGAAACGATGGAAATTTTAAGATCTTTAAGAAAATTGAACTGCACTGACATCGATTTTTTGGAACTTTATGGCTCAGAAATATGGGGATTTTCGAGCAATCATAAAATGGAAAAGGTACATACATTTGCCATCAAACGCTTCCTTTTGGAACCATTGCATTCATCTAATAAAATGTTATATGGAGAAACTGGCCGTTATCCTTTGTTTTTGAAAACTCAAATGAAGTGTATTAAATATTGGTTGAAATTAACCCAGCTCCCAATGTCAAGATTGTGCAAGCAGGCATATGAGATGTTACTGAATCAATTAGATTTGGGTAAACAAAACTGGACATATTTCGTTAAGAAAATGTTAACCACACATGGATTTGGTATTGTGTGGACGTGCCAGGGAGTTGGTTATGAACAAGGATTTATTTAGATACAGAAGTCATGACTTGGATGTGGCCTGCTCCCTTGAGAGTGTAAGAAGTTAAGGGTCAAAACACTTGCTTGACCATGTCTTCTCCCCTGAGGATCTTCTGCTGTTCTCTGCTATCTGTCTCTTCCCGGGGTTTCTTACTAATGTTCTGTCTGTGTCTCTGTGTGTGTCTCTCTCTCTCTCACTCTCTCTCTCTCTCTCTCTGTTTTCTTTATTTGTGTGCTTATAATGCTGTTGATGTACTTGTATTTCCATACTTTTAAACCAATGTATTATACTTACTTGGATTTCCTTACTTTTTAATCAGTGCATTCTACTTTCATCTATATGAGTTCATTACGTGCATGTGTGAAATAGCAAAGACTGGTTATTAGATAGATTCATTGGAACCAAATGCTGTTGCCATTGAAAGAAGAGTGGCAGAATGGTTCAGACGTTCACCTGCTAACAACTAAACTTGAGGTTCCAGGGTTCATTTTTCGTGGAAGCCTTGACGTTTCTCCTCAGTTTGACCAGAAAATCGAACAGAATGTCTAGCCCATGCTACGTCCATGCACATATTTCAGCAGTGTGGCAAACCACCACAGACCGACAATACATGAAATACATGGAGAACTGCATCATATATCGACTGGGAACAGTCCAGTCTGCGGGCCTGAACACCAGAACTGCTGACCCGTAGCTGAGCCCGGGCCCTCTCCTTGTCCTACTAATCCCTACTGCTTCCCCCTCTTCTCCCCCACCCCCTTTTTAACTCTACAGTCTAGGTTTGAATTGTTTTTAGTTCTGCTCTGTCATTTTAAGTTTGGTTTTAACTGCATAATTTCTCTATTGTCTATCCTGAGTAACACTCACTCACTCTGTCCCACTCTCCCCTTGAACTGTTTTCAGTACTGCTCTGTCATTTTTATTTTCCACGCCATTTTTATTTTCCACTTCTCTTTCACTTGACAAAGGACCTGGGTTCGAAACTGTGTGTTTTTATATCCAAAGGATCTTTTTACAAACAAGGCACTCTTTCATGTTTTGTGTTTTACCCTCATGAACCAGCAGTCATACTTTGTTTTAACATTATTTAGGATGTCTACAAGTTATCTTTATGGTAGTGTGTTAGTGTCTTACTATGGGTTGTCTGGTCTCACTTAAACGAGAGCTAGATGTAAAACAAAGCATGCAAGTGTTTGCCTCTTACCCTTGTTAATAAGATCATGGTTGTGTTTATTTTTAATGCTTTTGGTTACTGTTTCTGTGTCATGCAAATATGTGTGATATATTGTAAACTAGTAGGAATAATGCATATATATTTTATTGCATTTTAAAAATCTTATCATTGTTGTGGCGACACGCTTTGCCTTATCTGTTCTTGTATTTGTCTCTGCGTTTTGTCAAAACGATTTAAAATCAAGTTTGAAAGAAAGAGAAAAATAATACTACATTATGTTTCTCTTGCACCACAAGGGCAGCGCCCATCCCCTCTCCCTCGATTCAAATTCATATTCACTTTTTTTTTAAACCAAGACTTCAGAAAGGCAAGAAGGGTAATTGGTCTTCAAGGGGTGGGACCTGGGAAATCAACCTATCTCTCCAATATTTTATACCAAGGCAGCTGGACAATGCCCTGCTCATCACGGTTTTCAACTGCCGTGTGATCTTTAAAATGCCCAGCCAGAAGGCACACAGGCCCAACTCGTTTTTGTCCCCTTCCGAAGGACTACACGTTCAGTTTGATTTTCCGGTCAAACTGAGGAGAAAAGTCGAGGCCTCTACGGGGAGTGAACCCTGGAACCTCGAGTTTAATTATTGGCAGGCGAATGTCTGAACCATTGTCTAATGAAGAATACGTGATCAATCCTGGAGGTATGCCTACATGTTCTTCAGCAGGCATTGCATGGGAAGGAATCTTATGGCCCTGGGGTCTGCTTCAGCTGGTGCCTCTTTTGTCAAACAGCAGCTGTTCTGCGGTGTTCGGATGTGATTGTACCCAACGTGCACTGCTGTCACCAGTATGTTCTGCTGTGGGCAATATCTTCCCAGTTGATGGTGGTAAATTTACAGAAAATACAATTACCACTAATTATTGACGATGCACTTGTAGAAATGCTCAGATATGCTCCATTTATCTGTTAGTCAGTCACCATTCCTTTTTTTGTCCGAATATTCACGTTTATGTCTGATTGTATTTTTGATTGTTAATCAGTCAACACGCTTTCTTGTCAAATTGTTCATTTCTATGTCTGATTATATTTTCTGGTTGTTAATCAGTGATCATCCTTTCTTAACAGAGTATTCACATTTATGTTTGATCGTATTTTCTGATTGTTAATCAGTCACCATCCTTTCTTAACAGAGTATTCACATTTATGTTTGATCGTATTTTCTGATTGTTAATCAGTCATCATCCTTTCTTAACAGAGTATTCACATTTATGTCTGATCGTATTTTCTGATTGTTAATCAGTCACCATCCTTTCTTGTCACATTGTTCACTTTATTTTTATGTCTCGTTGCACACTCGGATTGTTCAGTTATATTTTGGATGCAGAATAACTTCTCCAAACCTGAACTGTTGCAGTTGCCGTTTGTTACAGGACATGTTTACATATGTTTTAGTGTCCTTAGTTGTGTCGAAATTTGTACTCAGGTTTTTTTTTTTTACCCCATTAGTGATACATTAAACAGAGTGGTCAATGTCATGAGTATATCCTTAGACTTTGTGTGCGAATGCATTGATGTGTGTACTTAATGTTGTTTTCCATCTTCTCTTGTTAAAGTATTGTGTATGTTTTAAAATAGTTAAAGTCCTGATATGGCTCTACGCTGTCGGCTGGGTTTTAAACAAAATTTACAATAACAGGTCTTTCTCCCCAGGATACATATGATGGCACATGCAGACAGATGTAAGGAAAACGGCTGACATGACAGTTACAGAAGGGATAGTGGGAACAACCACCATTGGGTGTCGCTGCGTAACATCATGTGCAATATACTGTCTTGCAGTCATAATTATAGATTATGAAAATGTTTGAAAGAACTGGATAAGATAGCGGAAGAAAAAATGATTTTAGGAAAAGATATTACACCAAAGACAATGATACACTGGTGCTATATTCGCCTTTTTAAACTGTTGCTTAAAATGATCGACAGGATGTATCTATTTTGTAAACTTTGCAAATGTCTATTCAGGGATTCTTGAGTGCTAAAGCGCATTCCAGGAATGTATGCCTTGTACATATTTGTTTTTGTGTTTCATCAACATCATCATCATCATCATCATCATCATCATCGTCAAGTGCCCTGCCACATGGCGTTGGCGATCATGGCCCTTCATATGCATCTATCCCTTGTTGCTGTAAGAGCATCTTCCACCCTCTGTGTCCTCAGGCAATCTGCAAGTCTGTCCAATATTTTTTCCCTGAGTCTACCTGGTGCTCTCTTTCCCTCCACTTTTCCTGTTGTGACCAGGTGCTCCAATTACCATTTCCTCATAAAAACTGCCCTGTAAATGTTGCCTGTCTTTTCCTAATCTTCCCTATCAATGATCTTCTTGTGTCTGCCTCCATCAAGACTGTCTCGGTTGTTTTCTTTGCCGTCCATGGAGCTCTCAACATTCTTCTTACAAACCACATCTCGGCTGTCTCAATCTTGTTCTTGCTTTGCTTGTTGACTGTCCATGCCTCACAACTGTAAAACATTGTCGGTTCTATTTAACATTCAAGAAATCTCTTCCTGATCTTAATTAATAGGCGTTTGTGTTTTTTCATCAACGAACTGGCCAATAACATTAAAAAAACAAACAACAAAAAAACAAAACAAAAAACAAAACAAAAAACAACAACAACAACAACAAAAAGGATTGCAATTACTAAACATTCAGCTAAAGCCAATCATTGTACACCTTTTGATAAGTGTTTGAGCTCATAGAGAAACCAATAAATAATCTTAATAACGGATTTTAAGATGAAAATTGATCTTTGGAAAACTGAAAACTATTTTCAAGACTATTTTTGTGGGGATTATTTCTTTTTCTTTTGTTCTTATTTTTCTTTTTTGCAGCACACAAATGTTGGATATCTAAATATGTTTCAAGGTTACAAACAAATATAAATATCTTTACCACAAAACTGTCTTTAACTCATATGGTAAGAAATCATCTACCAGAGCAAGACTAAGGACTCGTATGATTACTTTACCCTATCCACCAGCTCAAAAATATAATCATTCTTTCACTCCAACATGAAGCTGGTAGATATGAGAGGGAGTGAAAGAGTTAAGATTTTGCTTTGCTAACATGGCAGATCATGTAGGAAGTTGGTGGTGTGAGATAAGAGGAAAGGTTTATGTTTGTGGAGAATTGGTGGTTTTTACAAACAGTTTCTTACCGTGTCATACACTAGTTGTCAGTACAACATCAGCTACAAGTCAATATGACAACAAATGGTTGTATCAGTACAATATGAACAACAAGTCAGTCTGACAATAAATGGTTGTATTAGTACAAAATTAAATGCAAGTCAATCTGACAATAAATGGTTGTAGCAGTACAACATTAACTACCAGTCAATCGGACAATAAACGATTGTATCGGTACAAAATTAAGTACAAGTCAACCTGACAACAAATGGTTATATCAGTACAAAATTAACTACAAGTCAATCTGACAACAAATGATTGTATCGGTACAACAGTAACTACAATCAATCTGAAGACAAATGGTTGTATCAGCACAACAGTAACTACAAGTCAGTTTGACAATAAATGGTTGTTGAATTGAATCAATTTCACTGTTTTTGTTTTGGTGTTTTGGTCTACCGAGCAGCACTAAGTAACTTCCAGTGGTTTGATTCGTTTGAGGAAATAATTCATGTTCGTGTGACATAGAGTGCTGAATTCATGTCTATGTGACAGAGAGTGCTGAATTCATGTCTGTGTGAAAGATAGTGCTGAATTCATTGTTGGAAAAAGTGCAGAATTCAGGTCTGTGTGAAAGATAGTGCTGAATTCATGTTTGTGTGACAGAGAGTGCTGAATTCATGTCTGTGTGAAAGAGAGTGCTGAATTAATATTTGTGTGACAGAGTGCTGAATTCATGTTTGTGTGAGAGTGCTGAATCATGTATGTGTGAAAGAGAGTGCTGAATTCATGTTTTTGTGTGACAGAATGTGCTGAATTCATGTTTGTGTGAAAGAAAGTGCTGAATTCATGTTAGTGTGAAAGAAACTGCTGAAATTATGTTTGCGTGAAAGGTAGTGCTGAAATCATGTTTGTGTGAAAGAGTGCTGAATTCATGTTTGTGTGAAAGAGAGTGGTGAATTCATGTTTGTGTGACAGAAAGTGCTGAATTCATGTTTGTGTGAAAGAGACTGCTGAAATCATGTCTGCGTGAAAGAGACTGCTGAAATCATGTTTGCGTGAAAGAGAGTGCTGAATTCATGTTTGTGTGAAAGAGAGTGCTGAATTCATGTTTATGTACAGAGAGTGCTGAATGCATGTTTGTGTGAAAGAGAGTGCTGAATTCATATATGTGTGAAAGAGAATGCTGAATGTTGGAACTCAGAGCTTGCATTTGTATGGACTTTGGCAAATTTGGGTCAAAGGTGTGCACCGTTGAGGAGTTAAAAAACGTGATTTTAGATGTCATACTGCGAAGGTGAAAGACGACGCATTAAATTTGAAAAAAAAGAATGCCTAAGATTAAACTTTTTCAGGAAGGTCTGTGAACAGCATTTTCTCAGGAACTTTTGACTATATTTAAATTGTTTTTACCATGTCTGCAACACATACACACACACACACACACACACACACACACACACACACACACACACACACACACACACACACACACACACACACACACACATACACTCGCACGCACGCACACACACACACACACAAACACACACAACACACACACACACACACACACCACACACACACACCATACACCATACACACACACACCCCATAAACAGCCACACACACACACACACACACACACACACACACACACACACACACACACACACACACACACACACACACACACACACACACACTACACACACATGAACAGCCACATACGCACGCACGCACCACACACACACATAAACAGCCACATACGCACGCACGCACACACACACACACCACACATACACATAAACAACACACACAGCACGCACACACACACAACACATACACCCACAACCACACACACACACACCACACACAACACACACACACACACACACACCACACACACACACAACACACACACACACACAACATGCACGCACACACACGCATTGTTCCATCATATTCTGGGTTTTTTCATTCTCCCTTCCCTTCCCTCTGTCGCTCATCCTCTCCCTCATCACCCAGTTTTGTTATCAATTTTTTGTTTGTGGGTTTTTTTTTTGGTAGTTGTTTTTGTGTTTGTTTTGGGGTCTGTTTTTTTTACTAGGTCTTCTTAAAGGAAAGAAGTTAATTGAGTGTGTACATATAATTTACTTTTACGTATTATTCTGTAAGGAACATTTATAGGACATTTTATGATGAAAGGGGAATTAGAGTACCTGGTCACAACAGGAAATTTTTTGGAAAGAGAACAGCATGTAGACCCAGGGAGAAAATATTGGACGGACTTGCAGGGTGGCAGAGGACAGGGAGGGTGGAAAATGTACTTGCAGCGGCAAGGGATAGATTCATATTGAGGGCCATGATCGCCAAAGCCATCGGCAGGGCACATCATGATGATGGTGATGGCGATGATGATATAATGAAAAGTAAACGGTCATGATTAGGTTATAAGTGCACGTTTTGAAATTCTTTAGTTCAGCTTCCTCCAACAAATTGTTTGCAGCCATTTCATCAGTTCTCTTTGAATCTAATGTGTGTTTAATTTAAGAAAATATCTTTAAAATTCATTATGTATGAATAAGTTTGTGATGTTTCTAAACCTGAAAAAATGTACATAAACTATCAAGTGGAATGTATTACTTTTTGTCTGGATGCACACGCGAACTAGTGATGAAATACATGTAATAATAGGTCCGGTCTGTGCTCTTCCATTTATGCCCTCTTTGCCAAGATTTCACACATGTGGCCTCAGCAGTCTCGTTTTCAGCCTGCATCACTACTTAGCACTGTTACTTGTAGCTATGTGAAAAGGAGAGCAGAATGCGTAGTTGTCTCTCTGTCAGTACATAGTCTCTCCATCAGCAAGCCCTACGTTGGTGCCTCCTCGTGGCTTTTCAGTTTGAGTTTCAGTTTCACAAGATGACGTCTCCACATTCGAAATGAATTCCATATGCACTAACGTCACAGGTGCCGTGTGATGGAGAATATCCAGAATGATCACGGCACAAGCCTTAAAGCCTACATACATATAAACCTACGAGCTCGTCAGGTCCAGAGGTCCTACCTAGATAGTTCCATAACAGGGTCGAAGGGAGGGAGGTGGCAGAGACCTCAACTTTTCCTGGGGCCAGCACCACGAGTGCAGCGCCCATCCCCTCTCCCTCGCTTCAAATTTGAGTCCATCTCTTGTCCTTGCAATCGTCAGGCTATGTCTGTTCGTTAGGGTCTGTGTCTGTCTGTTTCTGTCTGTGTCGTTTTCTTGTCTGTCTCTTTCTGTCTGACACTCCACCTGCCCTATGCCTGTCTGCCTGCCTGCATTCCTGATCGCTTGCCCATCTGTCTGTATCTGTCTGCCTGTGTGTATGTTTGAGGTCTGTTTTTGTCGTGTCTGTCGTGTCTGTCTGCCTGTCTGTTTCTCTGCCTACCTGCCTGTCAGTCTGTCTATCAGTTGGTTAGTCTGCTTGCTTCTCTCTCTCTCTCTCTCTCTCTCTCTCTCTCACTCTGTGTGTGGTGTGTGTGTGTGTGTGTGTGTGTGTGTATGTGTGTGTGTGTGGCGCGCGCGCGCGCGTGTGTGTGTGTGTGTGTGTGTGTTCATTCGTTCGTTCGTTCGTTCGTTATTTTTTTTCACGTCTATGCACACATGTGCCTTTAGAAGAATGAGTGTGTGTGCTTGTGTATGTGTGTGTGTGTGTGTGTGTGTGTGTGTGTGTGTGTGTGTGTGTGTGTGTGTGGGGTGTGTGTGTGTGTGTGTGTGTGTGTGTGTGTGTGCTTGCGTGCGTGCATGCTGTTCTGCTGACTGCAAGCTTTTCAAGAGTGTCATGTGACTAGAAAAATCATTTGTTTTTTTTCTTATTAACCTTAAAAGTTTTTTTTTTCTAGTTTTCGTAAGTGTACATGTATCTACAATTTCATTCGCCTTTTAATTGTCGTCCTTAAAAGTTTTCTTTATTTTCAGCTTTCCTAAGTCGATCTTGATTTGACACCTTGACCAACCACGGAATTTTAAGCAGTCTTCTGTATATCCATATTTCTATAGCTTCCAACTTGTCCTCTGAAACATTTAGCAATGTCCAAGTTTCACAACCATACAACAAGATAGAGTGGACAAAAGTGTTTACTACAGATATCTTGGTGTGCGTGGATAATCTGGAATTCATTAGTACTTTTTTAAATGATCTGAAGGTTACTTTAGCTCTTGCTATCTGTATCTTTATCGTAGTGATATCTGTGGTATCTGAGGCGATCATACTTCCAAGATATTTGAATTTTGGCAATTAGCTTGATGATATCCTCATTACTAGTTATGTTTACAGGTGTGCTTTCTTCTATATATTTGGACACTATCATGCATTCTGTCTTTTTTACATTCAGATGTAATCTTTTGGCTCCGCTGTCATTTTGTGTCTGGTCCAGTAGTATTTGAAAGTCTTCAAGTGAGCGTTCCATTAATAGTGCATTATCAACGTATCGTATGTTTGATATATTTTCACATTGATCTTTACAACTCTGTCATCCTCCATTGTTCTGAATAGATTTTCACTGTACACAATAAACAACAAATCTGGTGGCATTAAGCACGTTTGCATCACTCCCTTCTCTATGTCTAATAATTCAGAAAGTTCTCCATCAATTCTCACACGTGTTGTTTATTTGTAATATAGGGTTTGGGCTATGAGGAGATCTTTGTTGTCAATATCAATATTGTGCAGCATACTGAAAAGTTCTTCATGATGTACGGAATCAAACCTTTTGGAATAATCTATGGAACATAAATAAAGTTAATTTTTTTGATTGATCTCTACCTCTCCATTATCATCTTCAACGGGAAGATTGCATTGACTGTTCCTTTACTTTTCACAACTCCAAACTGTTCTCTGCCTATTTATGTAGACAATTTATTTCTTACGCACTTCATGATGATTCGAAGGAGAATTTTTGTAATCTGACTAATTATACTGATTGTTTGATGTTGCCCCAATCTGTTGCTCTTGGTTTCTTTACAAGGGTATGAAGATGGATCTCCACAATTCCTTTGGCGTGATCCCAGCATCACTAATCACATTTATGTGTTTAGTGAATATATCAATACCATATACCCAAAACGCTTTTATCGTCTCAGCTGCCATCTTGTCTTGACCAATGGCTTTACCTTTCAGTTTCAGTTTCACTTTCTCAAGATAACGTCTCCGCTCTTGAAATGAATTCCGTATACACTAAAGTCACGTGTGCCATATGATGGAAAAGATCCAGAATGATCATTGCACAAGATCTAAGCATGCACATAAACCCATGAATTGGACCGTTTGCGATTTACAAATGAAAGTATCATCATTGTCATTATAAGTTTGGAGAAATGTAAATGTTTGGACACTGCATGTAGAGTACAGCGCGTGGTTCATTGGATTTGTTTTTGTCTGTTTTTGTTTGTTTTGTTTTGTTTTGTTTTGTTTTGTTGTCTGACTTTGGCTAGCTGTGATTTTGGTTTTGCTATGTTTTGTTTCAGATTTGTTTTACACGTCATATGTTTGTTATTGTTGTTTTTGTTTTTGTTTGTTTTTTCTCTTTCCATTCAAGTTATTTTAATTTTCTAACAATTAAAGGTAGATAATCAAACGTTTCCTCAATGTGCCAATTTATTCTTCTAATAAAATGGCGTATGGAGTAAGTGGCAGATTTTCGCTAAGTATTCGTACGAACGTTAAGTGCGTAAAGTACTGGCTAAGAATTTTGAAACTACCAACAACAAGATTATGTAGACAGGCTTATGATATGATGCTACACGAACACGAAAGAGGAAAACATAACTGGATAAATAATTTAAAGAACAGATTGACAAATAATGGGTTTGGAATAGTTTGGATTAATCAGGGTGTAGGCAGTGAAATTGTATTTCTATCCGAACTAAAAGACCGTTTAATTAGCTCTTATAAACAAATTTGGCATTCCCAGTTAGGAGAAGATACAAAATATGCATGGTATTTCTCCTTTAAAAATATTTTCCGGGCAGAAAAATATCTTTCAGTTGTTACAAATAGATGGCACCGGAGCCTACTTGCAAGTTTTAGAACAAGAACACTTGGTCTTGATGAGAGTCAAAGATGGTTTCAGCGGAGCAGTGAGGATGGTTTACTTTGTAGATTATGCCACCAAAAAAAAGGAAGATGAAAATCATTTTATTTTTGAATGTGAAGCTTATAGCAGTGTTACAAATAGATGTAATATATTTTCCTCCCCAGCAGCGTTAAGACATGATCTAAGGTCAATATTAGCATGTGAAAAAACAGAGAATTTACAGTCAATCTCTAAATACATTGCGGAAGCACATGAGATACGAAGAAGAACATTGCTGCTTTAATTTCAATATGAAAAAGCTTTCTGTTAAGACTAATGGCTTTTTCCTTAACCAAAATAGTAAAGGTCAATATTAGGCATAGTTGGACGGTCACGCATGTCCACTTCTACTGTAAAACTGTTGTTTTGATATTGTAACTATTACTTTTCTGCTCTTTATTTGAATTTTCCATTTTTCTGTTTTCTTTATTTGTTTCCCTTTATTTACATTTGTTGCCAGCATGAGAGGGATGAGTTATACCCCTTGGCGCTAAAATCATGTATACGGTTACGTCAATAAATGGCGCGCTAAGCGCGCGTCAAGCGTCAAGCGTCAAAAGGTAGATACACTCCTATAACAGTTATACATACATGTACATGTGTAAGCATAGTAAGGTAAGCCTTGATCAGTCATCAAACAAGAGTTCGTAGTTATCTATCAGAGATAAACCTGTCTATGGCATTATGGAGTTCCAAAAAATTTGTGGTAGTCAAATATTAAAAAACGTAAAACAAAAACAAAACAGAAATCACAGGAAAAAACCAAGAAGAAGAAGATGATGATGAAAAAAAAGTATGCATTTCACATAATGTGTACGCTGTCTGTTGGATATTGCATTCTAGACATTTACAGCAGCTAGAAGCTAATCATGAACACATATTTTCATTGACGTTAGAAGTTAAAAAGTATCTGGGTCATTGTCCCTAGCCCACCGGAGTGTCTGGGTTATTGCCTGTGTTTAGAGCACTAGAGTACCAGGATCACCATGGGGTATTGTGGACCAAATGCTGGAGTACCAGAGTACTGAGGGAGCTGACTGGATGACAGATGACCACGTGAAGGGCATGTTAATGGACACTATCGTAGCCAGTGAGTTCCTCAGTCAACAGTAATGATATATACACACAATACTCAATTAGAAATTTTTTCATGTTTGTATGATTAAGAACAAATTTTCTCCCTTTTTAGAAACTCAGTGTCTTAAATTCTTTCCCCCACACCCATACACTGCACATCACACACACACACGCACACACACACACACACACACACACACACACACAAACACACACACACATACACACACGCATACACATACACACACACATACATGTATATATATATATACACAAACACCAAACACCAAACACATACACTTACATATACACAAACACTCACACGCACACACACACACACACACACACACACACACACACACACACACACACACACACACACACACACACATATATATATATATATGTATACATATATGTATACATCAATGTATATATATACAAACAATACACAAGCACACAACACGTACGCACACACACACACACTCACTCAATCACACACAAGTTCTAATAATATTTACATAAAACGTATGCATTTGTCTGAAAACTAGATCTATTCATCATGTGTTCTTTGAATGCCCTATTGTACGTGTGGCTTACAGTACTTTGAAGTGTTTTTAACATCGTGTTATGATATTAGCGATACATCCACTTCACACCACACGTCCTCAAATTCAGATGACCATGAGAGCGAAGCGTGAAGGGCCACTGAACCCGGGAGAACTTTTCACAATGCTATAATGTTGTTGTTGTACGGATGCCAAGTGCAGAAGTCAACACGCAAATTCGGAATAAAATTGAGGCAGCTGAAATGTGGTTTCTAAGAAGAATGTTAAGAATTCCTTAGCAAAGAAAACAAATGAGACAGTCTTGAAATAGCCACACACACACACACACACACACACACACACACACAACACACACACACACACACAACACACACACACACACACACACACACACACACACACACACACACACAAAAACACACACACACATATATATATATATAATGTATATATATAAACACACACACACACACACACACACACGCACACACACACACACACACGCGCGCGCACGCGCATGCACATTCACACACACACATACACACACACCACACAAACATTAATGAAGAAGATTAGGAAACATTTACAGGGCATTGCATGTGGCAAGAGAAATTAGAGCACCTAGTCAGCTAGAGGAAAAAAGAGTACAAGGGAGACCCACAGAGAAACTGTTGGACAGATTTGTGAAGTGGATGAGAACAGAAAGGGTGGGAGATATATTTGCAGTGACTAAAGATAGATTTGTATGAAGGGCCATGATCGCCAACTTTCATGTGGAAAGGCACATGATGATATGATGATGATGATGATGATGATGATGATGATGATGATGATATGGATTATAGCGATGATTTTATGGACTTCTGTTTTGAACTGAGTCTGTACGACCTGTTTACTGTCATAGTATATCCCAATTTGAACCAGACTAAAAAGATAAGACAGCTGAGGTGTGGTCAGAAAATTTGAGCAAATGACGCATCTGTAAATTGGATGAAACTTGATTGTGTGGTCCCAGTCTTCTCAACGAACCCATAGCACATTCAGCTCTGAGCACAAGCAGGTGGGGGTAAAAAAATCCACAAAAATTATTTAGATTGTTAGGGGTTTGAAGCTGTTCCAGTCAGTGGTGCATTGCACTAATCGCTTCACCTCACTAACTCGTTGCCTCAGCAATTCTTTGTTTCCTGCTGCAGGTATCGTAAGCACCACTTATGCCCTCAACGCCTGCGTCATCTACCTGCTTCATCATCAGGATGCCATGCATGGAAAGAACTTACATTGTTTTCTATTCTCATTGCAGCTGTTTGTTCCCAGTACATATTTCTGATTATTCGTAGATCTTTTCCATCATATATTATGTGTGTGTGTGTGTGTGTGTGTGTGTGTGTGTGTGTGTGTGTGTGTGTGTGTGTGTGTGTGTGTGTGTGTGTGTGTGTATGTGTGTGTGTTTGTGTGTGTGTGTGTGTGTGTGTGTGTATGTGTGTGTGTGTGTAGATAAATAAGTAGGGGCCTAAATACCCATATGAATGATGTGTTGCAACCACCAATCTGGGTTTAGTGCTTTGTTTGCACATGTCTGCCTGCATTAATTTTAGAATGTATCTGCAATCTCTCTCTCTCCTTCTGTCTCTCTCTTTCTCTCTCCCTGTCCCTCTGTCTGTCTGTCTGTCTCATTCACACACACAAGCACGCGAGCGCAAATCCAGCACACTGTGTTGTTGTAGTGACGAAGCTCAAAGCTTGTGATCTGAAAAGACTGCTATATTGTTTGCCATCAGCGTTGTTTTGGTAGTGCTCTCCATGAAACTCTTTGAAGAAATTTTGAATGTTTGGAATGATACACTATTCTTTGTGTCCAAAACAAACAAACAAACAAACAAACAAACAAACAAACAAACAAACAAACAAACAAACAAACAAACAAACAAACAAACAAACAAACAAACAAACAAAACAAATGCTAAACAAACAATATGCTGTGGTCATCCTAAGAATCTCCCTTTTTATACAAACTATGATTACACAAAGTCCACAATTTTACATCTGAATAAGCTTCAGATGATATGAGACTTGAACTGAAGCGAGGACAATGATAGAGTGTTGTAACAATGGAAACATGATTTAAATTTTGTCCAGAGCTATTCCCATACCTTATCAAAAAGTGCTAGTTTTAGGCACTTTTGTGATCCAGGCACCCTACATTTTCGACTTTTCAACTGTCCACACCAATGACTAAAAATAGTTGGTAAAAATTCGTCCAAAAACATTGTCTGTCTGGATTCCAACAGTCAACACACTTTCACACAGATATGATGTACTTACATATCACTATGGTGAAGTGGTTAGGCATCAGACTACTGACTTGGAGATCATGGGTTCGAACCCCAATGGTCAGGATTTTTAGGTCCTGACCAGCTCTTACCCACAGCAGAGCTGAATGGCCTCATATTCTGTTCACGGTATTAGTCACCGTGGTATAGCGGTTAGTGCAACAGACTACAACTGGAAGGTTGTGGGTTCGATTGAAAAATTACTTTCGGATTTTCAGATCCAGCATGGGCTCGTTGGGAAGACTGAGACCACATCCACTTCATAGATGGATTACTGGCAGTTTTGCTCAACTTTCCTGTCCAACACTACATGTGTCTGTATCTCTGATGCCTGATTGACACCAGGATATTTTATGGTAAAAGGTGTAGAGTACAACCTTGTCACGCAGTCTCAATCCTATCAATCTCAATCTCAATCCTCCACAGTATCTTGATCATCATCAACATATTATCATGAAATCATCAGTCATCACAGCGTTGTAATCATTGTCCCAGATTCTGTGGCTCTCCATGCCCTGATCTCGTGGTTACTTTAGCCTGAGGAGAATTCAGATTGGGGTTTTTGGTGTGAGTGGTTAATGGGTTGTTTATGGAGGCCCATGGTGGCGGTTTTCTTACTTTGGGCGTGGGATGTGTTGAGGATGTTTTTCAATCAACCTGGCACCACAACTAAGCAATTAGTAATGAGCTTAACAGGCAGTGTCCTTAGTAAGCTGGATCAGAACAGGCACAGTTGACCTCACTGAAGTGCTCCAGCAGTAGTGCAATGTCTTCTTCTTTGGGTGGCCCCATGGCAACTTGACATCCATTCCTCCTGTTGGTTTTCTGGCAATGGGACGTTGACTTAATGTATCTGGAGGAAGGTGATTATTGTGTGCAGGAGGGATCAAGATAATAAGGTATTTTTCTGTCTTTTAAAATTGATTTCAGCTCGTGTTTGGCAGGATATAAACCAAATACAAGAACAGAAAAGGCAAAATTTAACTACAATAACACTGAGAAAAAAAGAAAGAAAAGAGAACATAACATACATGCATCATATCAACAAATCTGTGTCACATATATCTGTATAAAACAGAATTACTAACAAAAAGCATGAGAAAATAAGGATAATATTCTTTATTTACAAAGGTAATAGATAGTGGATAAGCATTTGCGTGTTTTTATTTATTTGCTTTTTTTTTTTACATCAATCCCCGTTCCAAGTAGGACAGAACTATGCACTGTAAGACATCAATGGAAAGATAAAATCAGAACATTCTTGAATAAAGTTGATAGTTAAATCTAGATTCTAGATTTGTAAGCACAGAGAGAAAGATATAATTGTACACACTGTAGGCAGATACAAGAATATAACTAATGGACATGAGTAAAGGCACATTGGCATGATTTAACAAACACAATCTAAAGTAAATAATAACTTAATTGTTGGTTGAGAGAGAAACATGAAAATTTCATTACTCAAGAATAAAAGCACTTGGTTTCAATAAATCTGTCTACAAATAGTCTTTGGAATTCTGCAATTGTATAATATTATAATATACACATAAAAATTACATCAAACAAATCTGATTATCAATAGTGAAATAAAACAAAAGTTAAAGTATTATAAATTTACCAATGAAAAAATGACAGTAAAGCAAGCATTAAAACAAAGTGGGAAGGAATCAATGATAAAAAAAAAACATGCACAGAAACAGGTTTGCATATCAGGCTACAAAACATTGTGCATGTCTTTGTACAGATGGGGTTCAGAAAATATGAAAATGATTCATTAAAGAGAAAGAGAAAGAGAGAGAGAGAGAGGGATAGAGAGAGAGAGAAATGAACTGAAAAATTACCGGCCTATCTCTAATCTCTCTTTCTTGTCAAAACTCCTTGAAAAGGTTGTCCTCAACCAGCTGAAGTCTCACCTGTCTGCCAACAATCTCCTCAATCCTTTCCAGTCAGCCTACCGCCAGTGCCATAGCACTGAAACTGCCCTACTACACATTCTCAACAATCTCTTCCTTGCAACTGATACTGGCAAAGTCTCTCTCCTCACACTCCTTGATCTGTCTGCAGCCTTCGATACCATTGAACATGGTATTCTCATTTCTAGACTTCATCATACTTTTGGCAACTCTGACACTGCTCTCTCCTGGTTCACTTCATATTTATCAAACAGAAAACAAACTGTTCTCATCAATGGCACTTACTCTCAACCTGCATACCTGACCTGTGGTGTTCCACAAGGATCTGTCCTTGGCCCTGTTCTTTTCACTCTTTATACCTCCCCCCTGTCCACCATCATCAACTCCCACTCTATAAAACACCACTTCTATGCTGATGACACCCAACTTCAAGACAGTGACTCACCTGATAATATACAGCGCCTGTTGACTCGCACCACTGAGTGTTACTCGGACATTAAGAACTGGATGACGTTCAACAAACTTCAGCTTAATGACGACAAGACAGAAGCTATCCTCATTGGCACCCATCAGAAACTTTCTCAGTTGCCTCCTCTTTCTCTCCCATTATGTAACACATCAGTCCCAATTTCTGATTCAGCTAAAAACCTTGGTGTCTGCATTGACTCTACCCTCTCCATGAACAACTTTGTTTCTCAACTGCCAGATCTTGTTACTATCATCTCCATCGTATAAGTCTGATCAGGAAGTATCTCTCTGTCGAAACAACTGCAAAACTCGTTCTCTCCTTCATAATGTCTCGCATTGACTATTGCAATTCACTCCTGTCTGGTCTTCCTGCCTCCACCATTCACATCCTACAGCGCATTCAAAACAATGCTGTACGCCTTGTACTCAAAAAGAAAAAAGCTGACCACATATCTCCTCTCCTGGCACAACTTCACTGGCTGCAGCCTGTCTCCGCTCGGAAGGGAATCACTTTGTGATAATATATAATTGTATATGATATGCTCTCTATAATTTTCCATTGCTTTTATTCTTGCTTTTATTGCTTTTATTCTTTCTCCCCATTTATAGCCATGCATGTGTGTGTGTGTGTGTGTGTGTGTGTGTGTGTGTGTGTGTGTGTGTGTGCGTGTGTGTGCGTGCGTACGTGCGTGCGTGCGTGCGTGCGTGCGTGCGTGCGTGCATGCGTGCGTGTGTGTCTGTTTCAACGCTTAGATTTGATTTTGTCGAGATTTTGCGCTATATAAATATTGTAACTATTATTATTATTATTAATTAGAGATAGGCAGAGAGAGAGAGAGAGAGAGAGAGAGAGAGAGAGAGAGAGAGAGAGAGGGAGAGAGAGAGAGAGAGGATAAAAAATAAAGAAGGAAAAGAAAAAAAGAATAAGATGATGATGATGACAAAGAAGAAGAAGCAGTAAAAGAGAAAAAGAAGTAGGAAAACAGAAAGAAGAAAGGAGAGACAGAGAGACAGAGAGACAGAGACAGAGACAGAGAAAGAAAGAGAGAGAGACAAAGAGAGAGAGAGAGAGAGAGAGAGAGAGAGAGAGAGAGAGAGATACAGAGAGAGACAGAGAGAGAAGAGAGAATGTCGTGTGTTCATCTGATTTTAAACAGCAAGCTTCTCAGAAGTCTGAAGAAAGAAATGAAACTTAACAGTTGTCATTCTTGATCGTCTGCCTTCTACGAAGACAGCAGTGGAAAGGCTTCAAACACATAAACCCCTCAAAAATCCATGAATCCTTTTCCATAGGAAGCAGTTTCTCTTTCACCGGAGGGAGGATGTCAAAACGCTGTAAGAGCGTAGTGACGTACAGGAAGATCCGTGCACGTGCGAAGTTTTCTCCAATACAAGAACGCTTTCCGATGCCAAAGGTCAAGATGCTGTAACAGATAATTTTGTTAAGATCGATTACTGTTGCGTAGTGGTTAGCAATATATATCAATGACTGGGACACTGTGAATGCCATCAATCGATAAATATTAACACAACTAAACAAGACAGTCAAGCCATTCTAAAATCTTCCTTTCTATATAAAAGCAAAACAAATTTGCGTTTCTAGCACATGAATTTCTCATCGCAAACCCCCTCAGAAATAGAAAAAAAAAGACTTCAACGTCAGATAAATAGCAGATTTATAATACACCCTCCCCCCAAGAAAAAAGAAAACCCAAAACAAAACAAACAAAAAACCCCAACCCCCCCCCCCCTTCTGTGAAAAAAAGAACGGCCTGATGATGTGATTGAAACACTGGTACAATTTGTCGCATTCATGCCTATGAGAAAAAGTAGTTCAGCCATTCTATCTGTCTTTCTTCATTTAAAAAAAAAAAAAAAGCCTCCTCTTTTCAATATTTCTTCAGAAAGATACAGGTCAAAAGGTGTGTGTATGTGTGTGGTGTGTGTGTGTGTGTGTGTGTGTGTGTGTGTGTGTGTGTGTGTGTGTGTGTGTGTGTATGTGTGTGTGTGTGTGTGTGTGTGTGTGTGCGAAAATGTGTCCATACAGGCGTTAATGTGCGTGAACGCATTAGCGCGTATGTCTGCCTGTAAGTTTGTCTTTTGCCTAAATGCCGCATGCAAGATGGGATAGGCATGACCGTGGGCGTTTGTAGTTGCACACTTGTTTATTTTCATTTGAAGAAATGACAATATATTAGTACAAGCTGAGCACGTTTTGCATCTTTTCTGTCAGCATTGTAGACAATCCTCTTACAAAAATCATATTGATTGTCCTTCTCATACGCATACATGTCTGTTACAATTAGACGTTCATACCATTCAGAGAACATTTTATTGATTAGGTCATGTTAGTATGTGTTCCTGGTTTTATTTTTCAAAATCAATGAAAAACTCCAGGCTGGCGTAATTGTTATACTTTGGTGACTTAGATGTTGTATATTAGGACGATGACAATGAAAAAAAATCACTGGTTTTCAATAAGTCAGGTATATTTGTAATTCTGGATCCATGATTTATCTTAACATGGTTACAAGCATTGCACATTTACAGAGAGGAGTTGGATTGAAAACTGAATCTAGATCTGATTTGTTTTCCTCATGATTGCATCAGAGGAAGGCAAACAATAAAAAATGATATCATCCTGCTAGTTGTAGCATGATTTCAATCAAAGTTTAATAATATACCCAAAGGTCAAAATAAAACTAATCTGCAGTCAGCTAAAAATGATAAACAAACCAAGATGTATCTATTGCAAGAGAAAACCAATCAAAGAGTGTCAGTTTCTTCAGAGTTACATAGTCCTATGTCTCTTCAGGTTTCAGTTTCAGTTTCTCAAGACGACGTTTCCGCGCTCGAAACGAATTCCCTATGCACTAACGTCACAGGTGCCACGTGTATGGTAATCATGGCACATGCCTTAACAGGCAGTGTCCTTAGTAAGCTGGATCAGAACAGGCACAGTTGACCTCACTGAAGTGCTCCAGCAGTAGTGCAATGTCTTCTTCTTTGGGTGGCCCCATGGCAACTTGACATCCATTCCTCCTGTTGGTTTTCTGGCAATGGGACGTTGACTTAATGTATCTGGAGGAAGGTGATTATTGTGTGCAGGAGGGATCAAGATAATAAGGTATTTTTCTGTCTTTTAAAATTGATTTCAGCTCGTGTTTGGCAAGATATAAACCAAATACAAGAACAGAAAAGGCAAAATTTAACTACAATAACACTGAGAAAAAAAGAAAAGAAAAGAGAACATAACATACATGCATCATATCAACAAATCTGTGTCACATATATCTGTATAAAACAGAATTACTAACAAAAAGCATGAGAAAATAAGGATAATATTCTTTATTTACAAAGGTAATAGATAGTGGATAAGCATTTGCGTGTGTTTTTATTTATTTGCTTTTTTTTTTACATCAATCCCCGTTCCAAGTAGGACAGAACTATGCACTGTAAGACATCAATGGAAAGATAAAATCAGAACATTCTTGAATAAAGTTGATAGTTAAATCTAGATTCTAGATTTGTAAGCACAGAGAGAAAGATATAATTGTACACACTGTAGGCAGATACAAGAATATAACTAATGGACATGAGTAAAGGCACATTGGCATGATTTAACAAACACAATCTAAAGTAAATAATAACTTAATTGTTGGTTGAGAGAGAAACATGAAAATTTCATTACTCAAGAATAAAAGCACTTGGTTTCAATAAATCTGTCTACAAATAGTCTTTGGAATTCTGCAATTGTATAATATTATAATATACACATAAAAATTACATCAAACAAATCTGATTATCAATAGTGAAATAAAACAAAAGTTAAAGTATTATAAATTTACCAATGAAAAAATGACAGTAAAGCAAGCATTAAAACAAAGTGGGAAGGAATCAATGATAAAAAAAAAACATGCACAGAAACAGGTTTGCATATCAGGCTACAAAACATTGTGCATGTCTTTGTACAGATGGGGTTCAGAAAATATGAAAATGATTCATGAAAGAGAAAGAGAAAGAGAGAGAGAGAGAGGGATAGAGAGAGAGAGAAATGAACTGAAAAATTACCGGCCTATCTCTAATCTCTCTTTCTTGTCAAAACTCCTTGAAAAGGTTGTCCTCAACCAGCTGAAGTCTCACCTGTCTGCCAACAATCTCCTCAATCCTTTCCAGTCAGCCTACCGCCAGTGCCATAGCACTGAAACTGCCCTACTACACATTCTCAACAATCTCTTCCTTGCAACTGATACTGGCAAAGTCTCTCTCCTCACACTCCTTGAT
Organism: Monoplex corrugatus; assembly: GCA_030674185.1. NCBI lineage: Eukaryota > Metazoa > Mollusca > Gastropoda > Littorinimorpha > Ranellidae > Monoplex > Monoplex corrugatus. The sequence continues at coordinate 34,012,003 of JAPXFY010000028.1, forward strand.
CTGTCTGCAGCCTTCGATACCATTGAACATGGTATTCTCATTTCTAGACTTCATCATACTTTTGGCAACTCTGACACTGCTCTCTCCTGGTTCACTTCATATTTATCAAACAGAAAACAAACTGTTCTCATCAATGGCACTTACTCTCAACCTGCATACCTGACCTGTGGTGTTCCACAAGGATCTGTCCTTGGCCCTGTTCTTTTCACTCTTTATACCTCCCCCCTGTCCACCATCATCAACTCCCACTCTATAAAACACCACTTCTATGCTGATGACACCCAACTTCAAGACAGTGACTCACCTGATAATATACAGCGCCTGTTGACTCGCACCACTGAGTGTTACTCGGACATTAAGAACTGGATGACGTTCAACAAACTTCAGCTTAATGACGACAAGACAGAAGCTATCCTCATTGGCACCCATCAGAAACTTTCTCAGTTGCCTCCTCTTTCTCTCCCATTATGTAACACATCAGTCCCAATTTCTGATTCAGCTAAAAACCTTGGTGTCTGCATTGACTCTACCCTCTCCATGAACAACTTTGTTTCTCAACTGCCAGATCTTGTTACTATCATCTCCATCGTATAAGTCTGATCAGGAAGTATCTCTCTGTCGAAACAACTGCAAAACTCGTTCTCTCCTTCATAATGTCTCGCATTGACTATTGCAATTCACTCCTGTCTGGTCTTCCTGCCTCCACCATTCACATCCTACAGCGCATTCAAAACAATGCTGTACGCCTTGTACTCAAAAAGAAAAAAGCTGACCACATATCTCCTCTCCTGGCACAACTTCACTGGCTGCAGCCTGTCTCCGCTCGGAAGGGAATCACTTTGTGATAATATATAATTGTATATGATATGCTCTCTATAATTTTCCATTGCTTTTATTCTTGCTTTTATTGCTTTTATTCTTTCTCCCCATTTATAGCCATGCATGTGTGTGTGTGTGTGTGTGTGTGTGTGTGTGTGTGTGTGTGTGTGTGTGTGTGCGTGTGTGTGCGTGCGTACGTGCGTGCGTGCGTGCGTGCGTGCGTGCGTGCGTGCATGCGTGCGGTGTGTCTGTTTCAACGCTTAGATTTGATTTTGTCGAGATTTTGCGCTATATAAATATTGTAACTATTATTATTATTATTAATTAGAGATAGGCAGAGAGAGAGAGAGAGAGAGAGAGAGAGAGAGAGAGAGAGGGAGAGAGAGAGAGAGAGGATAAAAAATAAAGAAGGAAAAGAAAAAAAGAATAAGATGATGATGATGACAAAGAAGAAGAAGCAGTAAAAGAGAAAAAGAAGTAGGAAAACAGAAAGAAGAAAGGAGAGACAGAGAGACAGAGAGACAGAGACAGAGACAGAGAAAGAAAGAGAGAGAGACAAAGAGAGAGAGAGAGAGAGAGAGAGAGAGAGAGAGAGAGATACAGAGAGAGACAGAGAGAGAAGAGAGAATGTCGTGTGTTCATCTGATTTTAAACAGCAAGCTTCTCAGAAGTCTGAAGAAAGAAATGAAACTTAACAGTTGTCATTCTTGATCGTCTGCCTTCTACGAAGACAGCAGTGGAAAGGCTTCAAACACATAAACCCCTCAAAAATCCATGAATCCTTTTCCATAGGAAGCAGTTTCTCTTTCACCGGAGGGAGGATGTCAAAACGCTGTAAGAGCGTAGTGACGTACAGGAAGATCCGTGCACGTGCGAAGTTTTCTCCAATACAAGAACGCTTTCCGATGCCAAAGGTCAAGATGCTGTAACAGATAATTTTGTTAAGATCGATTACTGTTGCGTAGTGGTTAGCAATATATATCAATGACTGGGACACTGTGAATGCCATCAATCGATAAATATTAACACAACTAAACAAGACAGTCAAGCCATTCTAAAATCTTCCTTTCTATATAAAAGCAAAACAAATTTGCGTTTCTAGCACATGAATTTCTCATCGCAAACCCCCTCAGAAATAGAAAAAAAAAGACTTCAACGTCAGATAAATAGCAGATTTATAATAACACCCTCCCCCCAAGAAAAAAGAAAACCCAAAACAAAACAAACAAAAAAACCCCCAACCCTCCCCCCCCCCCCTCTGTGAAAAAAAGAACGGCCTGATGATGTGATTGAAACACTGGTACAATTTGTCGCATTCATGCCTATGAGAAAAAGTAGTTCAGCCATTCTATCTGTCTTTCTTCATTTAAAAAAAAAAAAAAAGCCTCCTCTTTTCAATATTTCTTCAGAAAGATACAGGTCAAAAGGTGTGTGTATGTGTGTGTGTGTGTGTGTGTGTGTGTGTGTGTGTGTGTGTGTGTGTGTGTGTGTGTGTGTGTGTGTGTGTATGTGTGTGTGTGTGTGTGTGTGTGTGTGTGTGTGTGTGTGTGTGTGTGCGAAAATGTGTCCATACAGGCGTTAATGTGCGTGAACGCATTAGCGCGTATGTCTGCCTGTAAGTTTGTCTTTTGCCTAAATGCCGCATGCAAGATGGGATAGGCATGACCGTGGGCGTTTGTAGTTGCACACTTGTTTATTTTCATTTGAAGAAATGACAATATATTAGTACAAGCTGAGCACGTTTTGCATCTTTTCTGTCAGCATTGTAGACAATCCTCTTACAAAAATCATATTGATTGTCCTTCTCATACGCATACATGTCTGTTACAATTAGACGTTCATACCATTCAGAGAACATTTTATTGATTAGGTCATGTTAGTATGTGTTCCTGGTTTTATTTTTCAAAATCAATGAAAAACTCCAGGCTGGCGTAATTGTTATACTTTGGTGACTTAGATGTTGTATATTAGGACGATGACAATGAAAAAAAATCACTGGTTTTCAATAAGTCAGGTATATTTGTAATTCTGGATCCATGATTTATCTTAACATGGTTACAAGCATTGCACATTTACAGAGAGGAGTTGGATTGAAAACTGAATCTAGATCTGATTTGTTTTCCTCATGATTGCATCAGAGGAAGGCAAACAATAAAAAATGATATCATCCTGCTAGTTGTAGCATGATTTCAATCAAAGTTTAATAATATACCCAAAGGTCAAAATAAAACTAATCTGCAGTCAGCTAAAAATGATAAACAAACCAAGATGTATCTATTGCAAGAGAAAACCAATCAAAGAGTGTCAGTTTCTTCAGAGTTACATAGTCCTATGTCTCTTCAGGTTTCAGTTTCAGTTTCTCAAGACGACGTTTCCGCGCTCGAAACGAATTCCCTATGCACTAACGTCACAGGTGCCACGTGTATGGTAATCATGGCACATGCCTTAAGCGTGCACATAAACCCATGAGCTGGCCAGGTCCTGAGGCCCTACCTAGCCTTTGTTTTACCTAATCTATATGTTATATTGGTATTGTATCAGCCTACCACTGGAATAATCTTGGTTACATGTAAATTACATGTGTAGTTGTGTAGCTTATCTTCAGAAAAAGAAACATATATAATATATATAAAGTAAATAGATAAATAATAAAATAAATAAATCGTCTTACATAAACGTTTCATAAACAGTTTGATGTCTTACACCACTTCAAACGGTGCAATGCATTGTCAACACAATGTTAGCTTGTGGTTCGTCTTCTCGCTTCAAAATGAAGACCAAAGACAGCCGCCTTATTTATACGCATAACAGTCATTCTTTACGTCACACACTGTTTAATATAGGTCTTGAGAAATGGAGATCAAGAGTGGAACAAATACAGTTTTTCCTGAGCTTGGAACGAATTCATTAGAAATTCAAGAAAGCACTTTTCTGTACATGTGTCAGAACTACATAACTGTTTGGGACTATAGTACTTATTAATGTTTCTCTTCAATATGTCTTTCTTAGTTTATCAAAGTTCATTTTCTGTGGGAAATGGAAACTGCTCAAAACTACACTTTGGTTTTACTGTGGTGATATTCTATTCACATGTAAAAATCCTGTCAGTAGTGTTAGTGTTCGCTGGATTATAGACATATGAAACCCCCAGTATACACATCCAGCAAAAAGAGAATGCAGACTGTGCAGCATAAGGAATGCACAGTGTCGACTGAGGTACCAGGTCAGCATGCATACACGCTCAGAACGAAAACAAATCTGTCCTGCTAATAGTCTCACTTTTGTCTGTTCGGATGGTTGGGAGGCACGAGATGACCCTTCTGGTCCAGAAACCTCTCTGGTGTGAAGCTGTCAGGGTCACTCCATAGGTCAGAGCTCTTTTGGAACACGTAGGAGGAGTTCAAAACCTGTGGCAGACAAAGGAAATGATGTCAATTCAATATAAATATGCCTGCACTCCTGGGATTCCACAGCGGAGCAGATAATTCTTTCAACAAGGATTTTCTGACTACTTTGCTCGTAAAGTAAAAACAACAAACACAGTTTTATTGTGAAGACTTAAGTAAAGTAAGGACGTGTAATGTCAGCACTGCTTTTCAACATGGCCATAGACAGGGCGATTAGACGAGTGTGTGAGGACCAGCCATGAGGCGTCAGATAGAATCTCTTTTTGACACTGGAAGACTATGACTTCGCAGACGATATGGCACTGGTCTCCCACACTCACAACACATGCAGAAGAAAAATCCAGTCTGAGTATGTCTAAACATTATCCAGAAGAAAATAAAAATGAGGGCTCTGAATTTCCCAAACCTTTTACCATTGCAACTAGATGGAACAGATTTACGCACAACTGAAGAGATCACTTCCTGTCAGACATGACGGTGGAGCAGGCAGCAATATTAGGAGCCATATTACCAATTCCAGAAACACTTTTTCAGTTTCAGTTTCAATTTCTCATGATGACGTCTCCGCGCTCGGAATGAATTCCATATGCACTTACGTCACAGGTGCCATGTGATGGATAAGATCCAGAATGATCACGGAACAAACTTTAAGCCTGCACATAAACCCACGACAGTTTTCTTAACCTGAGGTCGTATGGGAGTGAGGTGGCAGAGATCTCAACTTTTCCCGGGGCCAGCACCACGAGGGCGGCGCCCATTCCCTCTCCCTCGATTCAAATTCATATTCACATTATTTTAAATCAAGAAGGCTACTTGGTCTTCACGAAGTGTGACCTGGGAAATCAACACATATCTCGAATGATTTGTACCAAGGCAGCCGGGCAATGCCCTGCTCTTCACGATTTTCAACTGCCATGGGAACTTGAGCGTGTGCAGCCAGGAGGCACATGGGTCTGACTCGTTTTTTATCCCTTTCCGAAGGACTGGACGTTAACTTCGATTTTCCGGTCAAACTGAGAAGGAAAATCGAGGCCTCTAAGGGGAGCGAACCCTGGAACCTCGACTTTAGTTATTAGCAGGCAAACGCCTGAATTCTTCATTCTGCCATTCGTCTCCCTAATACATTTTCAGAATGTTAAGCAACGTGTATGGAGTGCACCTAGTTCAGCATCAACACCAGGATGAACCTGTACCGAAACTGTCTTTTCCACCCCATGTCACGGCTCAGAATGATGGACGACAACAGACAGCGACCTTACCGAGCTATGGATCTTCTGGCCCATCACCATCTCCAATCAACAATTACTTGTCCAATGTAGTCTAGAGAGTATGGACACCATCATCATGAAGAAACGATCAAGATGGATTGAGCACATCATCTGAAGACAGCAGTATGCATCACCAACAGTACTCTTCACTTAACACCAGAAGAAAGACATGGGAGCGGAAAACCCAGGAACCTGGCAAAGGCGAAAAAAGAGACCCTAGGCCCTGAAACATACCTGGAGCACTATACAAACTGGTCTTGAACAGACATAATTGAAGGATCTGTGTTGCTGCCACACATGCCAATGGAACAATGGGCAGTAAGTAAGTTTCTGAGTCAGTAAGTCTTTTGAAATCTTGTGTATCAGTTTCAGTTTCTCAAGACATCTCCGCGCTCGGAACGAATTCCTTATGCACTAACGTCACAGGCGTCATATGTATGGTGATCATGGCACAAGCCTTAAGCCTGCACATAAACCCATGAACTGGCCAGGTCCTGAGGCCCTACCTAGCCTATGTTTTGTATAGTCTATGTTTCATACTGGTATTGTATCAGCCTATCACTGGAATAATCTTGGTTACATGTAAATGATTTATGTATCTGTGTATCTTCAAAAAAAAAAAAAGAAGAAAAATAAAGGACCACACGCACACACCACACACACACGCACACGCGCGCGCGCACACACACACACAAAAACACACACACACACACACACACACACACATACACACACATACACACACACACACACACACACACACACACACACACACACACACACACACACACACACACACACACACACATATATATATATATATATATATATATATATATATATATATACGTATATTATATATAAACATGTCATCATCATCAGGTGCCTTGCCACATGGCGTTGGCGATCATGGACTTCCATCTGTCTCTGTCTCTTGTTGCCTCAAGCATCTCTTCCACCCTCCTTGTTTTCAGCCACTCTGTTAGTCCGTTTAGTATCTTCTCCCTGGGTCTACCTGGTGCTCTCTTTCCCTCCAGCTTTCCCGTTGTGACCAGGTGCTCCAATTCCCCTTTCCTCATAAAATGGCCTATAAATGTTGCCGGTCTTTTCCTAATCTTCCTCACGAATGATCTACTCGTGTCTGCCTCCATCAAGACTGTCTCGTTTGTTTTCTTTGCTGTCCGTGGAACTCCTCAACATTCTTCTTAGAAACCACATTTCGGCTGCCTCAATCTTGTTCTGGCTTTGCTTGTTGACTGTCCACGCCTCACAACCGTACAACAGTATTGGTTCTATATAACGTTCAAGAACTCTCTTCCTGATGTTAACTGATATGCATTTGTTGGTAAGAATGCTTTTCATCTTCTTGAATGCTGTTTTGACTTGGCTGATTCTGCTGGCTATTTCTGATGTGCTTCTGCCGTATGGTGCAATGATCGTTCCCAGGTATTTAAACTTATCAACCTGTGTCAAGGTTGTGCCATTTGCTGTTATTTTACATGAGGGGATTTCGTGTCTTTTACTGATCACCGTGACTTCAGTCTTCCTGCTGTTTAGTTCCAACCCCTTACTTTTGCTTTCTACTTCTAGTACATTCACAAGGTTTTGTAGGTCCCTTTCATTTTCTGCAATTAGTACGGTGTCATCTGTGGATCGAATGTTGTTTATCATTTTTCCTCCAACCTTTAATCCAGGGTCTTCCTCTAGGTTTCTCATGATGTTTTCGCTGAAAAGTGAAAACAGATTTGGTGACAAAACGCAACCCTGTCTGACTCCTCTTTTGATGTTTTGGAAAGAGCTTATATCGTTTTCTATTCTCATTGCAGCTGTTTGTTCCCAATAATATCGTTTCCATCAATATTGAATCTTTCTAGTTGGTTGATCAATTCTTCACGTCTTACCCGATCGAACGCCTTGGTATAACCAACAAAGCATAAATAAGTCCTTAATTATTTCGAGTGACCTCTCTATGATAGTTCTTCGGGTGTATATGGCATAAATAGTTCCTTTCCATTTTATAAATCTACACTGTTCATCTGCTAGTTCTCTTTTGATTCTATTCCTTGTCCTCATCATGATTATTCTTAATAGGATTTCTGTTACATGACTCATCAAACTGATTGTGCGATGGAGTTCGCGGTCTATAGTCACTGTCTTCTTTGGAAATGCAATTAAAATTGATTTTGACATGTCTTTGGGGATTTTTCCAGTGTAATAAATTTGTTTTAGGAGGACTGTTATTTTTTCAATACCAAATTCCTCTATGGTTTCAATCATCTCTGTAGTAATGTTGTCTGGTCCTGGGGCTTTTCCTGGTTTCATTTTTTCAGTGCTGCTCTAACTTCATCTTTCCTTATGGGTGGTCCTTCAAAGTTCTTTTTTATAATGTGTTCTTTGTTTCTGTCATCTTCAAAAAGATATTTAATGTACTCTCCCCATCTGTCTAATATTTTGTCTTTTTTCATGGTAAGCGTGTCATCTTTCGATTTTAAGCAACCATTTGATGTGCATGTATTTTTCCTGTGGACAATTTCTTCAGTTCGTATGTACATACCCTGAGGATCCGTTTTGTGCTGGTCTTCTATTTATTTGCATTCTATTTTCAGCCAAGCTTCCTTAGCTTCATTGCATCCATTCCTGATTTCTTTGTTTATCTTCCCGTATATCTCCTCGTTTCTCTTTGCCTTCCTCCATTCCTCCATCAAGCCTAAAATTTCTTTTGTGATCCAGTTCTTTTTTGCTTTCCTATCTACTTCAGGGATTTCTTCACAAGCTTCATTTATCGAATTTCTCAACTTTGTCCATTGTTCCTGACTGTCACCAACGTCTTCCAGAACACTGAATTTGTTTTGAACATGTACATGAAAGTTTTCACGTATCACTTCATCTGTCTTTAAGAGTCCAAGATTTAGTTTGATGTTGCTTTTGGTCTGTTTCCTATTCCTTAATTTCAGCCTAAACTTCCCACTACAGGATTGTGGTCACTGTTGCAGTCTGCGCCTGGTAGTGTTTTTGCTGACAGTAAAGAATTTCTAAATCTTTTATTAATCAGGATGTAGTCAATCTGATTTTTGGTATTATCTCCTGGACTCATCCAAGTCCATTTTCTTCCATTAGGCTGCTCAAACCAGGTGTTTCCTACCATGAACTCATTCATCTGTACCCATTCTACAAATTTCCCTTCCCTTTCATTTTGAGTACCAAGGCCATAAGGTCCAACTATATCCTCCACCCTATCCTGTCCCACTTTTGCATTAAAATTTCCCACTGTTACTGTAACTTCTTGTGATTTACATTGGGCCTTGGCCATGTCTAATACTTCGTAGAAGTTGTCGATGTCTTCCTGAGTACTTGCGGATGTTGGTGCATACACTTGAATGATGTTGATATCAAATGGTCTGCCTCCCAATTTGACCAGCACAACTCTGTCGGACACCACCCAGTATCCCTTAACTGCTTTTGATTTGTCCCTGTCCATTACGATGCCTACTCATCTTTCATGTGAGTTTCCACCAGAATATATTACTGTATACTCTCCTGATGTTATCATGCCTGCCCCCTTCCATCTCACTTCCCCTAGTCCTAAAATACTAATGTTAAGCCTTTACATCTCCATTTTGATATTGTCTAATTCACTTTTTTGTAACAATGTTCTTATGTTCCATGTTGCGATTTTGGTATTTTTGAGTTTGAGTTTGGTCACGGTAGCTGGCTGACGGTCTGGTGTCACCTGCGCCACATGACGGTCCCTACCGGATGGAGGTACTCCATAGGAGCACCTATTTACGTCGTTATCTTCATTTTTCTTCTTTTGTCTGTCCATAATTTTTCTAGGGAGAACACGACAGTGTTTTCCTGTTGCCTTCCATCGGTTTTTTTGCGGTCTGTCCATTAGCCTTTGTCGTTCCCACGACAACCTAGAAAGCAGTTGGGTGCTTTTTTCAGGGTTACCTCCCTTAGCCTTATTCTCTCCCGAGATGTCCACAAGGCAGTGGAGCTATTTACCCATAGCTTGGGGATCTGGTTCGTGGGCACCAGAGCATATCCACACACCAGTGGGCCTGCGTGCCGCACGTCTGGGGGCCAGACCTCCTCTGAGTCTCTCAAGATTTAGCCTGAGTCTGTGAGGTGCTCTGCTGGGACTTCCTGATGGAGAGGCTACGTACTGACAGGAAGAGATTTACGCATTCTGCTCTTCTTTTCGTATAGCTGCAAACAGCAGTGCTAGCCAGCGCTGCAGGCTGAAAGTGAGAGGTGACAAGCACGCAGTCACTAGCCAACACACTAGACGCATCACATCTGCCATTGACACACTATATATATGTATATATATAATTAAATCAAACATTTAATTGTATGTAGATATATATATACACACATGTATATATATATATATATATATATATATATATATATATATATATATATATAAATATATATATATATATATATATATATATATATAATCAAAGGTTTGATTCACAACAGAACTTTATTCTGTATAAACTCGTCTCACATGACAGCCTCCCCCCCACCCCCCGAGTAAATACACAAAGCTTCAGGTATCAACTATGAGAAGACAATATTTTCTGTATCATAACCCCGCCAGTATGTCTTTCACTTCCGATGAAAGAAAAGATGAAATAGATAAGTATGTAAGTAAGTAAGTAAGTAAGTAAGTAAGTAAGTAAGTAAGTAAGTAAGTAAGTAAGTAAGTAAGTAAGTAAGTAAGTGTATACGTAAAGAGGTAAAACAAATAAGTACAAAATAAAGGAGTATGTAGTAAAATAAACACGTAAGAAATGAAAATACCAAATGACAGTAAATACATGCATATACCACATGCCTGCACACAAACATACACACTTATATACACTCATACATACACACCCATATCCGCACAGCATGGTGGCTGACAACAACAGCAACAACAACAACAGCAACAACCACCACAACGACAGCAAAAACAACAACACACACATATATAGGAAACACACATATATACATATCATGACAAACTTACAGACCTATCTGGACAACAGTCAACAAACAGCCGACAAACACACACACACAGAGACGGTTTGGCAAAATTGCTTGTTCTCCAGTTGTCTCTTCTTTTCCTTCACTGAAGTCTTGTGAAGATCATCCAGTACACATTGAACAAAACCAATGGTATGTGACATGTGACATGTCCACTTTGTCTTTTATCCTTTTGTCTAGTTTGACAAGAGGCACAGACAGCATATTGGTTGAGTGGTTAGGCTAGTCTTTCAACTGGAAGGTCTGGTTTCAAACCAGTTTGGCTACTGATGTGGAGATATTTCTAATGAAAATAGGTGTCCTGTATAGAGCACTCTAAATGACTTTATCTTGTTGTCAGTGAATGATGTGCCCAAATCCGTCTCCATTGTTTTTTCAAGATGATGATGTCCATACTCTCTTGAGTAGCATGTAGATGGCTATAGATGGTACTGGACCAGAAGATTC
>JAPXFY010000028.1:34025483-34027983 GCA_030674185.1 Monoplex corrugatus
ACGTCCTGGGTCATGAAGTGGGACACGCCCAAAGGAGATAGAGTTGTGAAACGCAGAGCCTCCCAGACGAACGCCTCTGTGTAGTGACAGGAAGAGCGGTCAGTCAACATGGGCTTCCGGTCAGGGCCAATAACTCTGTCCACTTCCTTCTGGATCTTGCGCATGACATCCTGATGATGTACCAGGTAGAAGACACAGGCGTTGAGGACGTGGATCGTGGAGATGATACCTGCACCACGAAACAAAGAATTGGTGATGCATTCAGTCATTGTGGCAAAGCGATTAAAGCAGTAGACTTCTGACTGGGACAGCGTGGGTTTGACCCCCCCCCCCCCCGTCCGAACAACGATTGTTTGATCGTTCAGACATCATCTGTTCTTACCCAGGGCTGAGTGTACTACAGGTTTTTTGGGAAAGCTGGGACCATACAACTTTCATCTGCTTTATGGATGCTTATTTGAGGGTATTGCTCAACTTTCCTGACCAAAACGTCAGGTGCCTTATCTCCCAGGCCTGGTGGGAAACCGTAATATGTTATGACAGTAAGCACGGATAGGGTACAGTCCTGGAACAGTCTCAGATGGAAACGGAAGTCCAAAGTATCACTGCTATCATTCTCGTTCTCATCATCATAGCACTGTGAAAAGTTGTCCCAAGTTCTGCAAACCTTCATGCTCTGCTGTTATGGTGATCTCAGTTTGGAGAATCGAAATGATTGGCATACAGCATTCAGAAAACTGTTGATGGATAGATAATGTTTAGATATGGATATGTATTAGGATAGATATTTTAGACAAATGCATACATTTTGCGTAAATATGTGTGTGAGTGAGTGAAAAGAAGTCAGAAGAAAAGTATTATTAATCATACAAAGATAAAAGAACTGTTTTGGAGTTTTTTGTGTATTTGAATATCGTTGTCTAGACACATGCATAGGTTTTGCGCAAATATGTGTGTGAGTAAATGAAAAGAAATAAGAAGAAAGGTGTTAGTAAACATACAAAGATAAAAGAAATGTTTTGGCGTTTTACGTGTATTTGATTATCGTTGACAGAGAAACTCACTGGCTACAACGGTGTCTATGATCAGGCCCTTCACGTGGTCATCTGTCATCCAATTCGCTCCGGCAGTACTCTGGTACTCCAGCATATGGTCCACAATACCCCGTGGTGATCCTGGTACTCTAGTGCTCTAAGACACACAATGACCCAGATGTTGTATTGTTTCGAGACAGACAATGACCCAGACATCCAACGCTTTAGGGCAAACAATGACCCAGACTTTGTATTGTCCTAACACGAACAGTGACCAGACATCAAATGCTTTAAGACAAACAATGGCCCGGAATTCCAGTGCTCTTTGAAAGACAATGACCCAGACATTGGTGGCTCTAAAGTAAGCAATGTCCCAGAACTCTAGTGCTTTGAGGACAATGACCCAGACACTAGTATTCAAAGGACAATGACCCAGGTACTGTAGTGTTCTAGAGGACAAACAATAACTCAGACACTGTAGTGTTCTATGGTCAATGACCCAGACACTCCTGTGTTCTAAGAACATCAATCCAGGCACTCTAGTGTTCTGATGACAATGACCCAGACACCCTGCTGTTCTAAGGACAATGATCCAGAAACTCTAATGCTCAAAGGGCAATGACCCAGAAACGCTAGTGTTTTAAGGACACTGGCCCAGGCACTTTAAGTTCTAAGGGCAATGACTCAGACACACTAGTCTTCTAAGGACAATGAAGCAGACACTGTAGTACTCTAAAAACAAGCAATGACCCAGACAGTTTGATGCTCTAAGGACAAAGGAAAGTCCAGACACTCTAAAATTCTAAGGTCAAGATCCAAGACACTCTAGAGCTCTAAAGACAATGACCCAGGCACTGTAATGCTCTAAGAACAATGACCCAAACATGTCTCACCTGTCTACTACAATTTGCTTCCATAAATATTTAACATTAAAGTTTTAATGAAATCCAAAACAAGTGTGACTGCCAGCGTTCAAGCAAATATGAATCAGAAAAACACGAAAGAAGAATATGAATGCGTATTTAATACAATAAGAAAAACAGGCTCAAGTTTTCGGTCTACTTGCCTGTGTCAAGCGTAAGATTACAAACAAACAAACACCAGATACAAAAATTATGAGAAAAAGATTACAGTTTTATCAAATGAAAAAATAAACAAAAATCGTAGATGATAAGAAAGCTTGAAAAATGGTTTAACTTTGATTTTCTCATGATATTGTTTGTCACAAACGGTATTCTGAACAGGATGGGATTAGCTCATAACGACAAACGCAAATTGTTATGATGCTGAAAAAGACACAATTCATCAGTATATATGGTATTGCCATTTGTCAAAAGTTTCCTGGATAGAATTAGAAAAGGTTTTGAAACAAAAAATGTCAACACTGTTAGAGAACATTACTTAACGTGAAATTGGTTTTACTTGGAACACACGAAAAAGCAACGGAGAAAATATTTGATAGAATC
>JAPXFY010000028.1:34032983-34055483 GCA_030674185.1 Monoplex corrugatus
TTACCGCCTGTCGCCACGAGGAGGCACAACATAGGGCTTGCGGATGGAGAGGCTATGTACTGACAGGAAGAGACTTACGCCTTCTGCTCTTCTTTTCGCATAGCTGCTAGCCAGCGGTGTAGGCTGTGAAACTGAGAGGTGACAAGCACGCAGTTACTAGTCACTAGCTGACACTCTGGACGCATCACATCCACCCTCAAAGAAACAATAATAATAATAATAATAATAATAATAATGATAATAATAATAATAATAATAGAAGAAGAAGTAGTAGTAGTAGTACTACTACTACTACTACTTAGTATTAGTATTTGTAGAAGAAGACGAAGAATAAGAAAAAAAAAAGACTTTAACCAGAAACACCCAAGGGTGATGGACAGGACCAGAGTACCAATGCCTCACCACTGTGAGGACAATATTCTCTCTGTTTCTTGTGGCACACCATAGTCATTTCATAAAGTTATTGTTATCATTTATATGTCATCATCATCATCATCATCATCATCATCATCATCATCATCATCATATCATCATCATCATCATCATCATCATCATCATCATCATCATCATCATCATCATCATTGTCATCATTACATAGTACGCATCTAAATCACAGTAGGTGAAAACACTGTGAATAGTTGTAGACACCCATCAAGATGTAGAAAACGACAATGCTCAAGGAGAAGAGTGGCAGAATGGTTCAGACGTTTGCCTGCCAATAACTAAGCTCGAAGTTCCGGGGTTTGTTCCCGATGAGGACAAGGAACAAAATGAAAAGAGAAAAAGCAGAAGAACAATGCGAATTTGTCAAAAGGATAGGAACTTTTAATGCCAGATACATTGTAAGAATTTTATAGAAAGGTCTATCGAGTTGAATGATTCACATTCATGCTTAAATGATTATACCAAGGCTTTTGATCGGGTAAGACACGAAGAAATGATCAATCAACTATAAAGGCTCAATGTTGATGGAAAGGATCTAAGAATGACCAGAAATATGAATTAGGAACAAACAGCAGCAATGAGAATAGAAAATGATATAAGCCCTTTCCAAAATATCAAAAGAGGGGTTAGGCAGAGGTGTATTCTGTCGCCATATATGTTTTAACCTTCCAGCGAAACCATCATGAGGTACCTAGAAAAATGCCCTAGGATAAGGGTAAGAGGAAAAATGATAAATAATCTTCATTACACAGATGACACAGCGCTAATTGCAGAAAAAAACTACAAAATCTTGTGAATACAATAGAAATAAAAAGCAAAAATAAAGGGCTGGCTAAATTGCAAGAAGACTAAAGTCATGGTAATTAGTAAAAGACAAGAAATCCCCTAATGCTAAATAACAGCAAATGGCACAACATTGAGACAGGTTGATAATTTCTAAGTATCTGGGAACTGTCATCTCACAAGACGGCTGATGCACATCAGAAATAGCCAGCCGAATTGGCCAAGCCAAGATTGCAGTCAAGAAAATGATAAGCATTCTTATCAACAAATGCCTGTCAATTAACATCAGGAAGAGAGTTCTTGAATGTTAAATAGAATACTGTATTACAGATGTGAGGCGTGGACAGTTAACAGGCAAAGTCAGAACAAGATTGAGGCAGATCAGGAAAAGACAAGGAACATTTATAAGCATTTTTTGAGACAAATTAGAGCACCTGGTTCCAACAGGAAAGGTGGAGGGAAAAAGAGCTCCAGGCAGACCCAGGGAGAAAATATTGGACTTACAGAGTGACTGAGGACAGAGTGGGTGGGAGACGCGGTTTCAGACAAGGGGTAGATTCGTATGGTGGGTCATGATCACCAACGCCATTTGGCAGGGCACATGATGATGATAATATATATGCATATATATACATCCACAAGCTACTCTTACTACATTTTAATTAAAGACGAATCAAAAAGACAGATGGAAATTGTGCAACAAACTCACCCTCAGTTTAGTAACCAACAGTTTCCTCATCTTGGTCCAGGCGGGATCGGAAGGGGAAGCAAATCCCACGCACTTCCGGTGACACAGTTTATCTGCCGTGTAGCTCCATGGCTTGTCGTCAGCAAATTTCTCCGTGGCTTTTCCCGTAAACAGCTCTTTGACGGTTGAAGGCGAGTTCAAAATGAGCAGGTTTCCAAAAGGCTTGGGACAGAAGACCACGTCTCCATACTTACGGGCCCACGTCTGTGTGTGATACACGAGCTGTCCATTCAGAGCGCCGAGAAAAGCATGAACCAGCTCCCATCCTCGAGGTCCTGGTGGCAAGGGTTTAGAGTGTTTCTGTCTTGTGAAGAAGTAGACGACCAAGACGATGATGAAAAAGAGAACGTAAAATGAAATATCCATTTTTTGAACGTCCTGGGAGATGGAGGTTTCAACGTTCAGTCACTCTGTTGTTTTATTCAGGTTCACTAACTGAAAATCAAAATGTAGTCTTCTATTTTCTGAACCACACAACCTCACAGGAATAAGATTTTTGACCAAAAGTTTTAAAATATTTAGTGCGAAATGTTACCCATCCAGAAGAAAATGATTTCCCGTCTCCTGTGAAAAATGAGGCTTCAATGTTCATTTACTCTGTAAATAAGCTCAGGACCTGAACAGACTGTGCAGCCCTACATTTGTTGCATCATACATTTGCTTTGCTTTGCTTTGCTTTGCTTTGCTTTGCTTTGCTTTGCTTTGCTTTGCTTTGTGTGTGTGTGTGTGTGTGTGTGTGTGTGTGTGTGTGTGTGTGTGTGTGTGTGTGTGTGTGTGTGTTCTGTCTGTGTGTGCGGTTCTGTGTGTGTGTTGTTTTGTTTTCTATTCATCTTGTGTTTGTTTCATTATTTTTTACCTCGCTATGTGCGTGCAGGGGAAAGGATGAGTCATGTGCCATGTTATGGTGTATGCCATGATGTTCAGTTGATGTATTTTATAGATGACTTGATTTGTTGATGCCCTTAAAAACATTCAATGACGCAGAACATGAAGCAGCGAGGGACATCAGATGGGTGTCTTCATAAATAATTTTAATAATAATAATTACAATATTTATATAGCGCAAAATCTTGATAAAATCAAATCTAAGCGCTGAAACACACACACACGCACGCACGCACACACACGCACGCACGCACGCACGCACACACACGCACCCACGCACACACACACACACACACACACACACACACACACACACACACACACACACGGCTATAAATGGGGAAAAGGAATAAAAACAATGGAAAATTATAGAGAGCATATTATATACAATTATATATTGCAATGTGATTCCCCTCCGAGTGGAGACAGGCTGCAGAGGGCATTGAGTGAGGTCAGGATTTTATTCAGAGGAGAAAAGCTGAGTTTTGAGAGCGGACTTGAAGGAGACAAAAGTAGGTTGCTGACGGACTGAGAGAGGAAGTTTGTTCCAGAAGAGCGGACCAGAAACAGAGAAGGCTCGTGGACCATAGGTATTGAGCTTAGTGCGTGGAAAGCGAAAAGTCAGAGGATCGGAGGCAGAGCGGAGGGTACATGAGGGAATATAGATCTCAAGTAGGCTTGACAGGTAATCGGGGGCTGCGTTATTGAGGCTTTTGCAGCACATGGTGTCTAGCTTGTACTGTATGCGCTTTGATACAGGGAGCCAGTGAAGTTGTGCCAGGAGAGGAGATATGTGGTCAGCTTTTTTCTTTTTGAGTACAAGGCGTGCAGCATTGTTTTGAATGCGCTGTAGGATGTGAGTTGTGGAGGCAGGAAGACCGGACAGGAGTGAATTGCAATAGTCAATGCGAGACATTATGAAGGAGAGAACGAGTTTTGCAGTTGTTTCGACAGAGAGATACTTCCTGATCAGCCTTATACGATGGAGGTGATAGTAGCAAGATCTGGCAGTTTGAGAAACAAAGTTGTTCATGGAGAGGGTAGAGTCAATGCAGACACCAAGGTTTTTAGCTGAATCAGAAATTGGGACTGATGTGTTACATAATGGGAGAGAAAGAGGAGGCAGCTGAGAAAGTTTCTGACGGGTGCCAATGAGGATAGCTTCTGTCTTGTCATCATTTAGCTGAAGTTTGTTGTATGTCATCCAATTTTTGATGTCCGAATAACACTCAGTGGTGCGAGTCAGGAGGCGCTGTATATTGTCAGGTGAGTCACTGTCTTGAAGTTGGGTGTCATCAGCATAGAAGTGGTGTTTTATAGAGTGGGAGTTGATGATGGTGGACAGGGGGGAGGTGTAAAGAGTGAAAAGAACAGGGCCAAGAACAGATCCTTGTGGAACACCACAGGTCAGGTATGCAGGTTGAGAGTAAGTGCCATTGATGAGAACAGTTTGTTTTCTGTTTGATAGATAAGAAGTGATCTATAATTTTCCATTGTTTTTATTCCTTTTCCCCATTTATAGCCGTGTGTGTGTGTGTGTGCTCATCATCATCATCATTCTTTGATTTAACGTCTTTTCACTATAAGTGTGTGTGTGTGTGTGTGTGTGTGTGTGTGTGTGTGCGTGGGTGCGTGTGTGTGCGTGCGTGCGTGCGTGCGTGTGTGTGTGTTTCAGCGCTTAGATTTGATCTCAGTCCGTCAACATGCACTGATGGCAAAGCTGATGTCATTGCTGACTTTATCTCAGATGAGCATGTTGACATTGCTTTTATCACCGAAACATGGCTTAACCCCCTTGGTCATGAACCTATACATGTGAGTCTCACTCCGAGTGGTTACAGGCTTGCTTCTTTCCATCGCTCATCCCGAGGTGGTGGTATCGCCATCCTCTACAACGACTCACTCCATTCCCGCCTGTCTTTCTCGCAGTCTCTGCCTTTCTCCCATCCTTCTTTCGAGCACGTTGAAGTATCCTTCCAATCCACCCCTCACCCCATCACCTTCTCCTGTGTCTATCGACCTCCACCTAGCTCTGCCAACAAGCTCACCACATCCATGTTTCTCTATGACTTTGATCAACTTCTTGATTACTACTGTCTCTTACCTGGAAATCTCATCATTCTAGGTGACATCAATGTCCACTATGACAACACTCACCGTTATGACACAAGACATATCATCAACTCTCTGTCCAATCACAATATGACTCAACACATTTCTGAACCAACCCATCAAAAAGGTCACATTCTTGACTGGATCATTTCTCGTGATCACCACAATTCCGCTACTGACAACTGCTTAGTTCTTTCTACCCGTCTAACTTCAGCCCTTCCATCTGACCACTCTGCAATTCTCTGTTCTCTCGACATTTCTCCTCCTTCCCGTACCATGCGCACAGTGACTCGACGCAATCTCAAATCTACCGACCTCTCCACATTTTCATCTGATGCCTCCCGTCTCCTTTCTGAAAAGTCACATAACCTTGCCGATGAATTCTATACTACTCTCCACCATCCTCTGGACACTCATGCTCCAGCCACAACCCGTCTTTTACCTGACCGCCCCCCTACCCCCTGGCTCACTCATGAGATCGCCTGTGCAAAACGTGCCCGCCGCAGAGCAGAGCGCCGCTGGCGCAAATCCAAACTCACTGTACACAGGCAACTTTTCCAAGCCTCTAAAACAAAAGTATCCACCCTCATTGCATCAGCAAAAACAAGCCATTTCCAAACCAAAATCCTGAATGCCTCTTCTTCAAAAGAACTCTTTACAACCATGAATCATCTCCTTGGCACACGAAAAGATTTACCTCTCCCAACAAAACATACAAATGAAGAACTCCCATCTGTATTCTCCAAGTATTTCACCACCAAAATACAAACTCTTCGTGACAGGCTTGACAGGACACCCTGTCAACCATGCCCACCTGACCCTTCCTTCTCTGGCACACCTCTTACTACTTTTACCCCAGTCTCACAAGAAGAAATTCTCAACACAATCAGATCCATGTCGTTCAAAACCTGCGAACTGGATCCTCTTCCAGGTTCTCTCTACGCCGACTGTCTCCCTTCTCTCCTCCCATTCATCACTGACATCATCAACACTTCTCTTCAAACTGGAACTGTCCCTGATTCTTTCAAGTCTGCTATTGTTCACCCTCTCCTCAAGAAACACAATTTAGATCCAAATGAACTGAAAAATTACCGGCCTATCTCTAATCTCTCTTTCTTGTCAAAACTCCTTGAAAAAGTCGTCCTCAACCAGCTGAACTCTCACCTGTCTGCCAACAATCTCCTCAATCCTTTCCAGTCAGCCTACCGCCAGTGCCATAGCACTGAAACTGCCCTACTACACATTCTCAACAATCTCCTCCTTGCAACTGATACTGGCAAAGTCTCTCTCCTCACACTCCTTGATCTGTCTGCAGCCTTTGATACCATTGATCATGGTATTCTCCTTTCTAGACTTCATCATACTTTTGGCATCTCTGACATTGCTCTGTCTTGGTTCACTTCATACCTATCCAACAGAAAACAAACCGTTCTCATCAATGGCACTTACTCTCAACCTGCATACCTGACCTGTGGTGTTCCACAAGGATCTGTCCTTGGCCCTGTTCTTTTCACTCTTTACACCTCCCCCCTGTCCACCATCATCAACTCCCATTCTATAAAACACCACTTCTATGCTGATGACACCCAACTTCAAGACAGTGACTCACCTGATAATATACAGCGCCTGTTGACTCGCACCACTGAGTGTTACTCGGACATTAAGAACTGGATGACACACAATAGACTTCAGCTTAATGACGACAAAACAGAAGCTATCCTCATTGGCACCCGTCAGAAACTTTCTCAGCTGCCTCCTCTTTCTCTCCCATTATGTAACACATCAGTCCCAATTTCTGATTCAGCTAAAAATCTTGGTGTCTGCATTGACTCTACCCTCTCCATGAACAACTTTGTTTCTCAAACTGCCAGATCCTGCTACTATCATCTCCATCGTATAAGGCTGATCAGGAAGTATCTCTCTGTCGAAACAACTGCAAAACTCGTTCTCTCCTTCATAATGTCTCGCATTGACTATTGCAATTCACTCCTGTCTGGTCTTCCTGCCTCCACCATTCACATCCTACAGCGCATTCAAAACAATGATGTACGCCTTGTACTCAAAAAGAAAAAAGCTGACCACATATCTCCTCTCCTGGCACAACTTCACTGGCTCCCTGTATCAAAGCGCATACAGTACAAACTAGACACCATGTGCTACAAAAGCCTCAATAACGCAGCCCCCGATTACCTGTCAAGCCTACTTGAGATCTATCTTCCCTCATGTACCCTCCGCTCTGCCTCCGATCCTCTGACTTTTCGCTGTCCACGCACTAAGCTCAATACCTATGGTCCACGAGCCTTCTCTGTTTCTGGTCCACTCTCCTGGAACAAACTTCCTCTCTCAGTCCGTCAGCAACCTACTTTTGTCTCCTTCAAGTCCGCTCTCAAAACTCACCTTTTCTCCTCCGCATAAAATCCTAACCTCACTCACCCCCCCCCCCCCCCTCTGCAGCCTGTCTCCGCTCGGAGGGAATCACATGGTTATAATATATAATTGTATATGCTATGCTCTCTATAATTTTCCATTGGTTTTATTCTTGCTTTTATTGCTTTTATTCTTTCTCCCCATTTATAGCCATGCGTGTCTGTGTGTGTGTATGTGTGTGTGTGTGTGTGCGTGCGTGTGTGTGCGTGCGTGCGTGTGTGTGCGTGCGTGCGTGCGTGCGTGCTTGCGTGTGTGTCTGCTTCAGCGCTTAGATTTGATTTTATCAAGATTTTGCGCTATATAAATATTGTAATTATTATTATTATTAGAGAGCAATGTCAGAGATGCCAAAAATATGATGAAGTCTAGAAAGGAGAATACCATGATCAATGGTATCAAAGGCTGCAGACAGATCAAGGAGTGTGAGGAGAGAGACTTTGCCAGTATCAGTTGCAAGGAGGAGATTGTTGAGAATGTGTAGCAAGGCAGTTTCAGTGCTATGGCACTGGCGGTAGGCTGACTGGAAAGGATTGAGGAGATTGTTGGCAGACAGGTGAGAGTTCAGTTGGTTGAGGACAACTTTTTCAAGGAGTTTTGACAAGAAAGAGAGATTAGAAATAGGCCGGTAATTTTTCAGTTCATTTGGGTCTAAATTGTATTTCTTGAGGAGAGGGTGAACAATAGCAGACTTGAAAGAATCTGGGACAGTTCCAGTTTGGAGAGAAGTGTTGATGATGTCAGTGATGAATGGGAGGAGAGTAGGGAGACAGTCAGAGTAGAGAGAATCTGGAAGAGGATCCAGTTCGCAGGTTTTGAACGACATGGATCTGATTGTGTTGAGAATTTCTTCTTGTGAGACTGGGGTAAGAGTAGTAAGAGGTGTGCCAGAGAAGGAAGGGTCAGGTGGGCATGGTTGACAGGGTGTCCTGTCGAGCCTGTCACGAAGAGTTTGTATTTTGGTGGTGAAATACTTGGAGAATACAGATGGGAGTTCTTCATTTGTGTGTTTTGTTGGGAGAGGTAAATCTTTTCGTGTGCCAAGGAGATGATTCATGGTTGTAAAGAGTTCTTTTGAAGAAGAGGCATTCAGGATTTTGGTTTGGAAATAGTTTGTTTTTGCAGATGCAATGAGGGTGAATACTTTTGTTTTAGAGGCTTGGAAAAGTTGCCTATGTAAAATGAGTTTGGATTTGCGCCAGCAGCGCTCTGCTCTGCGGCGGGCACGTCTTGCACAGGCAATCTCATGAGTGAGCCAGGGGGTAGGGGGCGGTCAGGTAAAAGACGGGTTGTTGCTGGAGCATGAGTGTCCAGAAGATGGTGGAGAGTAGTGTAGAATTCATCGGCAAGGTTATGTGACTTTTCAGAAAGGAGACGGAAGGCATCAGATGAAAATGAGGAGAGGTCGATAGATTTGAGATTGCGTCGAGTCACTGTGCGCATGGAACGGGAAGGAGGAGGAATGTCAAGAGAACAGAGAATTGCAGAGTGGTCAGATGGAAGGGCTGAAGTTAGACGGGTAGAAAGAACTAAGCAGTTATCAGTAGCTGAATTGTGGTGATCACGAGAAATGATCCAGTCAAGAATGTGACCTTTTTGATGGGTTGGTTCAGAAATGTGTTGAGTCATATTGTGATTGGACAGAGAGTTGATGATATGCGCATACAGTACAAACTAGACACCATGTGCTACAAAAGCCTCAATAACGCAGCCCCCAATTACCTGTCAAGCCTACTTGAGATCTATGTTCCCTCACGTACCCTCCGCTCTGCCTCCGATCCTCTGACATTTCGCTTTCCACGCACTAAGCTCAATACCTATGGTCCACGAGCCTTCTCTGTTTCTGGTCCACTTTCCTGGAACAAACTTCCTCTCTCAGTCCGTCAGCAACCTACTTTTGTCTCCTTCAAGTCCGCTCTCAAAACTCACCTTTTCTCCTCCGCATAAAATCCTAACCTCACTCACCCCCCCCCCCCTCTGCAGCCTGTCTCCGCTCGGAGGGGAATTACATGGTTATAATATATAATTGTATATGCTATGCTCTCTATAATTTTCCATTGCTTTTATTCTTGCTTTTATTCTTTCTCCCCATTTATAGCCATGCGTGTGTGTGAGTGTGTGTGTGTGTGTGTGTGTGCGCGTGCGTGTGTGTGCGTGCGTGCGTGCGTGTGTGTCTGCTTCAGCGCTTAGATTTGATTTTATCAAGATTTTGCGCTATATAAATATTGTAATTATTATTAATTATTATTATGTCTTGTCTCATAACGGTGAGTGTTGTCATAGTGGACATTGATGTCACCTAGAATGATGAGATTTCCAGGTAAGAGACAGTAGTAATCAAGAAGTTGATCAAAGTCAGAGAGAAACATGGATGTGGTGAGCTTGTTGGCAGAGCTAGGTGGAGGTCGATAGACACAGGAGAAGGTGATGGGATGAGGGGTGGATTGGAAGGATACTTCAACGTGCTCGAAAGAAGGATGGGAGAAAGGCAGAGACTGCGAGAAAGACAGGCGGGAATGGAGTGAGTCGTTGTAGAGGATGGCGATACCACCACCTCGGTATGAGCGATGGAAAGAAGCAAGCCTGTAACCACTCGGAGTGAGATTCACATGTATAGGTTCATGACCAAGGGGGTTAAGCCATGTTTCGGTGATAAAAGCAATGTCAACATGCTCATCTGCGATAAAGTCAGCAATGACATCAGCTTTGCCATCAGTGCATGTTGACTGAGCGTGAAAAAGGCATAGTTTCAGTTTATCACAATGCGGAGGCCGAGGTGGAGACGAAGGCAGCACCGACGGGACAGAAGACGAAGGCGACACCAGCGGGGCAGAAGACGAAGGCAGCAACGACGGGACAGAAGACGAAGGAGGTACCAGCGGGACAGAAGACAAAGGCAGCACCAGCGGGACAGAAGACGAGGGCAGCGCCGGCGGGACAGAAGACGAAAGCGGCACTGGCGGGACAGAAGGCGAAGGTGGCACCGGCGGGACAGAACGCGAAGACGAAGACGGCAGAGGAGGAGACGAAGTTTGCAGCAGCAAGATCGAGTGCAGGGGCAGTGGAGGAGACGAAGAAGCAGAAGAGTGGTGTCGGACTGGCACAGCAGGAGGCAGATTGTGCCAAAATCGGTGGAGACGTCCACCACGACAGGATCGCTGGTTTCAAGACAACTTGATGCCTCAGCACCTCAGTCACAATGTGGGCTCGTTGGTAGAGCCATATGCTCAAGATTTGATCTTTTGAGTTCAATCCCTGCCTGCAACATTAAAACCTGGCCTGTTTGCTGCCCATCTTAACATTTCCATCATTCTGGTAGTATCAGCTTAGTGTTTGGTAGGTCCCTTCTCCCCTTTCACCATTTCAAGACCTTGCTGGAGCACAGATCAGAGTTTGTGCAGGCTCAGGAAATCTGACAGATAACTGCCAGTAGATTTGGGTGGAGCGCATATGGAGCTGTCTGAGCGTGGTGACTCCCTCTTGAAATAGTCCCAATATCTCCAACTCCAATCACAATGACTGCTTAGGTCAATGAGAAGAGAAACCATGATGGTGCCAATTTTGGCCAAGTGGCCTTTGTTAAGCATATACATGTACAAAAGTCGACAAAGCATAAAAGCAAGAAACTGAAAGGAAAGACAACTTATGACATCTTTTTGAGCTAGACACAAGATGAAAATTAAGATCTGATTAAAAAATCATACAAAAACCATGTATTACCAAAACGATGCAATATAAACAGCACGCAGTGATTAAAGTAATAAGAAATCTTAATCAAAGCGACTGTCCGCTTTCAAGCAACTAAAAACCAGAGACAAAATAGCATCACAATGCATATTTAATATTGCCATGGACTCACCTGGTCCCCAATGCGATGTGATTCGTGGTTGCTCTCATTCTACAACAGTTGCATTATAACTGTCCCATTTTCCCACTGCGCATGACTTTAGCTGGCATGCTCGCTTCTTTTAACCTATTCCCCCCATCCCCCCCCCTCCCCGCGCAAAAAACCCCAAGACCTTTGTGTAACATGTGGTTCACTGTGTCATTTAGTCTGACAAGAAGATCAGCCTCGTAGTTGGGCCTGGTGGTTGAAGAGGCGAAATAGTCTGTTGCTGAAACACGAATTGAGGGAAGACAAGCAAAAGCGGTCTTTTGTGTACATGCATGAGTTGACCCGCAGCTGTCAGGCCATAAGCAGATAATAAGCAGTATGAACCGTTACAATTACTTGCAATATTCTGCCCCCTTTTGTACTTCTGACCCATGAAGTATCGAATTGTGAGTAAAGTACGTCGTGTGTGCGTGCGTGCTTTTAATTAATACGCTCAGGTGACATTGATCGCTTGATAAAAATGGAGACTGCACTCACAAAGTTTTGCATCAGCTTACTTCTTTTTGGATAATTAGCTGTAATCAAAATCCCCAACTTTTTTTTAATCTTAATTCGTGTATCTATGTGTGTTGTTGTCTGATTCACCTGGTTTTTTGATCCATCTGTCTCTTAAAAATTATTTTAGAACTTCAAAGATTGTTTTATCAATTTGTGTGAAGCAGAAAACAAGACAGGACTAATAGGAAGACAGCAGCGAAGAACATTTAAATTGGAGGAATGGGTGTTCCTCACTTGGAAACATATATTATAACTTTAAAGCTCACTCAGACAACATTTTAAATCATTTAGAGCTTGGTCTTTTAAGTTTGATAAATACGATGAAAGGACAGAATCTGTTTTGGGCATACATGTTAAAGGCATACGAACAGTTATGTAATAAGATAGAACATAAAATTTAATGATTTGCTTGCTGAACCTGTGCTATGTAACGGAAATATTGCAATTGGTGACAAAATTATGACCGTGCAAACTGGATTAAAAAAGTGATATTTATTGCATTGCACACTTGCTAAAAGACAGCAAAGAATTCTTTGATCAAAAAGAATTTGACAAAAGTATGGTGTATATACTCCATCAATTTTGTTATACGTGTATCATCTATTAAAAACAACTATATATATATATATATATATATATATATATATATATATATATATATATATATATATATATATATATATATATATATAAATGTAACATAGAGATTAAGGACAAAACATAGTTGCAGATAACTATTGAATTAAAAACAACCTACTTGGTGGGAAAAGTACTAAATTCTTTAATTATGATATTCTGATATCAAAGATAGTAACCCCTGAATGTTGTTCAAATTGGAATGAAAAATATAAGTGTGGCATTGTATGGAAACCAGACTTTTGTACAATGCACAAAATTAAGGACACGAAGCTTTAAATGGTTTCCAGATATTGACTGGCCACTGAATGTTTGCAGCAAATGTCGCATTGAAAAAAAAAAGAAAAAAAAAAAAAAAGAAATCAACGATAAAGTGTGCAGTGTCTGTTGGGAAAATGGAAGTAACAGTGAACGGTTTTATGAAAGTATTATCATGTAACACAGTTTTGGTAAAAGTTTGAAAAGTTGTCACATAAAAGTTGTCTTTTTTTCTTTAATTTGAAACAATGAAAGTATGGCTTTATTCGGATCCAACTTTGGATTCAAAACAGGTGCAGTTCTTGCCTTAAAAAAGGGAGTGGTGGTGTGATGCAGCTCTTAACTTCATGATGTAATAATTATGCTAAAATGTGTATTTATGGATATAAGTTTGATAATGATTTACCAAACATTAAAGTTTTCAATAATGTATTAAAAACATGTATACATACACAAATAAATAAAAAAACACATGAATAAATAAATAGATAATAAATAAATGAATAAATAAACAATGAATAAACAAACAAATAAATACATAAATAATAAACAAATAAATGAATAGATAACAAATAAATAAATAAATAAATAAATAATAGATAATAAGTAAATGAATGAATGAATGAATAAACGAATAAATAAATAAATAAATAAATAATAAATAATAGATAGAAAGTTGAAATACAGACAAAACTGAAGAGTATAACGCTAGAATTAAGGGTAAGTATATAACATATCAGGCAGATGTGTTCTGATTCCTCAACTGCAAATTAAACAGTAATGACTCTTTTATTGTATGTTATGAAGAATTTGTTTGCAGAAAGGATGATGTGAGGTTTCTCTTTGTATTGTATGCCTCACTCTGACGCTCTACCTGCATTATATTGTTGACTTTAAAAATATATGATAGCTGACCACTTGCTCTGTATTTTGCGCTTCCTTCTTGTGTGTGTGTGGGCGCGCGCGCACGTGTGTGTGTGTGTGTGTGTGTATGTGTGTGTGTGTGTGTCCATGCGTCCGTGCATGCGTGTGTGTGTGCGTGTGTGTATATGCGTGCGTGCGTGCGTGTGTATGTGTGTGTGCACGCGTGCGTGCTTGAGTGCGCGCGCGTGCGCGAGCAAGTGTGTGTGTGTGTGTGTGTGTGTGTGTGTGTGTGTGTGTGTGTGTGTGTGTGTGTGTGTGTGTGTGTGTGTGCATTGTTTTGTATTTATTCAGTCTTTCATTCACTGATTTTCTTTCTTTCCTTGAACTGAAATGTGTTTGATGTCATATTGTAAATAGTATTGTGCATTGTTCAGAACAAAAAGTAAGTTTAAAACGTTTTCGCTCAGTTTTTGTCTCATTTGAACGTCTTGTGGCTGATGTTATGAAGAAAAAACCTCAAAACCAAACCAAAACAACACACACACGCACACACACAAAAAGAAAAAAAAAATCAACATCGATGCTGTTAACATGACCTTCAAGATCTATTCCTCGAGTTCTCTCTCACCTTGCTACATAAACGTTTGTTTGATGCTCCTTTTAACGCTTTGGCCACTCTGTTAGTGTTGTTTCACAAGCTTACCATTCCCCTGTGGTGATGCCGGGGACTCTCTTTTGGTATAAACAGTATCCCCACCTTCTGGAAAATCTGTGCTAGAAATTTCCTCTTTTCTGTCATTCTCTTTGTTTCTTCCTTTCCCCTTTGCTTTGTGTCATTTGTTCCTATCATTTTCTGCCTGGCTGGGCAAGTCACCTGTATGTGTTCTGAAAAGCCTTAACACTTTCTCTTAGGATTGGTTATCAGGTATTTTGTATTGACTGCATGTTTGACTCTGTGGAAATGGCTCTAAGGAAATGTGCTATTCAGGAGCAATTTTAGGTAACGTAGGCCATTTTTATGTATGCTTTAGTGTCCTTAGTTCTGTTCCATTTGTATTCAAGTTTGTTTTATGAAATCCCTTGGTTATAAATTGGACAAAATGGTCAACACCAGGGGCATATCCTTAGATTATGTGCGTGAATGCACTGATATGTGTACTCAATTTTCTTTTCCATTATTTCAAACGAGATGTCTGTGTTTTGACATGGTTATAGCCCTGATGTGGCTCTGTGCAGTCGGCTGGGCTTTAAAAAAGAAGAATAAGAATAAGAATGTTATCCATAGCTAAGCATGGATCATTCCAAAATCTTAATGATACCTGCACGGATCAGTCCAAAATTCTTTAGCAATATTGTATTACATTGAGACATTGTGTTGTCACACCTATCTAGCTTGACAGACCTATCTGGTTTGTTTCTAAATCCAATCAGGAAACCCTGACATCATGCATTGCAGCATTTTACTTTATTTATCATGCCGATCTTCAGTTGATATAACAAAAAACTGCATTGTAAGTGTCCAACACACATTCAGAAAACTTCACTCTGTAGCAAGTGAGAACGTACGCAATATGTAGTGAAAACAAACTTTCCCCATCATAGCGTGTACACAGATCGCAGGTGTCATGTGAAAAGTTACACTTACAATGATGCATGCATAATATTTAACTTCAATATATATACACTCTATGAGCATAATTTTTAACTACCATATAGAATTACTATATAAGACTTTGCTAAGTTCGTTAGCAAACAGTGCTGACTGACAATTGTTATCTAAATGTTGTAGCACTACCGTTAATTGTTTCAAAGCTCTGGAGATTTTGTTTCACACAGTTTCACTGTGATCTTTTGCAAGTGACCAGTTCAAACGTGTTACCTTTTACCGGAGCAAACGATGCAAGCACCTAGCGCCATTCTGTCACATTTCTTATCATGTGCATATTCATATTTATATTTCTGTTTATATTCATACTTATATTTATTTCTATTGTCACAGTGGATTTACCGTATGAAACATGGCTTGCTCTCTGTTTCAGTAGCTGCCTTTTTCGCCTTTTAGTTGGTCGGCCAGCATGGCACCAGATGTCAGATATCAGACGTCCGCCCTTACCCCGTAGCTATGTTTCCGCATTCCTCAGTCTAGTGGCAAGGGAAACAGAGGATTAACACTGCGCTGTACAGTGATTAAGCCATTTTATCATCAACTTTGGCGTTGTGTGGAACGAAATTGTGCACTCTTTGTCAATTCATTTTTTTGAATCCTTATTGTTTATTTATCATTTTACCGAGTACAGCTATGAATTATTCATTTGGTTATGTAGTTTGAGTTTGTGCTTCACTTATAGAGTATAAGTGAGGGTCATCATTTCTCACTCTGTGTGTGTGTGTGTGTGTGTGTGTGTGTGTGTGTGTGTGTGTGTGTGTGTGTGTGTGTGTGTGTGTGTGTGTGTGTGTGTGTGGGGCGTGTGTGTGTGTGTTTTGGTGTATTTCATCTACCTTTCTATACTAGAATTATTTCATGTGAAACGGGAGACAGTACGTGAGAGAAAATATTTTCAAGTTGTTGTTTTCCTATTGTTGTCTCTTTTGTTTTTGTTGCTGTTTTGTTTAATTTCTTTTGTCACTTTTGTTCTTATTGTGCTTTTTTTGTTTGCTTTGTTTTTTTGTTTTGTTTTTTGTGTATGTATGTATGTATGTATGTATGTATGTATGTATGTATGTATGTATGTATGTATGTATGTGAGAGAGAGAGAGAGAGAGAGAGAGAGTGTGTGTGTGTTTGTGTTTGTGTGTGTGTGTGTGTGTGTGTGTGTGTGTGTGTGTGTGTGTGTGTGTGTGTGTGTGTGTGTGTGACTCAGTTTCGTCGTTTTATTTAGATTTTTTACACTGAAACTGTTTTTTTTTCCCTGTCATTCGTTGTTGTTCTTGTTGTTGTTAGTGTGTGTGTTTGCCGTATTTTAGTAGTTGTGCGAGTGTATCTATGACGGAAGTGGTAATAAGAACTGGCAAATGGATGTCTGCTGGTTCTGTATTAAAAGACAATTAGTGGTGAGGCTACGTAAGCCTATATGGTCAGTCTCTGCACTGTGTGAAAGAAGGCTGCTGTCTTAGTACTGTGAGAGAAATCTGTGCCATATCAAAGTGATGGGATACTTACTAAACAACCTGATAACGATACTTGTGGACGATTAAAATACTTATTCGGTAAGTTTGGTGTTGTCCACACACATGCAGCTAACATCCCTGAAAATATGAATGTTGTAAAAGTGCAGGTGCATGAACAGTTTGTCATTTAAATTTGATTTTTTTAATTTACATATGTGGTTTTCTTCTGTCAGTCATCTGATCTTTGCAAGCAAAACAACTGTTATATCTAATTTTTTTTCTGCATGCCTGATATCAGTTTCTACATGAGTCATTCCTGCGTTTGGTTATATTGTTCATATTTCTCTTGGTGAAATTCAGACTTTGTAATTTAATGTTTTTGCAATCTACCCATGTACTGCAACGCTATAAAAAGTTAACTGGCCTTGCTACGAGTCTCGTATCACTGACACCTGCGGTTCCCTTTTGACAGCTCAGCGCGTTGCACTCACACACTGCTCTGTGCAGAGCGCTCAACTGGCTAGCTGCCACTTGACAGTCCACATCTGCTTATCGTTTATCTCTCCCCTCCCATCCCCTCACCTCCGCCGCTCCTGCTCTCAAACTAAAATCTTGCTCGGGAACAGCCGTGCACAGTGCAACATCACCAATGGTTTTGGACCAGAGGCAAGAAGGCTAACTGGCCTTTAAGGGGAAGGACCTGTGAAATCAGTGTGTCTCTCCAATGTTTTACACCAGGGCAGCCAGGCAAATGTCCTGCTTTTCACAATTTTCAACTGCCGTGGGATCTTAAACATGTGCAGGCCAGAAGGCTTACAGCCCTGACTCGTTTTTCCTCCCCTTCTGGACTAGACGTTCAGCTCGAGTTTTCAGTCAAACTGGGAGAAAAGTCGAAGCCTCAACAGCAAACAAATCCTGGAACCTTGAGTTTAGTTATTCACAAGTGAACGTCTGAACCGTCCTGCCACTCTTCTTCTGTCACCAGCCTGTATCTGAACGTGTCAAGACAGGCAAGTCAACAACAAGACAAAAAGGGATCATTCCCTTTAATCCTTGTTGGTCTGACATAGTCTTGATGTTAGCACTTGTCTTTTCCAATTCAAACCAGTCTCAATTTGTGAAACAAAAGAAATAATCAAAGAGGAACCCATTTCATCGTAATTCAGTGAGAGCTCATGCATTTACTTAAAGGAACCTTAGGGTTAATTCACTGACACTATTTACTGAGATCTATTTTGAGGTTGATAACGTTGTGCTGGTAATTGTGCTGATAACGTGATGGTCTATTTCTGTAGTATTATTATTTCTGCTGATGCAGCCCTATTATTTCACACGCTTTATGATTACATTTTAATGGGGTTATTACACCATGTGCTGTTACAGCAAGGACTCCAAGCAATTAAAATGCAGTTGAACATATATTTTATTCTAGACAAGATAATTATAAATTATGTCCAGTAGATTGACTCTTCTAATGCATTCTATATCCTAACACCACTGACTATTGTGCGCTGCCTTTTGCTTTTGACGACATAGCATTATGATGCGTCCATCTATCTGATTATTCGTATTCATATTCATATTCATATTCATGTTCATGTTCATGTTCATATTCATATTCATCATTCATATTCAGAATCATTTCTTTTGTCACAGTGGATTTATCATGCAAACCTTTGGCTGCTCAACCTTTTGAAACCGCGTCGCTGCAGTGCAGCGCCACCCATTCTTTTTATTTTTTAACCAAGACTTAATAAGAAAGACAAAACTGCTAATTGGCCTTCAATGGGAGGATCCTGGGAAATCATCCTGTCTCCCAAATGTTTTATACCAGGGTAGCAGCCGGGCGTAAGCCCTGCTTTTCATGATTTTCAACTGCTGTGAGATCTTAAGCATGCTCAGGCCAGAAGGCACAGGGATTGTCCCCTTCCTAAGGACTGGACGTTCAGTTCGATTTTCCGGGCAAACTGAGGAGAAAAGTCGAGGCTTCATCTGGAAACGAATCCTAGAATCTCGAGTTTTGTCATTGGCAGGTGAACGTCTGAAGCATTCTGCCACTCTTCTCCTATTAGGCGATGTGTGTCCGAGTTAAAGACTCAGTTGGGTGTGGAACAGTGTGGGCTGTAGCTGAACAGTCCAGTTCTGGAGAGGCAGTTCTTGGCACAGCTGACGCATATGAAGGCTGATGGCTGTGGCTGGGTGGTCGATGCTGCAGCTTTCCTTCTCTCTCTTCTGTCCAGGCACAATCGAGTAGAGTTCGTTTGTCCTTTGGCCTGCAGTAAAACACAACGCTATTTTATCATCACCACTAATCGTCTACTGTCGTAACTGGCTATGAGCAATCCCACTGAAGGTCGCAACTGATAACAGCTTGTCCTGACAAAACAGCTTACAATGACAAAGTGTCGTTTTGCTCTCATCTTATTTAGTGTTATTTGATAACACTTGTTCTGTGACACACTCATTTGTCTCCCGTTTATATTCGTTGGTGTTTTTTTGTGTGTGTGTGGGGGGGGGGGGGGAGGGTAAAAGATTGAGATACCACGTGTTACTATATGTTTTCGTATTTATTGTCGTCTTGATTATATCACGATTGTGCTGTGATACGGTTAAATCATCTCCTGTTTTTATTCGTTGGTGTTTTTGTGTGTATAGTTGAGAAACCAAGTGTTACTATAATTTGCTTTGTATTTATTGTTGTCCTCCTCCTTCTCCACCTCATCATCATCATCATGTGTCGTTCTGCATTACGTTGGTGATCATGGCCCTCCATACAAATCTATTTTTTGATGCTGCAAGTACATCTCCTACCCTTTCTGTCCTCATCCACTCAGCAAAACTGTCTAATGTTTTCTCCTTCGGTCTGCCTGGTTCTTTTTATCTCTCTAGCTTTCCAGTTGTGACTCGGTGCTCAAATTTCTCTTGCCTCTTAAAATGTCCTATAAATATTGCCTGTCTTTTCCCAATCTTATTCCTCAATGTTCTGTTTATGTTTGCTTCTCTCAAGAGTGTTTCATTTGTTTTTTTTGCTGTCCATGGAACTCTTAATATTCATCTTAGAAAGTAGATTTAACTGCCTCAGTCTTGTTGTGACTTTGCTTGTTGATTGTCCAGGCTTCACATCCGTGCAACAGTATTGGTTCTATATAACACCAAAGAACTCTCTTCCTGATTTTAACAGACAGGCATTTGTTGGTAATAACACTTTTCACTTTCTTGAATGCTGTTTCAGCTTGGCCAGTTCTGCTGGATATCTGATGTGCATCTGCCGTCTGGTGGCAAGACTGTTCCCAGATATTTACATTTATCAACTTGTCTCAGTGGTGTGCCATTTGTTGTTATTTTACATGAGGAGATTTGTTCTTTTTTTTACTGATTACCATGCCTTCGATCTTCTTGCTATTTAACTCCAGCCCTGTATTTCTGCTTTCTATTTCTATTGTATTCACATCTTTTTGTAGGTCTATTTCATTTTCTGCGGTGAGAAAGGTGTCATCTGTGTAAGGAAGAGTGCTTATCATTTTTCCTCCAACTTTTATCCTAGTGTATTTTCTAGGTTTCTCATAATGGTTTTGCCTTAATTTGAAAGCAAATCTGGTGACAGAACACATCGCTGCCTAACATCTTGTTTGATGTTTTCTACTTTCATTACTGTTCTTTGTTCCCAATACATACCCCTCACTATTGTTAGATCTTTTCCAGATGGTTGATCAATGCTTCGTGTCTTAGTCGCTCAAAAACTTCAGTATAATCAACAATACATAAATATAAATCCTTATTCAATTCAACTGATCCATCTGTGAGAGGTCTTAGGGTGTACATTTCCCATCAACAAATCTATATCCTTCTTCTGCTGTTTCTCTTTTGATTCTGTTCTTTGTCCTCATCATGATTATTCTTAACAAATGTTTTCTCACACGCACCATCAAGCTGAAGCTGGTTGTTCGCAGTGTTTATCCCCTGTTTTCTTTGGAAGTGCGACGGAAATTGATTTTGACACATCTTACGATAAATTTCATTTAGGGAGACGTACTTTTCAATATCAAATTCATCTAGAGCCTCAGTCACTTCTAAAATGATATTATTTGATCCTGGGGCTTTTCCCTGTTTCATATTTTTCAGCTCTGCTCTAACTTCATCTTTCACTATTGGTGGTCCTTCAGCATTCTTTCTTATGACGTGCTCTTCCTTTCAGTCATCGTCAAAGAGGTCTTTAATGTACTGTCCCCATCTGTCTAATATTGTCTTTTTCCATAATACTAGTACCATCCTTTTGCTGTTAAGCAGCCAGTGAATCTGCATGCCTTTTTCCTCTTCAATGTTTCTGTACATGAATCTAGGGTCTGTTTTGTGTCGGTCTTCTGTTTCTTTGCACTTTGTTTCTTTCCTGATTTCCCTGTCGATCTTTTTTTATTTTTCCTTTTTTCCTTTACCTTTCTTCGTTTATCGGCAAGCCCAATGTTTGTTTTTTGTAATCCAGTTTTTCTTGGTTGTTCTTTCAACTTTTGGTATTTCTTCACAAGCTTCGTTTATCGAGATTTTCAAATTTGTCCATCGTCCTCACTGTCCTGCATATGTTCCAGAGCACTGAATTCGTTTTGAACATATGCGTGAAATTTGTGCACGAGTTCATTCGTCTGTCTTCAAGAGTCTGAGATTTAGTTTGATGCTATTTTTGGTTTATTTCCCTTCTCTTTCGTTTCAGCCTAATCTTTTTCAAGACAGGATTGTGGTCACTGTTGCAGTCCGCGCCTGGTAATGTTTGATTATATTATACAGAACTTTTCAGTTTAGTAATTTGTCATTGTTATTCAGCAAAGTGTTTACCAAGTCACTAAAATTCTGAATTTTTCAAGGAATGTAGTTCATTTTCGATATTGTTCGTCTGTTTTTGTTTGTTTTTGTTTTTATTCTTTTGTGTTCTTTGTACTTTTTATATACTTTTATTATTCTGTTACAGTATGCATCTATCTACATCTCTTCACATGCTGTATTTCGATATATGTATACATTGCAATGAAAACGTTTGAGTTATATCTACTGATTATGCTTTGTATTCATTTCAAGAAAGGTGCTTGGAAATGGTTTGTGTTATATACACTACGCACAAAAAGTTAAGGATCACTTGCACAAAAATTCATAACTTTCAAAATAAGAAAGCCAATGCGTTGAAGTTTGGCAAACATTTAATTCCATGCTTTAGTGATAACGATACACAATTGCCTTCAATTTCGAGCAATCGTTTGGTGTGTACATTTGATCAAAGTGGGTACGTATCGAAATTTGATTTCCCAAAGTCATTGAAATCACAAGACAGGGCATTCTGATGCTCCCAAAAGTTCAGTAATGCGTGTAACCGCCATGGCTGTTCTGGCACTCGACGCAGCGAGTCCTCATCGAGTTGACCAGGTTGGTGAAGATCCTCTGTGGAAGTGCCTGCCACTCAGCCTGCAGCATCTGGTAGAGGTGTTGGGCATCCCTGGGAGGGGGGTGGTTGCTCCTCAATTTGCGATCCAGCTCATCCCAGAGGTTCTCAATCGGGTTGAGATCGGGACTGCATGCTGGCCACTCCATTCTGTTGACTCCAGACTGCTGCAGGATGTCGTTGACCACCCTTGCCCTGTGGGGGCGAGCGTTGTCATCCTGGTAGACAGCCGTCGGTCCCATCTGCTGCAGTGTAGGCACAGCCAGTGGTCGAAGGATCTCATCCCGGTATCGGAGGCCAGTCAGGTTACCCTGTACATGATACAAGGGGGTTCTGTGGTGAAGGCTGAAGGCCCCCCAGACCATTACAGAACCTCCACCAAAGGCCACCTTTTCTTGGACAGTGGTGTCAATAAAGCGT
>JAPXFY010000028.1:34062983-34066736 GCA_030674185.1 Monoplex corrugatus
GAGACACCATCCTCAAACGACTGGAGCCAACCTTGCACCTCTACAAAAACAACGTTGTCTGTGTTGAACTGCTTCTTGGATAAATGTTGTTTGAGCGGCTCAAACAAATGACAGTCTCAAGGAGTCAAATCAGGACTATGATGTGAATGTAGTAAAACATCCCAAACATATCGCTGGAACCAAACTTTTAT
Source organism: Monoplex corrugatus (assembly GCA_030674185.1). Lineage (NCBI taxonomy): Eukaryota > Metazoa > Mollusca > Gastropoda > Littorinimorpha > Ranellidae > Monoplex > Monoplex corrugatus. Next base: position 34,063,175 of record JAPXFY010000028.1, read on the forward strand.
CAGATTGGTTGGGTGTGGGGTGGCGTTGTCATGCAGCAGGATGACATTTATGAGCGGATGTCCTGGTGTCTTTGACAAACAGCTTCCTTTAGTCTGTCCAGTGTTTCGCAGCATCTGACTGCGTTAACTGTCTGACCATGTGGTAAGAAATCCACAAGCAGCACACCTTTTACATTCAAGAACACAGGTACGACCACTTTCTTCATTGACCGCTGAAGTAAACTTTGGGGGTTGGGGAGTTGGACGTGATGGGTACTTCCAGTTCATGAAATCAAGGGGAGCATGCTGCATTCAGGTCTCATCACTCAAGAAAATCCCCATCAGCTTTTCTATATCATTCCAAAAGCTAAGAGAAATGCCCATGCACTGATTTAATGGACCACTGACTTCGGAAGATCAAATGCCTCAGCCTATTCCTGAAGTTCATCATCATCATGTGCTCTGCCGCATGGCGTTGACGATTATGGCCCTCCATACGAATCTATTCCTTGTTGCTGCAAATACATCTCCCATCTTCTCTGTCCTTTGCCACTCTGCAAGCCTGTCCAAAATGTTCTCCCTGGATCTACCTGGTGTTCTCTTTCTCTCCAGCTTTCCTGTTTTGACTAGGTGATCTAACTTCTCTTGCCTCATAAAATTTCCCATAAGGTTGCTTGTCTTTTCTTAATCTTCTTTATGATCTTCTTGTGTCTGCCTCCTTCAAGTCTGTCTCGTGTGTTTTCATTGCTGTCCAGGAACTCTCAACATTCTTCTTAGAAACCACATTTCAGTTACCTCAATCATGTTCTGACCTTGCGTGTTGACTGTCTACGCTTCACATACGTACAGCAGTATCAATTCAACATAACACTCAAGAACTGTCTTACTGATGTTAATTGATAGGCATTTGTTGGTAAGAACGCTTTCGATTTTCTTGAATGCTGTTTGAGCTTGGCCGATTCTGCTTAGCTTTTTCTGATGTGCATCTTCTGTCTGGTGAGATGGCCGTTCCCAGATATGTATGAATATTATGTATGTATGTGTTGTGTGGTGTGTGTGTGTGTGTGTCTGTCTGTTTGTCTGTATGTATGTATGTTTGTCTGTCTGTCTGTCTGTATGTATGTATCTATAAACACACAGACAAACACACACACACAGACAAACGCACTCACGCGCGCGTACACACACATACATATGTATGTATATATATCTATATATATATAATTATGTATATATATATATATATATATATATATATATATATATATATATATATATGCATCTGTTTCTATGCATGTGTGTTTGTGTGTGCGTATGTGTTGTGTATGTGTGTGTGTGTTTATGTATGTTTGTGTGTGTTTGTGTGTGTATGTAGATGTGTGTACATGTTATGTATGTGTGTGTGCATTGTGTATGTTTGCATGTTGTTGTATGTGTTTGCATGTGTGGTGTGTGTGTTTGCATGTGTGTGTGATGTGTGTGTGTGTGTGTGGTTGTGTGTGTTGCATGTGTGTGTGTGTGTGTGTGTGTGTGTGTGTGTGTTGTGTGTGCGTGCTGTAAGTGTGACGAACCAGGAAAGACCCGATGCAAGTCCAGAAAGTCAGTGACATACACAAGAGATAGTATGTTGTCTGGTGTCAATAAGCAAAAAGGTAGATTAGCATGTGCCGACGAATAACGTAAAAGTTATTATATGCAGAATAATATTGTTTACTTCACTTAGTGCCCATTATACTATTGGCGTGTACTGGCAGCAACGAAGGTTCTCCACTTCTATCTGTTCTGGGCCAGTCTCTGTATAGTACCACAGGTGTTGCTCAGGGCAGTAAGGTCTTCTGATTTCCATCAGCAGATATTCTTGGGTCTTCCTCTTACACGTCTTTTTCTACTTTTTCCCCCAGTGAAGGTCAGTGAAGGTGATGGCATTGTTCTCTCTTCAGATGATGTGTCCAATCAATCTTAGTGGTCAAATGTGCAGCAGGGTTACGTTAAAGTCAGTATGTGCAGAATAAAACGTGAAAATAATTCATGTCCATGCAATTATGTAAACGTCATTATGTGCAGAATAACACGTAAAGATGATTCATATACACACACCCAATTACATTTCTGTCCTTTCCGATGTCTTGGTAAAAAAGCAAAGACAGCAAGACTGGGTGAGTGAGTGGAGGATGAGTGACAGAGGGAGGGGAAGGGAGAAGAAAAAAATATGTTGGAACAATGTGTGTCTGTCTGTTCATCTTTGTTTCTCTCTCTCTGTCTCTTTGTCTATCTGTCTGTCTGTCTGTTTGTCTGTCTCTCTGTCTCTCTCTCTCTCTCTGTGAGTGTGTGTATGTATGTGTGAGTGTGTGTTTGTGTTTGTATGTGTGAGTGTGTGTGTCTGTCATTGCGTTGTGATTGTGCATGCTTTGTATTTAAATGTAAAATTCACATCCTGACATTATGGTGACCCCGATTTTGACAACCATAAGTCATTGATTACTTCTATTGTTATTCCCAACCTTTGAATTAGTTAAAGAAACTAGGTATACCTTAACTGTACAAGCATTATGTTCAGTATGTGGTTTGTCTAATCTTTGCCCCTTTGTAAATGCACTTTGAACTTGACCTTGAACAGTCTGAAACTGATCATAAGACATTTGTGTGCAAGTACAGTTTAGAGAACTAAAGATTGGTGTAAAGGAAACAATTCTTCATGGTATGATTTGGAGTGAAGTTAATAATGTTTTCCCTTTATTTGGATAATCTAATTGTCGTTAGGTCTACTGTTTTATATCATACACATATGCATGCATATCTATATAGGTGTATATATATATGTTTACATATATTAATATATATATATATATATATATATATATATATATATATATATGAGTCTGATAATTAGCTATTCAATTTTGATATTTTTCCTTTCGTTTTCATGCTGAAACATAATTCGCTCATTGAAACTTTGTGCTTTCATTTCTTTTGTTTGTGTGTGTTGTTTTTGTTTTGTTTTTGTTTGTTTGGTTGGTTTTGGTTCCTGTTTGTTTGTTTGTGTTTTGTTTTGTTTTGTTCTTGTTTGTTTGTTTTTACTAATCATATTCCTATTCAAAATGTGTGATTCTGTCAATGATTCAGATTTTGATTCTTTCGTGAGACAAACTGGAAACTAGGTATTAAGGAGCCTGAAAAACTATAGGCATATGTACAACAGTGCTAAGACAGGACGGAAAAGAATAAAGGGAATGGAAGGAATGGCAGGCAAAGAATGAGAGTGATAGAGCAAGAGAAGAAGCTGAAAGGCAGGGAGAGAGAGAGAGAGAGAGAGAGAGGAGAGAGAGAGAGAGAAAGAGAGAGAGAGGATAGAGAGAGAGAGGAGAAGAGAAACTAGAATTGCAACTGATGCTTCAGAGAGAACGTCTAGAACATGAGAGAATGATGAGGGAGACTGAAATATCTTATCAAGACTCTGGTCAAGATAGGCTGTTCACAAAAGCTCCACTTCCTGAATTGAAGACCTTTAACGAATCTAAGGATGAAATTGATAGTTTCGTGTTCAAGTTCGAAAACCCTACAAAGTAAGTACTTCAGAATAGAA
>JAPXFY010000028.1:34071836-34121836 GCA_030674185.1 Monoplex corrugatus
TGATTATTTCCATATTGTTTTATGTCTGTCCCACACTAAAAGTAGATAATCATTTGCTTGTTATTTTACGTCTACCCCACACTAGAAATAGATAATTATTTGCATGTTATTTTACGTCTATCCTGCACTAAAAATAGATAAAATTTGCGTGTTATTTTACGTTTACCCCATACTAAAAATAGATAATCATTCGCGTGTTATTTTATATCTATCCCCCACTAAAATATAGACAATCATTTGTGTGTTGTTATACGTCTATCCTGCACTTAAAATAGATAATCATTTCCGTGTTATTTTACGACTATACCGCACTAAAATATGGATAATTATTTGCGTGTTATTTTACATCTATCCTGCACTAAGATATAGATAATCATTCGCGTGTAATTTTACATCTATCCTGCACTAAAATATACATAATTATTTACGTGTTATTTTTTATGTCTATCCCGCAATAAAATATAGATAATCATTTGCGTGTTATTTTACGTCTATGCCTCACTAAAATATAGATAATCATTTCCACATTGTTTTACGTCTGTCCCGCACTAAAAGTAGATAATCATTTGTGTGTTATCTTACATCTACCCCACACTAAAAATAGAAAATTATTTGCATGTTATTTCACGTTCATCCTGCACTAAAGATACATAATCATTTGCACGTTGCTTTATGTCTATCAGGCACTAAAAATAGATAATTGTTTGCGTGTTGTTTTACATCTATCCCACACTAAAAAACATAATTATTTGCGTGTGTTTTTATGCCTCTCCAACACTGAAAGTAGATAATCATTTGCGTGTTATTTTACGTCTATCCCACACTAAAAAACTGGTCATCATTTGCATATTGTTTTACGTCTATCCCGAACTAAAAACAGATAATTATTTGCGTGTTAATTTACGTCTATACCGCACTAAAATGTAAACAATAATTTCCGTGTTATTTTACATCTATTCCGCAATAAATGATAATCAGTTGTGTGCTGTTTTTTCTGTATGTCCCGCACTAAAAATAGATAATCATTTGCGTGTCATTTTACATCTATCCCGTACTAAAATATAGAGAATCATTTGCGTGTCATTTTACGTCTATCCCGTACTAAAATATAGAGAATCATTTGCGTGCCATTTTACGTCTATCCCGCAATGAAAAGATAATCATTTGCGTGTTATTTTACGTCTATACCGCATTAAAAGAAGATAATCATTTCCATATTGTTTTACGTCTGTCTCACACTAAAAATAGATAATCATTTGCGTGTTATTTTACGTCTACCCCACACTAAAGATAGATAATTACTTGCGTGTTATTTTACGTCTATCCGGCACTAAAAATGCATAATCATTTGCATAATGTTTTACCTGTATCAAGCACTAACAATAGATAATTGTTTGAGTGTTCTTTTACAACTATCCCACACTAAAAAAGATAATTATTTGCGTCTTGTTTTTATGTCTCTCCAGCACTTAAATAGATAATCATATGTGTGTTATTTTACGTCTATCCCGCAATAAAAAAGATAATTATTTGCGTCTTGTTTTATGCCTTTCTTGTACTAAAAAAAGGTAATCATTTGCGTGTTGTTTTACGTTTATCCCACACTAAAAATAGATAATCATTTGTGTGTTGTTTTCTGTCTATCCCTCGCTATAAAATAAGACAAAACTATGCATTGTAAGAAATCAAAAGAAAGATAACATCTAAACATTCTTGAACAGTGTCAATTGATAAATCAAGATTTGTAAACGCATACAGAAAGAAGACATAATTGTACAACTGAAGGAATATACAAGTGTATAACTATAGGAAATGAGTAAAAGCACAATGACATGATTTATCAAACGTAATCTAAAGTAAACAATTACTTTACTGTTGTTTGAGAGAGAAACATGAAAATGTTCTATTACTCAAGGATAAAAGCATTTGGTTCCGATAAATCTGACTGACAACTAGTCTTTATAGTTCTGCACATGTAATAATATATACATGCAAATTAAAGCAAAATGCACGGATTAACAGAATGAAAATTAAAGCATTATAAGCCTACAAATAAAACAACAACAAAAAAGACAACAGAGAAGCGAGCAATAAAACAAACTAAGCAAGAGTACATCAATGATAAAAATATGCACAGAAACAGGCCTGCATATCAGGTTACAAACAGATGTGCATGTATCTGTACAGGTGGAGCTCAGAAACTACAAACACATTGATTCATAAAAGAGAAAGTAAGGGAGAAGTGGAGTGAGAGAGAGAGAGAGCGAGAGAGAGAGAGAGAGAGAGAGAGAGAGAGAGAGAAAGAAAGAGAGAGAGAGAGAGAATAAGATGATGATGAAGAGGAAAAAGCAGAAGAAGAGAAAAAGAAGAAGTAGAAGAAGAAGGAAGAAGGTGAGAGACAGCCAGAGAGAGAAAGAGAGAGAGAGAGAGAGAGAGAGAGAGAGAGAGAGAGAGAGAGAGAGAGATCTGTGTCAGTCTGATTATTAACCACAAGGTTCTTTAAAAGTGTGAAGATAGAGCCAAAAACGGAACAGTCGTCATATCAGACTGTCTGCCTCCTACGAAGACAGCAGTGGTAGGGCTTCAAGTACACCATAAACCCAAAAGTCCAGGAGTCCTTTTCCATGGGAAGCAGTTTCTGTTTCACTGGAGGGAGGATGTCAAAATGCTGTAAGAGCGTAATGACGTACAGGAAGATCCGTGCACGTGCGAAGTTTTCTCCAGCACAGGAACGCTTTCCGATGCCAAAGGTCATGATACTGCAACAGAGAATTTTGCTATGACTGATCACTGTGGCATAGTGGTTAGCAATATTGGATAATAACTGGAGGATTGTTAATCCCTGCAGTCAACTGATAATAATACAACCAAAGAAGACAGTCAAACTATTCTTTTATCTTTCTTTTTATACAAAAATTGTTAAAAGCAAAACAAATATATATATATATATATATCTTTATATATATATATATATATATTATATACATACATATATATATACATATATATATATATGTATGTATATATGTATATATATATACATGTATATATACATACATACATATATGTATATATATATATATTTAGAGAGAGAGAGAGAGAAATACAGATATTTCTGTTCTGATATATACAAACCAGCTTGATGATATCATTGAAACATAGGTATAATTTGTTGTATTCATTCCTTTGAGAAAACGGTAGTTCAGCCATCCTATCTTTCGTTTTTCGTAAGTTAGTCAAGATTTGTCTGTTGCAAGAGAGATTCAAAGAGTCATGGTTTTCTTCAAAGTTAGATAGTTTTATGTTTTTTCAGGAAAAACAGAAAAACACTGTTGTTTAATATAAACGTTTCATAAACAGTTTGATGCCTTACCCACATGTCTTACCTACTGCAGTGAAATTGTCAAAACGTTAGCTTGTGATAGTCTTCTTCTAAACGAAGACCAAAAATAGCTGCCATATCTATACACATAACAGTTATTCTTTACATCACACACTGTTCAGTCTAGGTCTTCAGAAATGGACATCCAGAATTGAACAAATACAGTTTTTCCTGAGCAAGGAATAAATTTCAGAAGAAATTCAAGGAAGCATTTCCATATATGTATAAGAACTACACAACTGTTTGGGACCATAGTATATTGTTCGTCTTCAAAGTCTTTCTTGGTTTATCAAAGTTCATTTTCTGTGTAAAATGGAAATTGTTTAAAACTGCACTTTCATTGACTGTGACGATATTCTATTCGCAAGTTAAAAAATCTGTCAATCGTGTGAGTGTTCACTGGATTATAGAAACATGAAAACCCCAGTATGCACATCCAGCAAAGATGGATTATGCAGACTGTGCAGCAGTATAACGCCTGCACAGGGTGGACTGAGGAACCAGAACAGCATGCATACACTCTCAGAACAAAAAGAAAAATCTCTCCTGCTAATCCAATGTTACTTCTGTCTGTTGGGATGGTTGGCAGACAACAGATGACCCTCCTGATCCAGAAACCTCTCTGGTTTGAAGCTGTCAGGGTCACTCCATAGGTCAGAGCTCTTATCAGACACGCAAATGGCGCTGGAAGCCTGTGAGAGACAAAGGAAATGATGTCAAGTCATTACAAATATGCCTACACACCTGGGATTCTAAAGCAGATCATCCTATCAACAAGGATTTTCTGACAACTTTACTTGTAAAGTAGAAAACAGCTAGTACAGTTTTATAGTGAAGACTTAAGTAAAATAAGGACGTGTAATGTCTGCACTGCTCTTCCACATGGCCATAGACTGGGTGATTAGACGAGTGTGTGAGGACCAGCCAAGAGGCGTCAGATAGAATCTATTTTCAGCACTGGAAGATCTTGACTTTGCAGACAATCTGGTACTGATCTCCCACACTCACCAACACACGCAGAAGACAAATCCGGTCTGAGCACGTCAAAACATTGACCGGTTCAGCACCCATCTAATATTTCGATTATTCCAGTTTTTATGGTTTTTATAAACTAGTGTAGTGTTTTATAGATAACCCAACCAGCCACCTGATTCTGCTCTCCATTATAAGACTTTGCCAACGTGTTGGATTTTGCCATGCATTAATGATGGATTTAGGGAGCGTATTTGGAATTGTCCTGGTGAATCAATCCCTCGCAAAACAAATTCTGATTTTGATTATAATTCTAAAGTCAACATCTGGAGCCTTTGAAGGGAGCAGTTATTTATTCAGTTATTTCATTTTGTTGTTGGTGGGTGACACCCCTCCCCTCCCCCCCCCAAAAATAAATGGTGTACATATACCGTTACTCCTTTAGGGATGTGATATCCCCTCAGCTCAATGTCCTGGTTGATGAGGTGAGGCACGCCCAAAGGATTCAGAGATAAGAAACGCAGACTTTCCCAGACAAACGCCGCTGTATAGTGACAGGAAGGGCGATCCCTCAACGTGGGTTTCCGGCCAAGGCCAACAACTCTGTCCACTTCCTCCTGGATTTTGCGCACGACATCCTGATGGTGAAGCAGGTAGAAGACACAGGCATTGAGGGCATGTAAGCTGGTGATGACACCTGCACCAGGAAACAAAGAATTGGTGATGCAAAGTGGTTAAAGCTACAGACTTCTGACTGGGACAGCATGGGTTTGACCCCCCACCACTCCAAACAGTTATCTTTCAGACATCATCTGTTCGTACCCAGGGCTGCATGGGCTCTGGATTCGTTGGGAAGGCTTGGACTTTACAATGAACCTTCATCCACTTTAGAGATGCATATTTGAGGGTATTGCTCAACTTTACTGACCAAAACTGCAAGTGTCTTATCTCTCAGGCCTGGTTGAAAACTGCCATTTGTTACGACAGTAAGTATAGAGAGGGTACAGCCCGGGAACACTGTCTCAATTGGAAACAAAAGTCCAAAGAATCACTGCTATCATTCTCGTTCTCATCATCATAGCACTGTCAAAAGTTGTCCCAAGCTCTGCAGCTTTTATACCCTGCTGTTATGGTTATCTCAGTTTGGAGAATCAAAATGACTAGCATACAGCATCCAGAAATTTGTTAATGGATAGATATTGATTTTGACAAATACGTACATTTTTTTTTGTAAATATAATATGTGTAAGTAAGTGAAAAGAAATCATTAGAAATGTATTATTAATCATACAAAGATAAAAGAACTTCTGTTTTGGCATTTTGTGTGTATTTGATTATCGTTGACTGAGGAACTCGCTGTCTGTAATGATGTCCATTATGAGTCCCTTTACTTGGTCATCTGTCATCCAGTCAGCTCCCTCAGTATTCTGGTACTCCAGCAGATAGTCCAAACACCCCGTGGTGACCCTGGTATTCTAGTTTTCTGAAAACAGACAATGACCCAGACACTGAGTGCTTTAAGACACGCCGTGACCCAGACGTTGTATTGTTCTGAGGCAAACAATGACCAGATAACACATGCTTTAAGACACACAGTGACCCAGAGGTTGTATTGTTCTAAGGTAAACAATGACCAGATATCAAATGCTTTAAGATAAACAGTGACCCAGACATTGTATTTTGATGACCCAAACATCGAATGGTTTAAGATATACAGTGACCCAGATATTCCTGTGCTCTTTGACAGACAATGACCCAGACATCAGTGGCTCTAAACTAAGCAAACCAAAATTGAAAAATAGAGGAAAAACAGCATAATTCAGACTGTGTAGCAAAATACCGTCTACACAGTGCTGGATAAGACAATATACATATACACATCTGGCAAGAATCAGAACGAAAAAAGAAAATCACTGCTTACCCTCATGTCCTCAGAGAAATACTTCATTGCCTCCGCCTTCGACTGCTCCGTCTCACGCCTGGTCCTGGTGAAGTAGGTACCGGGGATGTAGTCCAGGAAAGGGCACACTGTCATTGCGAAGTTGAAGGCAGGGTCTAAAATCTTATGCATGGTCCGGTTAAATTCTTTTATCGCCTGTAGCTGTGCCTTGTGGCTCTCTCCGGTCAGCTGTCAGAGTCATACGTGAGCATAAACACACAGACACACACACAGACAAACACACACAGACAAACACCCATACACACATTTATTTGCCTTTGGTTTTTGAAGTGTTTGTTGTTTGCTAGTTTGAATTTTAAAGTTTATGAAAAAAAAGAACATGAATACACTCCCTCTCATCTTATTTCATCCGCTTTTGAGTACCTGCGTCTTGTGCAGTAGTAGGCTCAACATACTGAGATATTTGTCAGCAACTTGTCTTTTAATTGTGGTTGCAAGAGTATGTACTTGGCAAGGTCTTAAGATCCCACGTATCGTATGAGTTTTACAGATTATCACTGTATCAGTCAGTCAGTGGAACAACTTTGGCAACACTGAGGTGAAATGTATATCTGCATAAGCAATGCTAATCCATCCCCCACATAACAACAACAATAACAACAAAGAAAGAAACAAGCAAACCCTAGACACTGTGCTTATGGAAACATTACAGACAATGGACAGCTGGCTACCATTAGTGGACACACTGACGTCAAAGGACAGTGGACGTGTGACTCGTCTGTGACGTGACAGGCATCATAAATCTTTTATCATCTGGTTAACGTACAAGTACACATCATAAACAATTATTGACAGGCTAACATAAATATCCTCAAACAGAGCAAACCCCCCAAATCCAACATTTCCAGGGATGAAAGACTTGCACTACAGGGATTGAGGAAGAAGGATTCCATTATGATTCTCCCAGCCGACAAAGGCCGTGCCACAGTCATCTTACCCAAGGGGCGGTACTATGAGAAGGCTTACAATCTGCTAGATGACAAAAAGACCTACCAACAGCTGAGCAAAGATCCCACCAGCAAGTATACTGCCCGTCCAACCAAACTACTGCAAGGCCTACAGAAGTCAGGAGAATTCTCCTCAGAACAGTACCGCAGATTGTACCCCTCAGCTACTGATGTGCCCAAGTTCTACGGACTGCCTAAAGTGCACAAGAAAGATGTACCCCTCCATCCCATTGTCGCCTCTAGAGGATCCCTGATGTATGAGACGGCCCGCTTCGTTGCAGACATCCTCTCGCCTTTGGTAGGAAAGACAGAACATTCCATTGCAAACAGTGCAGACCTGGTGAAGAAGCTGTCGAAGTTTGTACCTCAACCTGATGAGATTCTGGTGTCCTATGACGTCACAGCCCTGTTCACCAGTGTCCCTGTGAAAGACAGCATTGACATCATCAGGGTCGACAACAGCCTTCGGCAACGCACCAACCTGCCAGTGGAACACATCTGTGAACTGCTATCCTGCTGCCTCAACACCACCTACTTCACCTTTGAAGGACACTTTTACCAACAGACCGAGGGTGCAACCATGGGGTCCCCCGTGAGTCCCATCGTCGCCAACCTCTTCATGGAAAATTTCGAGGAGAAAGCTTTGGCGACGTTCCACACTCCTCCACGCTACTGGGGCCGCTACATGGATGACACTATGACTGTACTGAAAAGATCGGTGGTAGAAGACTTCACGAACCATCTCAACAACCAACATCCTGCCATCAAGCTCACCTATGAGGTAGAAGAGAACGGCAGCATCGCGATGTTGGATACCCGCATCACCCGGATGGAGACACGCCTCGCCTTCTCCGTCTATAGAGAGCCGACCCACACGGACCAGTACTTACAATTTGACAGTCGCCAGCCACTGGAACACAAGCTTGGAGTAATCCGCACCCTCACCCACCAAGTGAAGACCATCTGCTCTATTGACACCGCTAGAGAAGAAGAGGTGCAGTACATTAAAAAAGTACTCAGTGTGTCAGGAATACCAGAAGTGGGCCTGGGACATTCCGGGGGGCAAGAAAACCATACCCCACCCCTCCACTGAACGGCCAACCCCTTCGAGAGGGCACGTCTCCATGCCATACGTCAGCGGCGTCACTGAGGCTCTCAGCAGGAAGATCAGGAAGTTGGGAGTCAGTGTCCACGCCAAGCCCACCAACACCATCAGAAGCCAGTTAGTCCACCCCAAAGACAAAACAGACAAATTGGACACATCAGGGGTGATCAAGATAGACTGCCAGGACTGTGACCATAGTTATATTGGCGAAACTGAGCGCAACTTGCACAAAAGATTAAAAGAACACAAACGTGAGTCCTCTCCAGTGGGAGAACATCTGACCCACACCCAACACCACTTTGAAAAGGACAATGTGCAAGTTCTCGACAAAGAAGCAAGATGGTTCCAGAGGGGAGTAAAGGAGGCAGTTTACATCGCCGCAAGGAACCCCACCCTCAACCGTGACCGGGGCCGACACAACCTGCCATCGGTGTACTCCTCACTTATTCAGTCGCACTGTCGTGAGTTCGCTCACAGCGGTGCGCACTGAAGCCAGTTCTCAACCGAGCAGTTGCGATGAAGAAGTCGGCCGGATCGCCGATGAAAGCTACGCAGTAAGTAGCCTTTTTTGTAACAGAGCCAGGTTCAACCAGGTAGCCATTATAAACATAAAAGTTGTACTGATAAAACACATGAGATAGGCATTATAAAGTATTTATTGTCAGGTTTACATAAAAGTTGTATTCTCTTGTTATTGTTGTTGCTGGTTTCAGGGAAAAGGGGTTAGAGAGAAACGCTTTCTACACAAAATCTAGCAGTAAAACATAGTTTTCAGACCACACATCGACTGCTACAGAGCCTCAGGAACTGAATAAAATTACTGTTTGTTCTGGATGCCATACAAGGTAATAAAGATTTCGTCACCTATGATCGACATATTGTTTAGTTGGACCATTTTTTGCTTTGCTATTCCAATAAGAATTTTAAAATGTTTGATCTGGCTAGTCATGATTTATGGCTGCGAAGTCTGGATTCTCAGAAAAGCTGATTTCAAAAGAAATGAGGCAGCAGAGACGTGGTTTTATCAGAGACCACTACGTGTCAAACGGACTGATAAAAAAAAACTAATGAAAGAGTCCTGGGAGAACTTGATATTACCAGAAAACTACTAGCAGACATCCACAAGAGAAGACTAAAATACATTGGCCATGTTTCACGTAACAAGAACGTGGACCACATGGTAAACATTTTTCGAGAAAAAAAAAACAGAAGCAAAAAGGAAGAAAGGCAAACCTGTAGTCTATACATCACGAATATAACCAACATCCGTTGCCTAAATATATATAAGAAGTCGCCCACAAAAGTTAAGACAGAATGGTTTGGAGGGAGATGGTGATGTTAAAAAGTGCAGCGTCCTACACAACCCAGTGATGCTGACAGACAAGACAGGTGCGACCTATGATCAAATCACATAGTCGTTTGGGGCTTTCTACTCAAACATTTCAAGCAGTTGCTTAGAACCCTGAATCCTTTGCGCTTTTCCTTTCTCTGCTCCTCTACCACATGATGAGGTCACCATCTGAAAGCTATTTTCCACACCCCATCTCATCAATATCATACTGCAGGATCTGTCTGACTGTGTAATAACACACACACACACACACACACACACACACACACACACACACACACACACACACACACACACACACACACACACACACACACACACACACCACACACACACACACACACATCAGAGTTTCATTTATTTCACCAACTAACATATACAGATTCTCTTCAGCTACTTTCTAGCTCGTTCATATTCATATTCATATTCATTTCGTTTTGTCACAATGGATTTAATGTGAATCTTGGGCTGCTCTTCCCGTTGAGAGCACGTCGCCACAGTGCAGTGCCACCCATTTTTTTTACCAAGACTTTAGAAAGACAGGAGAACTATTTGGCGTTTAAAGGGAGGGACCTGGAAAATCAACCCATCCAATAATTTTAACCAGGGCAGCTGGGCAAATGTCCTGCTCTTCACGATTGTCAACTGCAGTGGGATTTTTAGCGTGCGCAGGCAGAAGGCACACGGATCTGACTTGTTTTTCTTCCCCTTCAAAAGTTTGACTTTTTTTTTTTTGGTCAAACTGAGAAGAAAACTCGAGTCCTCAACAGGGAACAAACCCTGAAACCTCGAGTCCAGTTGTTAGCAGGCGAATGTCTGAACCATTCTACTCTTCTTCTCTTTTCTCCTCACTTTGACGTCACATCGATACTTGTCTTTCAAGTCTTGCTTTTTTTCTTTTTGTTTTTTGATTTCGTTTGAGACTGTCAGTCTGGCAGAAAATTCTTTATCACACATGTATGTCTCCAAGCACAACTGTCAAATCAGCATAAACGTTTATCAGATCCTCTCCAAGTTTGAATCTTGTGAAGATATGACATCTGAGCTGCTCTACGGTATGATCCATTTTTTCGGATGTACAGTCAGTTATATCACATTTTAATGACGCCATAAAATTAAACTAGGTAAGGCTTCACTATGATTTGGGGCACATTCATAACGCTAAGGCTGTGTTTCATCTAGATAGAAGATTAAACAAAATTATGTTTTATCAACAGAAGCTCAGAAATGGCAGCCTAACTGACATCCTTCTTGTTATGAAACACTGACACAACCAGAAATACTGGTGGAGCATTATGATGAACAAATAATCCGATGTTTATTGTTGTCGCTTGGTAGGATTGTACTCCAGAGAATGTGAGATCTTGACTCCAAGGCCCTTGCATCAAACCAACCCAAACAATATGTGACCCACCACAGCCTGCATGATAGCACTGCAGTCTGAGCATCTAAACCATTGGAAACTGAAACTATAAGAAGTAGACAAGCAACTATAGGAAGTGATCAGACCTGAGAAAGACAGACAGAGGGACAGTCAGACAGACAGACAGACCTCAGACAGACAGACAGACCTTACGCAGACAGTCAGATAGACAGTCAGGCAAGCCTTAAACAGACAGACAGACAGGCAAACAGATTGACAATCAGACAGACAGTCAGACCTTAGACAGACATATATTCAGAAAGAGACAGACAGATAGATTTAAGTTAGTCAGACAGACAGACCTTAGACAGGCAGGCAGACAGACAGACAGACTTCAGACAGATCTTAGACATACCCTAGACAGACAGACCTTAGACAGACAGTCAGGCAGATAGACAGACCTCAGATAGACAGACAGAGAGAGAGAGAGACAGAGAGAGAGACAGACAGAGAGAGACTAACCTTAGACAGACAGACCTAAGACAAACATGCAGACAGACAGACAGACAGTCAGACAGACCGACCTTAGACAGACACAAAGACAGACATATCTCAGACCTTAGACAGACAGATAGAAAGACAGACAGACAGACTTAAAACAGAGTTTAGACAGACAGACCTAATACAGACATACAGACAGACAGAAAGACAGACAGACAGACCTTAAACAGACACAAAGACAGACATATTTTAGACCTTAGATAGACAGACAGACATACAGACAGGCAGACAGGCAGACAGGCAGACAGACAGACAGACATGTGAAAGTGTGTGGCCAAGTGGTCAAGACACCTCATCTAGGACGAGAGAAACCCTGGTTCAAACCATGACTCAGACTGGGATTTTTCTCCCCTCCCCCCTCCGTCCACCCCTTCCTGCATTAGATCTTGGGTGGTGGTCTTTTCGATGAGACGATCAACCTGAACACATAACCAGATTAAAATCAGTAACAAGGGACTTTGACCCCAAAATCATTTTCCATAGTGTCAGCACAAATACACCAGGGAAACATAGGAAAGAATTGTGACGCACATGCGTCGCAAAATGCAGTCGCACCATCACCAGGACAGTAGCGAATTTTACAGTAACCAGTGTAGACCAAGAAAATTACATTTTAAATAACAATGTACATTGCATACGAACATGACTGCAACATAGGCACGACAGACAAACAGCCATCGAACAAGCTGTCAGAGAGCGAGAGAGAAAGAGATAGAGACAGAGACAGACAGGCAGACAGATACACAGACAGACAGAGAGAGAGAGAGAGAGAGAGCTACAGTGCTACTCACCAGAATACATGTGGTATGGTGGAGGGAGTCATTTATGTGATGAAACATCTCAATGTCCTGTCCACACTCACTGTCCAGCGTGGTCATCAGATCGTTCAGTGATTCTGCCATTGTTTCCTCAAGCTGTTCTGAACCTTCCCCAAAAATCTGACACAAAACATATCAGTTTCTTTCTCTCTTAAAATTTCAAAAAAGTAATAATAATAACAAGAACATCAATGATAATCATGTTCATAATAACTGTTTCTGTTTGCTTGAACATGGGCAGTTGCACTTGTGTTGAATAATGATGATGGTGAAGATAATAAGAATGATGATGATGATGATGATGATGATGATGTGTATGTGCGTGTGTGTGTGTGTGTGTGTGTGTGTGTGTGTGTGTGTGTGTGTGTGTGTGTGTGGTGTGTGTGTGTGTGTGTGTGTGTGTGATAGTGCAGCTCAGGTCTCTCTTGCTGTTGGACTCGGTAACTTCTGACACCACTACTGCTAACAGAACATCAACTCTAAGCTAAATTCAAAGTCCTCACCCTTAACTCTAACCCTAACACTCTAGGATGGCCCTTTCTTCACAGAGAAAGTAGATCCCCAAAGTTAGGGTCTGGAATGATTTGGCTAAGGTTAGTACTACGACCAATGACATCGTATCCATATGTTATATCCTCGAGCGAATCAAAAAGCACTGTTAATATACGTTATAAGTAAATAGAAAACTGGACAGACAGACAGACAGACAGACAGACAGAACAGATAGATAGATAGATAGATAGATAGATATGCTTTAACCTACACCTGCAAGTTATTCTTACCACACATTAATCAAAGACGAGTCAAAAAGACAGCTGGGAACAGTGCAATAAACTCACCCTCAGCTTAGTAACCAACAGTTTTTTCAGCTTGGTAAAAGTAGGACTGGATGGGGAAGCAAATACTAAGCCCGTCCACAGCCACAGTCTATCTGCTGCGTACGTCCACGGCCGGTGGTTAGCAAACTTCTCTGTGGCTTTTCCTGTATACAACTCTTTGGTGGCTGATGGCGTGTTCAAAAGGAGCAGGCTGTTGAAAGGCAGGGGACAGAAGACCACGTCTCCATACTTACGGGCCCACGTCTGTGTGTGATACACGAGCTGTCCATTCAGAGAGCTGAGAAAAGCACGAACCAGTTCCCATCCTCGAGGTCCTGGTGGCAAGGGTTTAGAATGTTTCTGTCTTGTGGTGAAGAAGTAGACGACCAAGGCGACGATCATGAAGAAAAGGGCATACGGTGAGACATCCATTATTAGTGTCCTGCAAATTTGATTTCAACGTTCAGTCACTCTAAAGTTGTAGTCAGGCTCATTTAAGTGAAAACACTATGCAGCCCTCCCTTTTCTAAACTACACAATATCAAAGCAATATGAATTTTAACCAACAGGTTTTAAGTTGTCAAGAGAAATTCAGTCTACTTTGATGTTAATGATTTCCTATCCCACTTGAAGAATAGGGTGTCAACGTTCATTCCCTCTGTCTGTATGCAAGGTGAGAGAGCGTGTGTGTTTGTGTGTGTTTGTGTGTGTGTGTGTGTGTGTGTGTGTGTGTGTGTGTGTGTGTGTGTGTGTGTGTGTGTGTGTGTGCGTACGTGTATGTGTCTGTATACATGTATATATGTATATATATTATATATGCATGTATATACATATATATATATATATATGTGTGTGTGTGTGTGTGTGTGTGTGTGTGTGTGTGTGTTTGCCTTGCTCCATATGTCTGAAAGACGAGAGGAAGACAGGGTATTAAAAACTGTGTGTGTGTATGTGTTTTTTTTTTTTTTTTATAGATCTTTGTTTAACATCGTTAGATTACATATATTTTTTGTAATCATATTCTTGTTGAAACACTAATTTCAAACTAAGTGTCTTCAGATTCTTCATGACAAGATTTTATCAAATTTTAGAAGTAACGTTTTCAACTCACGTCATCTAGTATATATATATATGTGTGGTGTGTGTGTGTGTGTGTGTGTGTGTGTGTGTGTGTGTGTGTGTGTGTGTGTGTGTGTGTGTGTGTGTGTGTGTATGTATATATCAATAGAAACTGGTGGTATAATAGTACGTATCTGCAGGGCTTAATGAGAATGACCCCAGATTTGACTCCGAGTCAGGGGGATGAATTTTCATCAGCAAAAGTAAGCAGTCACAGTTTTCAGACCTCTGCACCCAATTAACTATATGACGTTAATTACACAGTATCTGACTAAGACTGACCTTTGCAGACTGACATAAAGTCATCATGTCTCTGGCAGGAGTGGAATTTAGAGTCTGCTGTGGTGGTTTTGTCACTATTTACATCAGCTTTATGGTCAATCAGGCTAAATTTAAGTTATCCATGACACTTCGTGTTTTGAAAGGTAAGACCTGTGTGACCAGTGTCATGGATAGCTAGTCTCCTCACCACTTTATACTTAGCGAACGTTTACTTCGTTACAGCGACGTGGAGCAAAGCTCCAGTCCAACCAGAGCAGTTACCTGAAGCAGTCTTGATTGATCAGTGATGGTGCCACACGCTGTGCTGACACTAACCGCCCTTCACTTCAATGACCACTCTTCATCAGGTGAGGGATAGTTAAACAATCCAACATTTTATTTTCTGCATACACACCAAATTTGACCATATGACCAATGAACTATACAATCTACATGGGACAGTCAATGCAATGAACTGAGAGATAAAGTGCATGATATGAGAGACAGTTTGTAATCTGACTGCAGAAAGTGGCTCTCTCAAAGCAGAGAACATAGTATGAAAGGACAGACTTGAACAGGTTGAAAGCAAACTGGATGATGTTTAAGATCGTTCAAAAAGAAAAACATAATTTTATATGGCATTCAAAGAAAAGATGGTGAAACAAAGGACTGTGAAGATCGTGTACAGGACATGCTAAGTGATAAATTAGAACTTCCAAAACAATACAGTTTGACCGTGTGCATCGCCTAAACTGTAAACCAAACTTTCCAATCATTGCCAGGAGTACCTCCTATAAAGATAGAGAGGAAATTATGAGATCAAAGAAAAATCTGAAAAAGGGGCAAATATCTATAGCGGTAGACTTTACCCAGAGAGTACGCAACATTAGAAAATGATTGGGACCTCACTTGAAAGCAGCTAGAGATAGCAATAAAGGTTCACCATGATATATGATCACCTCCTTACTGAGAGTAAAAATTTTGGATTGGATGCCAATGATAAATTGAAATAATCAGACAGTGTCTGGCTGGCCCAATATAAAACAAACGTGTCACATAAATCAAAATCAAAATGTCTTAAGCAAATACCAGTTATAGTCTCTATAGAGCAGTGTGTCAATTACAGCTTAAATTAAAAATGTTCAAGAGTAATACAATGGTCTTTGGGAAAAATTGAAAAATTGGTCTATAACAATACAAGGATGGCAATTGTAAACTCTATCAGTATTTCGGAATATTGTTCTCAACGAGGCTTAGTTTTAATTTTGCATGTCAAGATCTAGCAAGTAAAGCAAGAAGAGCATCCTTCAGATTTCCAAATACTGAATAAACTAAATAATAATTCATTCATTAAAACTAGTTTTGAAATCGTTCGATACACATTATCAACTATTTTACTGTATGATTAAAAAATACGGGGTTTAGAAAAAGCAGCTTTGGTGATTGAAAGTGTTCTATTGTTTATTTAGTGGTTAACATAAGAACACCAAACTATTTCATATATGGTGAGTTGGCAAGATATCCCTTAACTAATACTCAAGCGTTTGTTGTATTCGATACTGGCTAAAACTAACGAAAATGTATAAACAGAGATTGCCGTATAAGGCATGTAAAATGCTATTAAATTTAGCTAAGAGAAGAAAAATGAATTGAGCCTCAAAAGTCTGTGATATGTTAAATACTGATTTTCATATATGGCTGGGAAAATCAGGGGTCCTTGTCAATTCTTCAACCTCTTCATGGGAAAAGTGATCTTAATGATCCTGATAAATGTAGGAACATTTCTCTTCTAAACATATCCAGCAAAGTATACAGTACTAGCATGAACAAAAGGATTACACATTGGATTTAGAACAATTGTGTCAGGTGAAGAACAGACACGTTTCCAAGGAGGTAATAGTACAGTTGATCATATTTTTACCCTCATATCCATGATTCGGAAGCAACTACTGAGACACAGGAGATTGTACCTTGCCTTTATTGACTTTCGTAAAGCATTTGACACTGTACGCAGAAAAAAATGAATGAGGACTTTGTACTTGTACAAAAATAGAATCAATGGAAAAAAATATCATTGCCCTGAAGTGCATGTACTCTGTTGTGAGTACGGGCAGGAGACGACATGACAGAGACTCAACCACGGTGAAGTTTGTTCTCCTGTATTATTTTCGTTATTTCTCAATGAACTAACCAAAGAGATTACATTTAAAGACACGCAAGACATTCAGTTGTCCCCAGACGTACTTGATACATTCATATTTTTGCTGATGACGTAGCGTTGTTTTCTGACTGTGTAATTAGCCTCCAGACACAACTTAATGTATTTGATTGTGAGGGATCCGTGGGGTTATCTGTCAATTTAGACAAAAACAAACTTGTGGTTTTTCGTAATGGTGGGTACTTTTACTGCCAAAGAGAAGTATTTTGGAGATCATCTAAAGCAGATTGTAAATACATACACATATTTTGTTGTTTATTTGTCAACCAGGTTGTCTTTTGCTCATACCACGAAGATATCCCTTCACTATACACTCAAGCGTTTGTTGTATTCAATACTGGCTAAAACTAACGAAAATGAATGAAGAGAGATTGCCTTATAAGGCACAGAAAATATGTGAAATTTATTTAATTATCATCATCATCATGTGCCCTGCTGCATGGCCTTGGCGATCATTGTCCTCCATATGTATCTATCCCTTCACACTGCAAGCACATCTTCCACCCTCTCTGTCCTCAACCACCCGCAACTCTGTCCACTATTTTCTCCCTGGGTCTACCTGGTGTTCTCTTTCCCTCCTGCTTTCCTGTTGTGACCAGTTGCTCAAATTCCCCTTTCTTCATAAAATGGCCTACAAATGTTGCCCGTCTTTTCCTAATATTCCTTATGAATGATCTTCTTGTGTCTGCCTCCATCAAGACTGTCCCGTTCTTTTTCTTTGCTGACCATGGAACTCTCAACATTCTTCTAAGAAACCACATTTTGACTGTTTCAATCTTGTTCTGGCTTTGCTTGTTGACTGTCCACGCCTCACAACCGTATAACACTATCGGTTCTATATAACATTCAAGAACTCTCTTCCTGGTGTTAATCGATAGGCATTTGCTGGTAAGAATTCTTTTCATCTCCTTGAATGCTGTTTTGGCTTACCAATTCTGCTGGCTATTTCTGATGTGCATCTGCCATCTGGTGAGATGATCAATCCCAGATATTTAAACTTATCAACCTGTCTCAAGGTTGTGCCGTTTGCTGTTATTTTGTATAAGAGGATTTCATGTATTTTACTGATTACTATGACTTTAGTCTTCTTGCTATTTAGCTTCAACCCTTTAGTTTTGCTGTCTATTTCTATTATATTCACAACGTTTTGTAGGTCCCTTTCGTTTTCTGCAATTAGCACGGTGTCATATGCGTAGCGAATGTTGTTTATCGTTTTTCCCCCAACCTTATATCCAGGGTATTCTTCTAGGTTTCTCATGATGTTTTTGCTGTAAAGAGAAAACAGATCTGGTGACTAAACACAATCTTGCCGGACTCTTCTTTTGATATTTTGGAAAGAGCTTAGATTGCTTTCTATTCTCATTGCAGCTGTTTGTTCCCAATATATATTTCTGATTATTCGTAGATCGTGTAGATCTTTTCAATCAATACTGAGTCTTTCTAGTTGGTTGATCGATTCTTCATGTCTTACCCGATCGAAAGCTTTGGTATAATCAACAAAGCATAAATATAAAGCCTTGTTCACCTCGATTGACCTCTCTATAATAGTTCTTACGATGTATATGGCATTAATAGTTCCTTTCCCTTCGACAAATCCACACTGTTCTTCTGCTATTTCTCTTTTGTTCTATTCCTTGTCCTCATCATGATTATTCCTAATAGGATTTTTGTTACATGACTCATCAAGCTGGTTGTGCGATGGCGTTCGCATTCTATAGCCCCTGTTTTTCGTTGGAAGTGCCATGAGAATTTATTTTGACATATCTTTGGGGATTTTTTCAGTACCATAAATTTCATTTAGGAGGACTGTTACTTTTTTCAATACCAAATTCCTCCAGTGCTTCAGTCATCTCTGTAATGATATTGGTTGATCATGGGGCTTTTCCTGGTTTCATCTTTTTCAGTGCTGCTCTAACTTCATCTCTCATCTTACAATGTTCTTACTTATAATGTGTTCTTCGTTTCTGTCATCTGCAAAAAGTGTTTAAAGTCCCTCTCTCCATCTATCCAATATTTTGTACCATCTTTCGATTTAAAAAAAAAAAGTTGAGGTGCATGTATTTTTCCTGTGGACAATTTCTTCAGTTCTTCTGTACATACCCTAAGGATCCGTTTTGTGTCGGTCTTCTATTTCTTTGCATTTTGTTTTCAGCCAAGCTTCCTTGGCTTCATTGCACCTATTCCTGATTTCTTTGTTTATCTTCCTGTATATATCCTCCTTTCCTTTTGCCTTCCTCCGTTCTTCCATCAAGCTTAGAATTTCTTTTATTATCCAGTTCTTGTTTGCTTTTCTATCACAAACTTCATTTATTGAGTTTCTCAACTTTGTCAACTGTTCCTCACTGTCACCAACGTCTTCCGGAACACTGAATGTGTTTTGAACATGTACGTTAAAGTTTTTACGTATCGCTTCATCTGTCTTAAGAGTCCAAGATTTAGTTTGATGTTGCTTTTGGTCTGTTTCCTTTTCCTTCATTTCAACCTTAATCTTCGCATCACAGGATTGTGGTCATTGTTGCAGTCTGCGCCTGGTAGTGTTTTTGCTGTCAGCAAAGAATTTCGAAATCTTTTATTGATCAGTATGTAGTCAATCTGAGTTTTTGGTATTATCTCCTTGACTCATCCATTTCCATTTTCTTCTCTTAGGCTACTCAAACCAGGTGTTTCCTACTATGAACTCATTCATCTGTGCCCATTCTACAAGTTTCTCTCCCCTTTCATTTTGTGTACCAAGGCCATGAGGTCCATCTATATCCTCCACCCTATTCTGTCCCACTTTAGCATTAAAACCTCCCATTATTATTGTGACTTTTTGTGATTTACATTGAGCCTTGGACATCTCTAATACTTCGTAGAAGTTTTCAATTTCGTCCTGAGTACTTGCGGATGTTGGTGCATACACCTGATTGATGTTAATATCAAATGGCTTGCCATCCAATTTAACCAGCAAGACTCTGTCGGACACAGCCCAGTAGCCCTTAACCGCTTTTGATTTGTCCCTATCAATTATGATGCCTACTACTCTTTCATGTGTGTTTCCACCAGATTACATTGTTGTATGCTCTCCTGATGTTATCATGCCTGTCCCATTTCCAATTCACTTCCCCTAGTCCTAAAATATTAATGTTAAGCTTTTCCATCTTCATTTTGACATTTTTTAATTTTCTCTTTTGCAGCAATGTCCTCATATTCCATGTTGCGATTTTTTCTTTCTTAGATTTAACGCAGTAGCTTGCTGACGGTCTGGTGTCACCTGCGCAGCATGACGATCCCTACCAGACGAAGGTGGTCCATAGGAAGTCTCATGCTGCCTTAATGCAACCACAGGGGTTGTTTGAATGGCTGTGAAAGTGACCCGACATGATGATCCAGACACACCCCAGTTTGCTGTTCAGCTTCGTCTGACATGCCCTGAACAAGATCCTAAATTTGCCATCTTTCTAAACAGCCAGTAGGTCTTTACCTGTGCTCATCAGGCCTGATTCCCTGAAGTCAGTGGTCGAGCCAAAGCCAAAATTAACATGAAACACCACGAGGGTGCGGATAGGACCAAGCTAATTGCCAGCCAAAACATCACTATCACTTCTGATATAACTGTCTATGGACTGACGCTAGGAACTGTTCAACAATTCGCTTACTTGGGATCTATCATCAGCAATGAGGGATCCAAGCCAGAAATACTCTCAAGGGCAGCAACGACAACAACAGAACTGTCCAGGCTGAAACCTGTTTAGAAAGACAAGAACATCTCCATGAACCATGAAATCATACTCTTATGTGCGCTGTATTTTTCATCTTCCTGTGTGAACGCGAGACATGGACCCTAAAGGCAGATTTGGAAAGGAGAATCTAAGCCCTGGAAATAACATGTTATTGCAAGATACCAAACTGATGAACTGAAAATATTGTCAACGAAACCAAGTGTGCCAAACCATCAAGTAGCACAGTTTGAAAATTTCAGAAAAAATGTACTACGTTGGTATGGCCAAGAGGAAAGGAGACAGAGGAAAAGACAGGAAAACCGATCTACTGGCAACATTGTAGAATGGACAGAAAAAAATATCTGAAGTGACCCAGACACTGGCACCGTTCATAGAGCTGGAAGAGTCTGGGGAACTGTTCCTTAGTACAGAACCTCAGTGACTGTCCATGGAGTTATGAGAGGAAAGGAAAAGAGGGGAGAATGCATAAAATTCCTCTTAAAATTTGATACAATAAAAAAGTGAGTATGACAGTGAGTCTGAGCCAGTTGTTATGAAACAATAACATTATTCTTTTATCTTACCCAGAAAACACAAGGCCTGGTTGGTGCAAAGGCAGACCACACACCTTCCAATCTGACTGTCAGGTTTGCACGAATTCACGCAATGAACACTCTCAAGAGGAACTCTTAATGCCTGTAACCTGTAGTCTGCCCAGGGAACAGTTGAGGATTTAAATACCTCATTACCAGTCAATGCCCAAGTCACGTGATACCTTGACCTACCTACAAAACTCACGATAGAGGACACATCCCGAAACACGGGCTGATGGGAAGACAAGAGAAACTGGTCTCTGTCAGGCCATAAATACATGTAGATAAGGAGCAGTGTGAACTGTCATGATGACCTGCAATAGTCTGCTGCCTTCTACACGTTGTGCCCCATAAAATGTCCATTTTTATTTAAGCATGCGTTGCGTGTGTGTGTGTGTGTGTGTGTGTGTGTGTGTGTGTGTGTGTGTGTGTGTGTGTGTGTGTGTGTGTGTGTGTGTGTGTGTGTGTGTGTGTGTGTGTGTGTGTGTGTATGTGTGTGCGTCTGCGTCTGCATCCGTGTGCGTGCGTGCTTTAATGAAGCTAAAATGTTGGCTGTTCAGATGTAAAAATTGTAGGAGCACGATTAAAATTGGCAAACAGTGAGTGTATGTGTGTGTGTGTGTGTGTGTGTGTGTGCGTGCGTGTGTGTGTGTGTGTGTGTGTGTGTGTGTGTGTGTGCGCGTGCGAGCGCGCGCGTGTATGTGTGTGCGTGCGAGCGCGCGCGTGTATGTGTGTATGAGCCTCTGTGTGTATTGGTTTATCTGGCAATATGTATAATTATATTTAGTCTTTTTTAGGCAGTATAAGGTGTACTAGGTTTGCTGCAAATGGAGATAATAATGCATTTAGAAAGATGGAGCCACTAGTGCATTTAGAAAGATGGAGATACAAATGCATGTAGAAAGATGGAGATACTAACGCATTTCCAAAGATGGAATACTAATGCATTTAGAAAAATGGTCATACTAATACATTTATACAGATGGAAACACTAATGCATATAAAAAGATGGAGATACTAATGCATTTAGAAAGATGGAGATACTAATGTATTTTGAAAGATGGAGATACTAGTACATAATTATAGAAAGACATAGATACTAATGCATTTAGAAAGATGGGGGTATCAAAACATTTAGAAAGAGAGAGATACTAATGCATTTAGAAAGACGTTCAGTGCTCAGACTTATGTTCCAAGCAAATAGCTAGAAGAAGAAACAGAGTGTGTTGGGTGTGTTCAGAAGGGATTAGCTATCTTCTTAAGAAAAAAAACGAGTGATGGGGAATTTATATAAGGAAAGGGTAGCCTGACAGACAAACAAACACATAATACGTGACTTGAATATGGCTGTGCCATCAGAAATTGCAAAAACAATTCAGTTAAAATGAAAGAATATGTATGGGCGTGATGGTGGTATCTTTTTGTTTACAAATTCTCTTCACACTTTGTAAATAAAAAAAAGGGTCCTTACAAAGAAACTATATGCTGCTGGAAAAACATTTAAACATACAGTCTAGCTATTCTTACTGAAAAAACATTCACACATAAATAATAATAATAATAATTACAATATTTATATAGCGCAAAATCTTGATAAAATCAAATCTAAGCGCTGAAACAGAAACACACGCACGCACGCACGCACACACACACACGCACGCACGCACGCACGCACGCACACACATACACACACACACACACACACACACACACACACACACACACACACACACACACACACACACACACACACACACGGCTATAAATGGGGAGAACGAATAAAAGCAATGGAAAATTATAGAGAGCATATTATATACAATTATATATTACAATGTGATTCCCCTCCGAGTGGAGACAGGCTGCAGAGGGGATTGAGTGAGGTCAGGATTTTATGCAGAGGAGAAAAGGTGAGTTTTGAGAGCGGACTTGAAGGAGACAAAAAGTAGGTTGCTGACGGACTGAGAGAGGAAGTTTGTTCCAGGAGAGTGTACCAGAAACATAGAAGGCTCGTGGACCATAGGTATTGATTGAGCTTAGTGCGTGGAAAACGAAAAGTCAGAGGATCGGAGGCAGAGCGGAGGGTACGTGAGGAAACATAGATCTCAAGTAGGCTTGACAGGTAATCGGGGGCTGCGTTATTGAGGCTTTTGTAGCACATGGTGTCTAGTTTGTACTGTATGCGCTTTGATACAGGGAGCCAGTGAAGTTGTGCCACATACAGTCAATCTCCCACTAGCAGTGATGGAAGTCATAAATCCTATGTTCCTGGACCTGTCTAAGACTGAGTTGTCGTGAAAGTGCTTGATGGGGTATAACCAGACTGCAAATGAAAACCTAAACAGTCTGACATGGAAGATGTGCCTAAAACCAAACATTATGGACAACTGATTGTTCAGAGATCTGTTGCTACTGCTACTGGACCGTTTAATGACGACATTGAAACTTTCCTCAGTAAAGAAAAGGAGTAGGTGGACTGTAGGACCATTTACAAAAAAGGCGTTCATTGAGGATTTTGATACAGGATAAAGAATGCCGAAATAAAAAACAAAATTGTCATGTCATCACATGTAGCCAGAATGGTCAGAAAAAGAGCCAGACTGATGCAGAATAAAGTGCAGGAGTTGTAGGGGCATCCATACCAGCTGAATGGCACCAGGCTTGTACCACCATGCAGAATTGTTTTCATTGAAAATCTGTGTTAAAAAAAGTTTTTAAAAAAGTATATTTTCTGTCATTTGGATAAGCTATTTTTGAAAATATAGCAAGATATCCAATTAGCTTTTTGCACACAAATGTGAACAATTGATAATAGTAATAATAATAATAATAATGATATTAATAAATAGCTTTTGTATAGTGCTATTATCAGTTCGACTCACTGCACTGTTACATAAACAAATAATCTGACTCACATACCGATAACATCATTTTTCAATCACACACACACACACACACACACACACACACACACACACACACACACACACACACACACACACACACACACACACACACACACACACACACAAAGGGAGGGTATACTTATGAAAATGCCTGCAGAAACAAATGTGTTTTGAGTCTTCTTTTGAAAGCTTGAAGGGTTGGAACATCTTTCAGACTGGTCAGCAACTCACTCAATGCAGACGACGCGGTGTATCCAAAAGAACGGACACCAGTCTTTAGATTAAACCTTGGGGGTACTACGTGTTTCTCTTGCAACGAGCGGAGTGTGCGTGACAGCCGATAAGTACACAGTGTGCAGGAAAATCGATTACCTAGTCATCCATATTTCCTGAATATTGTCCTATTTTAAACATGCTTGACGTCATTTTTCACGTTATGGCATAAATCAGAATTAAATGTTTCAGATTATTTGAGCTTACAGGAATATCATAAACTGTCAATTTTCTGACATATGTTCTGTTCCCTATGGCGAAATCCAAGTATGATTCATGCACACCAAAAATCAAAACAATCAGAATAATGTGATGTTCCTCCAAGTCCAATGTGTATTATAGTAACAAGGTTTTCTTATCTAGACAATTCTCATATGACGTTTTTCTTTTTAGCCATGAAAAAGATTTTGTATATTCTTTAGGTAACGTTTGAGTTACATGCTAAGTTTGAAAGGTGTTACATGGGTTAGAGTTACTTCTGTGACCAAAACATTCCAGTGACCTTCTACAGTGTAGCTCAGTTTCTTTAAACGCAAACATTTGCAAAAACGTGACAACCCTGCACAGACAAAACTGTCACATAACAGGAGCTTTCTTTTTAGATTAGATTGATCTTGTTTTCTTGACAAATTGTTTTGGTTTATTGTTTGCTTGCTTTTTACCTTGCTTGTATTTGTTGTTGTTGTTTTATAAAATTTTCCGCTCCATAAAATGTAAATTACAGTCCCCTGGAAAAGCCTGTCACCATAATACAGCCACCAGCTTTTTAGGGATTGGTTGAGACGTAGTTCCACTAGCAGCTGAGGGGTTAATTGTAACCCTGACCCTGAACACGGTTAATACCCAGCAGGGTGAACTGGGGGCTGCACTTATGAGATATTCGGTCAACGTTCGTTTCATTTGATCGCCTCTTGACTGAAGGTATCAAAACCCCAGAAAAAATAGTTTAATTGTGAGAATGGCATTATCTCAAACATCCAGAAAATCATCAGTTTAGCTGTTAGAATGACATATCAAGACCTGATGTCAGGAGTTTAGTCCCATCCAGCAACAATAAAAGTTTGTTTGTTCACTGCCCATCTGAACACTCCAATCATTCTGGTGGTGTTATATTAGTGTTTCACAGGTCCTGTCCCCTCCCATTTCCATTTGAACATCTCACCAGCAGGTAAGGTTTAGGGGTCTGCCAGATAATTGCCGGCAGATCTGGGTGGAGCATGTATGGAATTACCCATGCGCGATGATTCCCTCTGTAACAAACACTTAACTTCTACAAGCATATAACAGTGACATGCGAGGTAGAAAGTGGGTAAGACGTTGGATTTCAGTCCTGATTGAGTAGTTCTCGCCTGATATGTTAAAAGTGGAGAGTTTTCCCGCTTCCCGGTTAACATGTTTGCAGACCTGATATGTTAAGAATGGAGAGTTCCCCATCTCCAAAGTTAACATATTTGCAGACCTGATGTCTTAAAAATGGAGAGTTTTCCCATCTCCCTAGTTGATTTGTTTGCAGACCTGATATGATAAGAGTGGAGAGTTTTCCCATCTCCCTAGTTGATTTGTTTGCAGACCTGATATGATAAGAGTGGAGAGTTTTCCCATCTCCAAAGTTAACATGTTTGCAGACCTGATATGTTAAGAATGGAGAGTTCTTCATCTCCTAAGTTAACATATTTTCAGACCTGATGTCTTAAGAGTGGAGAGTTTTCTCATCTTTCCAGTGACATGTTTGCATACCTGGTGTGTTAAGAGTGAAGAGTTCTCCCATCTACAAAGTTAACATGTTTTCAGACCTGATATGTTAAGAGTGGAGAGTTTTCCCATCTCCCCAGAAACATGTTTTCAGACCTGATATGTTAAGAGTGGAGAGTTCTCCCATCTCCCCAGTAACATGTTTTCAGACCTGATATGTTAAGAGTGGAGAGTTCTCCCATCTCTCCAGTAACATGTTTTCAGACCTGATATGTTAAGAGTGGAGAGTTCTCCCATCTCTCCAGTAACATGTTTTCAGACCTGATATGTTAAGAGTGGAGAGTTCTCCCATCTCCCCAGTAACATGTTTTCAGACCTGATACGTTAAGAGTGGAGAGTTCTCCCATCTCCCCAGTAACATGTTTTCAGACCTCATATGTTAAGAGTGGAGAGTTCTCCCATCTCTCCAGTAACATGTTTTCAGACCTGATATGTTAAGAGTGGAGAGTTCTCCCATCTCCCCAGTAACATGTTTTCAGACCTGATATGTTAAGAGTGGAGAGTTCTCCCATCTCTCCAGTAACATGTTTTCAGACCTGATATGTTAAGAGTGGAGAGTTCTCCCATCTCCCCAGTAACATGTTTTCAGACCTGATATGTTAAGAGTGGAGAGTTCTCCCATCTCCCCAGTAACATGTTTTCAGACCTGATATGTTAAGAGTGGAGAGTTTTCCCATCTCTCCAGTAACATGTTTTCAGACCTGATTGTTAAGAGTGGAGAGTTTTCCCATCTCTCCAGTAACATGTTTGCAGACCTGATATGTTAAGAGTGGAGAGTTCTCCCATCTCTCCAGTAACATGTTTTCAGACCTGATATGTTAAGAGTGGAGAGTTCTCCCATCTCTCCAGTAACATGTTTTCAGACCTGATATGTTAAGAGTGGAGAGTTCTCCCATCTCTCCAGTAACATGTTTTCAGACCTGATATGTTAAGAGTGGAGAGTTCTCCCATCTCTCCAGTAACATGTTTGCAGACCTGATATGTTAAGAGTGGAGAGTTCTCCCATCTCTCCAGTAACATGTTTTCAGACCTGATATGTTAAGAGTGGAGAGTTCTCCCATCTCTCCAGTAACATGTTTGCAGACCTGATGTATTAAGAGTGGAGAGTTCTCCCATCTCTCCAGTAACATGTTTGCAGACCTGATATGTTAAGAGTGGAGAGTTCTCCCATCTCTCCAGTAACATGTTTTCAGACCTGATATGTTAAGAGTGGAGAGTTCTCCCATCTCTCCAGTAACATGTTTTCAGACCTGATATGTTAAGAGTGGAGAGTTTTCCCATGTCCAAATGTAACGTGTTTGCAGACCTGATTTGTTAAGAGTGGAGAGTTTTCCCATCTCCCTAGTTGACATGTTTGCAGACCTGATTTGTTAAGAGTGGAGAGTTTTCCCATCTCCCTAGTTGACATGTTTGCAGACCTGATATGTTAAGAGTGGAGAGTTTTCCCATGTCCAAAATTCACATGTTTGCAGACATGATGTGTTAAGAGTGGAGAGTTTTTCCATCTTCAAAGTTAACATGTTTGCCGACCTGATATGTTAAAAAAGAGTGGAGAGTTTTCTCACCTTCCTGGTTAACGTGTTTGTAGACCTGATATGTATGTATGTATGTCTGCGTGTATGAATGTATGTATGTATGTGTATGTGTATATGTATGTATGTATGTGTATGTGTATATGTCTGTCTGTATGTATGTGTGTATCTATCTATCTATCTATCTATCTACTTATCTATCTATCTATCTATCTATCTATCTGTCTATCCATCTATCTACCTATCTACCTATCTATCTATCTGTCTGTCTGTCTACCTATCTATCTATCTATCTGTCTGTCTATCTATCTATCTATGCACACACACACACACATATATATATATATATATATATATATATATATATATATATATGTTAAGAGAGAGACAGACAGACAGACAGAGACAGAAAGAGAGAGAAGATATATATATATATGTATATATATACATATTTACACACATACATACATACATACATACATACATACATACATACATACATACATACATACATACATACATATATGCATATATGTATGTTTGTGTACATGTATGGTTAATCATTTTCGTTTTTTAGGACATTTTATGAGGCAAGAGAAATTTGAGCACCTAGTCACAACAGGAAAGCTAGAGAGAACAACAGCACGAGGTAGATCCAAGGAGAAAATATTTAATAGTTTTGCAGAGTATGTGGGGACAAAAAATACATTCGTATGGAGGGCCATGACCCCCAACGACATGTGGCAAGGCACATGATGGTGATGAGCCATCCTTATCTTTAGTGGGTGTGTGCTTCTGCAAAGAGTGATACTGAAACAGACACAGAGGATATGAGTGGTGTTTGTGTGTGGGGGTGGTGTGGGGTGAGGGAAGCAAAGGAGCAAAGGAGGTAAAGGTGATGTGTGTGTATGTGCGTCACGGCTGTTCCCGAGCGAGATTTTAGTTTGAGAGCAGGAGCGGCGGAGGGGAGGAGGATGGGAGGGAGAGATAAACGATAACCAGATGTGGACTCTCAAGTGGCAGCTAGCCAGTTGAGCGCTCTGCACAGAGCAGTGTGTGAGTGCAACGCGCTGAGCTGTCAAAAGGGAACCACAGGTGTCAGTAATACGAGACTCGTAGCAAGGCCAGTTAACTTTTTATAGCGTTGTAGTACATGGGTAGGTTGCAAAAACATTAAATTACAAAGTCTGAATTTCACCAAGAGAATTATAAACAATATAACCAAACGCAGGAATGATTCATGTAGAAACTGATATCAGGCATGCAGAAAAGAATAGATATAACAGCTGTTTTGCTTGCAAAGATCAGATGACTGACAGAAGAAAACCACATATGTAAAATAAAAAATCCAATTTAAATGATAAACTGTGCATGCACCTGCACTTTTACAACATTCATATTTTCAGGGATGTTAGCTGCATGTATAACACCAAACTTACCGAATAAGTATTTTAATCGTCCGCAAGGATCGTTATCAGGTTGTTTAGAAAGTATCCCATCACTTTGATATGGCACAGATTTCTCTCACAGTACTAAGGCAGCAGCCTTCTTTCACACAATGCAGAGGCCGACTATACACGCTTACGTAGCGTCAACACTAATTGTCTTTTAATACAGAACCAGCAGACATCCATTTGCCAGTTCTTATTACCACTTCCGTCACAGACACACACACACAACTACTAAAATACGGCAAACACACACACTAACAACAATAACAAAACAACGAATAACAGGGGAAAAAAACAGTTTCAGTATCATCATCATCATCATCAGGTGCCCTGCCGCATGGCATTGGCGACCATGGACTTCCAACCATCTCTATCTCTCGTTGCCCCCAGCATCTCCCCCACCCTCCTCATCCCCAGCCACTCTGCAAGTCCGTCCAGCATTCTCTCCCTGGGTCTACCTGATGCTCTCTTTCCCTCCAGCTTCCTCGATGTGACCAGGTGCTCCAAATCCCCCTTCCTCATCAAGTGGCCTATAAATATTGCTTGTCTTTTCCTAATCTTCCTTATGAGTGATCTACTTGTGTCTGCCTCCATCAAGACTGTCTCGTTTGTTTTCTTTGCTGTCCATGGAACTCTCAACATTCTTCTGAGAAACCACATCTCACCTGCCTCGATCCTGCTCTGGCTTTGCTTGTTGACTGTCCACGCCTCGCATCCGTACAACAGTATTGGTTCTATATAACATTCAAGGACTCTCTTTCTGATGTTAATTGATAGGCATTTGTTGGTAAGAATGCTTGTCATCTTGAATGCTGTTTGGCTTGGCCGATTTTGCCAGCTATTTCTGATGTGCATCTGCCGTCTGATGAAATGACCGTTCCCAGGTATTTGAACTTATTAACCTGTGTCAAGGTTGTGCCATTTTCTGTTATTTTGCAGGAGGGGATTTCATGTTTTTTTTACTGATCACCATGACTTCAGTCTTCCTGCTGTTTAGTTCCAACCCCTTACCTTTGCTTTCTATTTCTAGTATATTCACAAGGTTTTGTAGGTCCCTTTCATTTTCTGCAATTAGCACGGTGTCATCTGCGTAGCGAATGTTGTTTATCATTTTCCCTCCAACCTTTAATCCAGGGTCTTCTTCTAGGTTTCTCATGATGTTTTCGCTATATAGTGAAAACAGATCTGGTGACAAAACACAACCCTGTCTGACTCCTCTTTTGATGTTTTGAAAAGAGCTTACATTGTTTTCTATTCTCATTGCAGTGCAGCTGTTTGTTCCCAGTACATATTCCTGATTATTCGTAGATCTTTTCCATCGACATTGAGTCTCTCCAGTTGGTTGATCAATTCATCATGTCGTACCCGATCGAAAGCCTTGGTATAGTCAACAAAGCATAAATACAAATCCTTATTCATCTCAATTGACCTCTCTATAATAGTTCTTAGGATGTATATGGCATTAATAGTTCCTTTCCCCTCCACAAATCCACACTGTTCTTCTGCTATTTCTCTTTGATTCTATTCCTTGTCCTCATCAAGATTATTCTTAACAGGATTTTTGTTACATGACTCATCAAACTGATTGTGCGATGGAGTTCGCATTCTATAGCCCCTGTCTTCTTTGGAAGTGCAATGAAAATTGATTTTGACATATCTTTGGGGATTTTTCCAGTGTCGTAAATTTCATTTAGGAGGACTGTTATTTTTTCAATGCCAATTCCTCCAGGTCTTCAATCATCTCTGTAGTAATGTTGTCTGGTCCTGGGGCTTTTCCCGGTTTCATCTTTTTCAGTGCTGCTCTGACTTTATCTTTCATTATGGGTGGTCCTTCAAAGTTCTTTTTTATAATGTGTTCTTCGTTTCTGTCATCCTGATAAAGGTCTTTAATGTACTCTCCCCATCTGTCTAATATTTTGTCTTTTTCCATTATAAGCGTGCCATCTTTCGATTTAAAGCAACCAGTTGATGTGCATGTATTTTTCCTGTGGACAATTTCTTCAATTCGTCTGTACATACCCTGAAGATCCGTTTTGTGTCTGTCTTCCATTTCTTTGCACTTTGTTTTCAGCCAAGCTTCCTTAGCTTCATTGCACCTATTCCTGTTCTCCTTGTTTATCTTCCTGTATATCTCCTCGTTTCACTTTGCCTTCCTCCTTTCCTCCATCAAGCCCAAAATTTCATTAGTCATCCAGCTCTTTTTTGCTTTTCTATCTGCCTTAGGGATTTCTTCACAAGCTCAACTTTGTCCATTGTTCCTCACTGTCACCAACGTCTTCCAGAGCACTGAATTTGATTTGAACATGTACATTAAATTTGTTACGTATCACTTCATCTTTCTTTAAGAGTCCAAGGTTTAGTTTGATGTTGCTTTTGGTCTGTTTCCTTTTCCTCAATTTCAGTCTAAATCTTCCCACTACAGGATTATGGTCACTGTCGCATCTGCGCTGGTAGTGTTTTTGCTGACAGTAAAGAATTTCTAAATCTTTTTTTGATCAGGATGTAGTCAATCTGATTTTTGGTATTATCTCCTGGACTCATCCAAGTCCATTTTCTTCTATTAGGCTGCTCAAACCAGGTGTTTCCTCCTATGAACTCATTCATCTGTTCCCATTCTACAAGTTTCTCTCCCCTTTCATTTTGCGTACCAAGACCATGAGGTCCAACTATATCCTCCACCCTATCCTGTCCCACTTTAGCATTAAAATCTCCCATTATTACTGTAACTTCTTGTGAGTTACATTGGACTTTGGCCATCTCTAATACTTCGAAGAAGTTGTCGATGTCTTCCTGAGTACTTGCGGATGTTGGTGCATACACCTGAATGATGTTGATATCAAATGGTTTGCCTCCCAATTTGACCAGCAAAACTCTGTTGGACACAGCCCAGTATCCCTTAACTGCTTTTGATTTGTCCTTGTCCACCATGATGCCTACTCCTCTTTCATGTGAGTTACCACCAGAGTATATTATTGTGTATTCTCCTGATTTTTATCATGCCTGACCCCTTCCATCTCACTTCCCCTAGTCCTAAAATACCAATGTTAAGCCTTTCCATCTCTGTTTTGATATTTTCTTATTTACCCTTCTGCAACAGTGTTCATATATTCCATGTTGCAACTTTGATGTTTTTAAATCTGAGTTTAGGGGGTTTGGTGGCAGTAACTTGCTGACGGTCTGGTGTCACCTGTGCCGTATGACGGTCCCTACCGGACGAAGCTGCTCCACAGGAGCACCTATTTACGTCGTTGTCTTCATTTTTCATTTTCTGTTTCTGTCCATTAGTAACCTTGGAAAATTACGATGGTGGTTTCCCCTTGCCTTCCATCGGTTTGTGTACGGTCTCTCCGCTAGCCTTATTCTCTCCCGAGATGTCCACAAGGCAGTAGAGCTATTCACCCATAGCTTGGGGATCTGGTTCGTGGGCACCAGGGCATATCCACACGCTGGTGGGCCTGCGTGCCTCATGTCTGGGGGCCAGACCTCCTCCGAGTCCTACGAGATTTAGCCTGAGTCTGTGAGGTGCTCAGTTACCGCCTGTCGCCACGAGGAGGCACAGCGTAGGGCTTGCTGATGGAGAGGCTACGTACTGACAGGAAGAGACTTACGCCTTCTGCTCTTCTTTTCGCATAGCTGCAATCAACAGTGCTAGCCAGCGGTGCAGGCTGCAAGTGAGAGGTGACAAGCACGCAGTCACTAGCCAACACACTAGACGCATCACATCTGCCGATGTGTGTAATAGGTAAGACTAAGAAAATATGAAAACGATGATTAACGTGAGAAAGAGGGGGTAGAGTAAATTTTATTTATTAATATGTGAGATAAACAGTATGCTTTTTTACATCCAGGCCTCATCCAAAGAGGATCTACACTATATCTAGATTATATATGATTCAACAAATATGCCAGCAATGCAAACATTAAACATCAGATCAAAGAAATAGATTTTGTTTCCATTCGAAGTAGTTTAATCACAATATAACGTATGTTTTTGACTGAGCTGAATGTGAGGTAGTAGCACAGCTAGTTGATCTGTGGGGTCATCATATACCTCTGCATATTGTTGTGAAACTGGCACACTCTCTTATGTTTTTAGGTTGTGTGCTCTAAACGCTAGCTCCTGAGTACCTCTGTCTGTCTCTATCTATCTATCTATCTATCTATCTATTTATCTATCTATCTATCTATCCATCTATCTATCTATCTGTCTACCTTTCTATCTATCTCTCCCTCTCAAAAATGAGCGTACAATTAGAAATTTGGCAGCATATGTCTATAAAGCTTTTAAGAGAAGAGAGTTTGCCTTATCATAAAGTTAAATTCTTGTAATGTATGTCTGTTAGACCTATCTATATGTTCCTATTATATTATTGAAGTTTGACTCTGAGTCCTATATTGTAATTAGTTCGAAATATTTAAAGTATTCATTATCCAAGAACGACTATGTATTATATTCTGTGTTTGTATAATGTTTATAATGTGTTCACGCCCCTTCAAATGGGTCTTTGGCCTTACTGAATAAATTCTGATTTTGTCCATTTTCTACACCACCTTAATGGCCACAGAAGGTGCCACAGTTTTTACAATGCGATGATGATGATGACGATAACGATGATAATCATGATGCTGTGGAGTTCCATCTAGGAATTAGTCTACATGACAGGGCTCTACTGTACGCCTGCTGTCATGATATGCCCTAGCAACCCTATCCCAAGAGATACAGACACCTGCGGTGTTGGTCAGAAGATTTGAACAACACCATCAATGACGCATCCGTAAAAACTCGACTGTGTGGTCCAAGTCTTCCCAATAAGCTAATAGCATACTCAAATCTGTGTAAGAGCTGTTAGGAGCCAGAAAATCCCACAAAGATTTTTTTCAACGGTCTGATGGGGATTCGAACCTACAACTTTCCAGTCGGTAGTCCGTCGCGCTAACCACTGCACCACGGTGGCGGGTGACACAGGTCAACTTGTGTACACAGCAGATAGCACCTGAACTTTCTTCAAGTATATACACACACAGAACATAAACCGAGCACATAAAGATTGTCAGTTGTGTCAATGTTCCCTGAATTAAAGAAACATGAAACCCTCATTATGCACACCCAGCAAAGACAAAGTGTGCAAAAAATGACCACACAGTGCGGACCAAACAACCAGAATAGCATGCATGCAACCCTATACTAGACAACATTACTGGAAACAGAATCAAAAAGTTTTCTGCCAACAGAATCTTACTTCTGTCTGTTGGGATGGTTGGCAGGCACAAGATGACCCTCCTGGTCCAAATACCTCTCTGGTTTGAAGCTGTCAGGGTCACTCCATAGGTCAGAACTTTTATGGGACACGTACATGGCGCTGAGAGCCTGTGAGAGACAAAAGAAATGATGTCAAGTCATTACTATATGTATGTCTGCACTCTTGGGATTCCACAGCAGGCCGCCCTCATCAACAGTTTTATTATAACAACTTTACTTATAAAGTAAACAGCAGCCAACATATAATATTAAATTGAAGATACGAGTAAGGTAAGGAGGTTATTGTCAGCATTGTTCTTCAACATGATCATGGATTAGATGATGAAATGATTGACTGAGGACCAGTCTAAGAGACTCAGATGGACTCTTTTCACTACTGGAAGTTTCTGGCTTTGCAGCAACCAGGCACTGGTATCCCAAAGTCACAAACCTATCTCATCTTCTTTTCACACTGAGTAAGCCTAAAGATCACCTATAAGAAGAAAACAGTGGAGGTGACACAGATTGTCCCAAACCCCTAAGAATTGAAATAGATAGAACATACCTACCTGCAACTGAAAAGTTCAACTATCTAGATAGTACTGTCAGACACGACAGAGAAACAAGCAGTGACATCAAGAGCAATCTAAGCAAAGCCAGAAACACCTTTAGAATGCTGAACAACGTGTGGAGGTCCCCAGTATACATGTAATATGAACACCAGACATTATGTTCTTTTACTCCTACTTTACTTTACTTTGCTGTTGGTGATTGCTTTGGTAAATGATAAGAGTGCACGCCTTGGTTTCATTCTTGAATCTAGACTTGGCGACTTATAAATATCATCATCATCATTATTATTACTACCATCACTATTAGTATTACATTATTATCATTATCATTATTATTATCATCATCATTATTATTATTATGCCCATATTCTCTTGATTGCATTGGGTGAGTAGCTGATAAGAGACAGACACTTGTATGACTTTTCGAAGGTTCTCTGTGTGGACGGTTGATAGCTTGGTAAGGTCGCTTTTTGTCATCCCCTCCACCATTCTGAACTGTAAAGTAAGGACACAGGTCTGGAACAGTCTGAACTTCGTATTGATGCTGTACTGAGGACATCAACATGCTCGATGTTAAGTTTAAACATACATTTATCCATGAACAATGGAACAATACAACAACATATGGAATAAAAACAAAGACGACAGTTGAAGGTTATGGCGTGCTCTGATAATGGGAGAAAAGGGAAAGGGAAAGAAAAAAGAAAGAAAGAAAGAAAGAAAGAAAGAAAGAGAGAAAGAAAGAAATTGCCACCAGTGTATGTTTCGTGAAATCCCTTGAGCTGGATATGATTTAGAAATGTAAACGAGCAGTAGTCATTATTTCTTCAGAGTAGATATGGAAGACTTGGGTTGACCACATGTAGAATTGTCTGAGTGCGATGAATCCCCTTGAACAAACTCCAAACAGGGATCAAAATTTCACTGATCTGTCACCTACAGTCACTAAGGACTATGGGGTTGCACCGCTGGATAAATGTCCCCAGGGCACAAAGTCTGGACATAGTGATATAAAGAACCTGCTGTTGACCAGTGCAACAGACTCTTCCTTTCCCTGACACCACAGGAGCAAAAGGAGAGTGGATAAAGCCCAGTGGCCGTGTTAGTTCAGTTGGTTAGAACTCCATGCTGATAATACAAGGCTCGTGAGTTCGATCTTCAGTTGAGCTACAGTCTTTAGTTTCTGTTTTTATTTTTAGCAATACAAGAGGCTCAGTTGAAAGAACTGTGAAATCAAGACGTGATGTCTCGAGTTTAGTCTCAGCCCACAGCATGCATATTGACCTGCTGGCTGTCCATCTTAAAGCTTATTATTCTAGCAGTGTGTGAGTGTGTGTGTGTGTGTGTGTGTGTGTGTGTGTGTGTGTTGTGTGTGTGTGTGTGTGTGTGTGTGTGTGTGTGTGTGTGTGTGTGTGAGTTTGTGTGTGTGTGGGTGCGTGAGCGTCTATGTGTTTGTGTGTGTCTGTGTGTGTGTCTATCTGTCTGCATGTGTATATATATACAATTATATATATATATATATGTGTGTGTGTGTGTGTGTGTGTGTGTGTGTGTGTGTGTGTGTGTGTGGTGTGCGTGCGTGTGTGTGTGTGTGCATGTGTGTGTGTGTGTGTGTGTGTGTGTGTGTGTGTGTTTTAGAGGTACCCTAACCACACCCCTTCTCCTTTCCATTTCAAAACTTTGCCAATGTGTTGAGTTTTGTGCTGGCTTAAGGAGTCTGCCAGTCCATCACTGGCACATTTAGGGAGCGTTTATAAAACTGTCTTAATGCGATAGACCCCTCTTGAAGAAAGTCTGATCCTAATTCTAATCCTAAAACCATTATTTGTAGCCTGGGAAGAGATAAATTTATTTATTCATTTATTTGTTGTTGTTGTTGTATGGATGTGTAAAATAACTGTATACAACCCCCAAAAATACAAATAAACAAGCAGACAAAGAAAAACGCTATACCGATACTCCTTTAGGGATGTGAAATCCCCTCAGCTCGACGTCTTGGATGATGCGGTGATCTTCACCCAAAAGAGACAGAGCTGAGTGACGCAGAGTCTCCCAGACAAACGCTTCTGTGTAGTGACAAGAAGAGCGATCACTGAACATGGGCTTCCGGCCAGAGCCAATAACTCTGTCCAGTTCTTCCTGGATCTTGCGCATGGCATCCTGATGATGAAGCAGGTAGAAGACACAGGCGTTGAGGGTATGGGTGGTGCTGGCGATACCTGCACAAGGAAACACAGAATATGCTGAGCCAACCAGTCAGCCAGGTGAAGTGATTGGTGCAATGGACCACCAACTGGGACAGTATGGGTTTGAACCCTTATAAATCCAAATAATTATTGTGGGCTTTTTGTCTGCGTTTTGTTTTTTGTTCTTGGTTGTTGTTTGTTTGTTTTTTGGGAGGGTTAGTTTGGTTTTGTCGTCGTTGTTGTTGTTCTTATTGTTATTGTTTCATCCCACCTGCTCTTACTCAGAGCTGAATGTGCTATGGATTCGTTGAGAGGACTGGGACCACACAATTAAGTTTCATCCAATTTACAAATGCGTAAGTTAGGGTGTTGTTCAAATTTCCCGACCAACACCTCAGCTGTTCTATCTCTTAGGTCTGTTTCAAACTAGGATGTGTTGTGACTGTAAACATAGCGTACAGCCCTGGACCACAGTCTCAGTTGGAAACGGAAAACCATACTATCATTACTATCATCCTCATTCTCATTCTCATCATCATTATCATCATTGTTATGTGCCTTGCTGCATGACGATGGCGATCATGGCCCTTCACACGAATCTATGTTCTGTCACAGCAAATATATCTCCACCCTTTCTGTTGTCATCTACTCTGAAGATCCATCCAATATTTTCTCTCTGGGTGTCCCTGGTACTCTTTTTCCCTCCAGCTTTCCTGTTGTGGTGCTCAAATTTCTCTTGTCTCATACAGTGCCCTATAAATGTTTCTTGTCTTCTCCTAACCTTTTTCATTTATGGGGTTTTTGTTTGTTTGTTTGTTTGTTTTGTTTTTTGTTTTGCTTACCTCTTAAAAAAACTGTCTTGTTTGTTTCCTTTGCTGTCCATGGAATTCTTAACATTCTTCCTAGACATTACATTTCAGCTGCCTCAATCTTGTTCTGACTTTTCGTGTTGACTGCCCAAGCTTCATATCCATACAACAACAACACAACATTATGGCATTGTGAAAAGTTCTCCCAGGTTCAGTGGCCCTTCACGCTGTGCTGTCATGGTCATCTGAATTTGAGGACGTGTGGTGTGAAGTGGATGTGTCACTAACATCATTACACGATGTTAAAAACTCTTCAAAGTACTGTAAGTCACACGTACAATAGGACATTTAAAGAACACATGATGAATAGATCTTGTTTTCAGATAAATGTGTATTCATGTAAATATGATTAGAAACTGTGTGTGATGAAGTGAGTGATCTGAGTGTGTGCGTATGCGTGCGTTTGTGTGTGCGTGTGTGTGTGCGTGTGTGTGAGTGTGTGTGTGTGTTGTGTGCGTGTGTGTGTATGTGCGTGCGTGCGTGCGTGCTTATGTGTGTGTGTATGTGTGTGTGTGGTATGTGTTTCAGGGTGTGTGTTTGTGTGTGTGTGTGTGTGTGTGTGTGTGCATGTGTGTGTGTGTGTGTGTGTGTGTGTGTGTGTGTGTGTGTGTGTGTGTGTGTGTGTGTGTGTGTGTGTGTGTGTGTGTGTGTGTGTGGTGTGTGTGTATGAAAGAATTTAAGACATGAGTCCCTAACAAGAGAGGAAAAAAACATTCTTAACCATGCAAATATGAAAGAATTTCTAGTTCAGTATTTTGTGTATATATCATTACTGCTGACTGAAAAACTCACTGGCTACAGTGACTTCTATGATCATGCCCTTCACGTGGTCATCTGTCATCCAGTCAGCTCCCTCAGTACTCTGGTACTCCCGCATATGGTCCACAATACCCCGTGGTGACCCTGGTACTCTAGTGCTCTAAACACAGACAATGATCCAGACATTCCTGTGCTCTAAGGACAATGACACAGACATACGTTAAGTTTTAACATCAACGATATTATATGTATTCATGATTAGCTTCTAGCTGCTGTAAATGTACAGAATACAAATGCAAATATACCGCAGACAGTATACATGTTATGTGGAATGTACACGCTTTTTTAACTACCATGAAATTGTTTTCTGGAATCATAATGCCATAGACAGGATTGTCTGTGATAGCAAGACGTTAACTGTTGACTGATCAAGGCTTACCTTACTATTCTTAGACATGTATGGATGATTGTTATATGACTCCTCTGAAGTTCCAACTAGAGAAGTTCTGTGATCCTGAGATCAACACAAAATATAAAACAGAAGTAAGAAACAGATATAAAGTTTTGAATGGTTTAACAGAAAATGAACTGGACTGGGATAAAGTCATATATTGTATCATTCAGCCCTGAGGAAGTTGTCCCAAAACAAAACAAAAAAAGCTAAGAGGAAATAGATGACATAAGAAATTTTAGACACCACGGACCAAAGAAGACATTTAAAAAGCAATGGTGAGGAATATAAGAAAATTAATTTTAAAAATCCTCAAGGCAGACTGTAATAGAGCACACAAAAACTGGCTGAATAAGAAATGTGAAGAGTTATATGAATTGGAATATACATACTCACACTGAAAGAAATCAGTGGAAAAAGTAGACCAAGCACAGGAAATTGCATAAATGATAAAGGATGGAAACATTCTGATGAGCAATGAAGACATAATGAACAAATGAGTTGGGGCAAAGACCCCCCCCCCCCCCAGCATTTCACAGTGAGATAGAAGGATCTTGCATATTGAAAGAAGAAATACAGGCAGCTATTTCAGAGATAACAAAACAATAAGGATAAGGTGGCATTTCAGGTGATAAAAGCCCTAGGGGAATATGGTTTTGATATATTTGACAAAAGACATGAATATGATTTATGATTCTGGGATCATGCCAAAGGAATTGTGCAAATCTGTCTTCATCTTCTTGTAAAAGAAACCAAGAGAACATATTGTGGGCAACATAGAACAATCAATATAAAAATGGGTCAGATTGCGAAAGGTCTCCTTTGAATCATCATGAAGCATATAAGAAGTAAACTGTCTCCACAAACAGGCAGAGAACAGTTTGGATTTGTGAAA
Organism: Monoplex corrugatus; assembly: GCA_030674185.1. Classification (NCBI taxonomy): domain Eukaryota; kingdom Metazoa; phylum Mollusca; class Gastropoda; order Littorinimorpha; family Ranellidae; genus Monoplex; species Monoplex corrugatus. The sequence continues at coordinate 34,111,888 of JAPXFY010000028.1, forward strand.
AGTAAAGACACAGTCAATGTAATTTTCACGTTGAAGATGATAACGAAATGATCAATGGAAAAAAGACAAAGAAATGAACTTTGCTTATGTTTCATAGATTATTCAAAAACGTTCAATTCCGTACATAATGAACTTTGCAGGATGCTGCACTATACTGGTATTTACAACAAATATCTCCTCGTAGTCCAAAACCTATATTACAAACAAACAACAGATGTGAAAATTGATGGAGAACTTTATAAAATTTTAAACATAGAGAAGGGAGTGAGGCAAGCGTACGTTATATCGCCAGATTTTTTTAACTTGTACAATGAAAATATATTTAGAACGATGGAGGATGACAGAGGTGTAAAGATCAATGGAGATAACATAACAAAACATGTGATATGCTGGTGATGCAGTATTAGTGGAACACTCTCCCAAAGACTTTCAAATTCTACTGGATCAGGCAGAAAATGACAGCAGAGCAAAACGATGGCATCTGAATTTGAAAAGGACACAATGCATGGTAGTTTACAAACATAGAAAAAACACACCTCTAAACCTAACTAGTAATGGGTATACCATCAAGTTCATAGACAAATTTATATATCTTGGAAGTATGGTCACCTCAGGTGCCAGAGATATCACTATGATAAAGATCCAGATAGTAAAATCTAAAGCAACCATCAGATCGCTTGAGAATGTACTAATGAACTCCACATAATCCATGTGCACCAAGATGTCTTAGCTATCACTGTTGTCTACTCTATCTTGTTGTATGACGTGAAACTTTGACAATGCTAAAAGAATCAGAAGACAGATTGGAAGCTATGGAGATGTGAATATACAGAAGACTGCTTAAAATTCCGTGGACGGCCAAATTGTCAAAAGAAGATGTACCTAGGAAAGTTGGGGAAAAAATAAGGACAATAAGAAAAAGACCAATGAAAGTTTTTGGTCGCATATGTAGACATGACACTCTTGAAAAGCTTGCAGTCAGCGGAACAAAAGAGGGCGCTAGAGACTGATGGAGACAAAGAACTACATATGTCTCGAGTCTACGCCCAGCCACAAATAGCGATTCCTGCAACAAGGCCTTTGTCTGAAGAATGGACGACACAAAAAATACAAACAAAAGAACAATCACCCATGTACAAAAGCTCTACCAATATGATCTTGATAACCTGAGTAATTACATGAAAGACAATGGTCTAGAGTTATCGAGTGAAAAGACTTATCTTATGCTTTTTAACAATGGTGAAAACCCTAAAACTCTCCCTACGTTATCGCTGGACAATAATCCACTTGCTTATAAGCCCACCGTTAAATTTCTAGGAGTGTACATAACACGAAAGTTAAATTGGAGACATCATATCGAATATTTAATTACAAAAGCAAACAAAAGACTTAACTTCTTAAAAATAGTCAACAGACAATCCTGGAACCAAGACACTCAAACTATGTTACACCTAGCGATTTCTTTGGTTCGATCGAAACTGCTCTATGGGACAAGAGGTATATTTTACTGCCTCGAATACACTCTTAAAAAATTACAAAGTGTAGACAGCAAAGCTATTAAATTGGCTCTTGGTGTTCCCGTTCATACAAACACAATGAAGTCTTATAAAGAAAGTAACATATTACCGCTTACAGATAACGTGAATTAGCGGTGACAAAGTATGTTATTAGAGCTCTGGCCATACAAAACTCAGTTAAGGATGAATTACTATACACCTCGCAAACTGATAATCCTCAGAAAGCTCGAAAGATGCATACTCTTCAATTTATACAAAATTTTGCAGAAGTTCTCCTGAGCAAAAACAATATTGATATAAATAACATTCCAGTAATGCCTCTTATTCCATCCATACCTTCCTGGGAACTTGAAAAAGCTAACTTTGACACAGACTACATAAATCTCAATAAAACAGAAGAAATAAATATTCTAGTATCAGAAGTCAAATCTCATTTAACCATATATTATCCTAATCACCTAAACATTTTCACAGACGGGTCTGTTTTAGATATAGCTGATAGCGGAGCTGGATTCGTCATTCCTGCCTTAAAGGTACAAAAATATTTTTACATAGGTAAAGGCTTCTCTATTTTTACATCAGAATTATACGCAATATTGATGGCTCTTAACTATATTAATAGCCTCTCATACGATATCTGCAATATACTATTGTGTGTTGATTCTAAATCAGTGTTACGTAGCTTGAAACAAACAGAAAATGTAATACGAAATGACATTTTATGTGAGATCAAACATTTGATACATTGTATTTCATCCAGTGGTGTTGGTATAAATTTTTGCTGGGTTCCGTCACATTGTGGACTTTATTGGAATGAAGTTTCGGACAAATTAGCAAAAGACGGTGCATCCAATAATGCAAATACCGTAACTTTCCATAACATACGACTGTCAGTTCATGAACTTGGTTCTGTGTTAGAATGTTCACTTTATACAAATTTTTCCAATACCCAAAGCCTGATACCTAACTGCCCCAGACAGCTAGTGTCCTTGATACACAGACTAAGGCTTAACTCTTGGAAAACAAAATATACACAGAATGTATGTATTTGTTCAAAAGCATTATCTGTCCACCATCTGCTCTTTGAATGTCCTATTTTACTTACGACATATAGAAATAACAATCTCGATTTTTCATGTACTGATTCTAGAGATATCCTTTACAACAAAAATAATGATATTATTTCGGTAGTCCAGCTGATTCTCAGATCCTCTGTTGGCAAATTGTTATGAAGAGTTAATTAATTGTTGTCTGTTATTGATTGATAATGTTAACTTAATGTTCTGAATTCTTAATTGTAATTGTTCCTCTTCTTACATTCAAACTCCCATTACCCCTTCCCATCCCCGTCCCCCACCCTTCTTTTTTTTTTCTCCCTGTGTATGTGTGTGTGTGTGTGCATGTGTGTGTGTGTGTGTGTGTGTGTGTGTGTGTGTGTGTGTGTGTGTGTGTGTGTGTGTGTGAGTGTTGTGTGTGTGTGTGTGTGTGTGTGTGTGTGTGTGAGTGTGTGTGTGTGTGGTGTGTGTGTGTCTAAAATCACTATTGTGAACAGACATTAAATAAAGATTCCATTCCATTCCATGGACGACACAAGTGAATGGCAGTGCATGATAAGCTACGTCCTGAAAAGGGCACACAACGCATAAGAAGAACAAGACGTCATGTCAATGTCCAGTGGTTTATGGAAACATTTTTCTTATAAATAAACATTTTTAGCTAATTTTATACATAATAATTATTATGTATATGTAGGTATACAAGCATATTGACATGCAAACGCAAACTCCATTATTTCAATCCATGAAGAAAAGCATGACAATTATCTCACTTACATTAGAGACAATCGTTCCATCGAATTTTTTCCCTGGTCACCCTCAGCAATATCAAACTGTACAATGACTAGTACAAGTTGATAACTTACATTACAAAAAAACATGAAGCCTGTCATATTTTCCAAACGGAGTACATCTTGATCCCCGTCTGATCTCACACCAAGACACGTATTTATGCATACACCTATTTTCCTTCTATCTCTTTTTAAACATTTCAAGATTCCATCAAGTCTTCGTAAAAAAGCCAAGCTCATAACTGATAGCAGCAATGCATTTTTCAATTTCATATCTTGTTTTCAGAATTTTTTGAAATAGTGAAAAGGTAGGTAAACTTTTGTTAAGCTTACATGAACATATAAAAAATTTCGCAAATAACAACATGTAATCAAAAGTGTTTTTTTATCGGACTTGCAGTTTGCATTATGTCCAAAAGGTGTGATTGATTGATTTAAGATTAATGACGATATGTTTACACATCTATTGTTGGCTGTTTGTTGTAAATGTTGGCTTATGGAAACTTACCCAGCATTCATGCCCACAGAGATAAAACTGTGAAGCAACATATTGCTCGCGCATTGTGAGCAAAACAACACGCATACACGCCTCCAAGAAGAATCGGAGCACGCGCGTGCACACACACACACACACACACACACACACACACACACACACACACACACACACACACACACACACACACACACACACTCACAAACAACAAACAAAGAAAACAAACAACACACCCTCACGTCCTCGAAGTAATGCTTCATCAACTCCGCCTTCGTTTGTTCCATCTTACGTCTTGTTCTGCTGAAGTAGGTACCAGGGATGCGGTCCAGTCCACACCTTCATTGCGAAGTTGAAGGAAGGGTCAAGGATCTGGAGGGTGGTCAGGTTAAACTTCTTCATCGCCTGTAGCTGTGCCTTGTCCTGGCTCTCTCCGGTCAGCTGCCGAAGATATACATACAGACCACACACACACACACACACACACACACACACACACACACACACACACACACACACACACACACACATACGCACACAAACACATACACACAACACACACATATATATATACACACGCACGTACACACACACAACACACACACAATCACACACACACACACACACACACACACACACACACACACAACACAACACACACACACAACACACACACATATATACACACACACGCACACACACACACACACACACACACACAAACACACACACACACGTACGTACGCACGCACACACAACACAGGACCCATTATTAAACACGTACACCAACAGAATGACTGGAGCATTATGATGGGAAAACCAGCAAAGCAAGCCAATGTTTATGTTGTTGAGGGGTAGGATTGAACTCCGGACATGACTCTTTTAACTCCAAGGTTGTCGTAGGAAATGAGCCCAGACAAAACCGTGGCCCATCTGAGACAGGATAGAACCCAAGACCACTGTGTTATCAGCACTGCACTCTCATCATCATCATCGTCGTTGTCGTCGTTGTCGTCATGTGCCCTGCTGCATGGCGATGGCGATCACGGCCCTCCATACGAATCTTATCTTTTATCGCTACAAGAATATCTCCCCCCCCCCCCCTTTCAGTCCTCATCCAGTCCGCAAATCCGTCCAGTATTTTCTTCCTGGGTCTACCATTGGACTCTAAACATCTAATTAATGGAAACAGAAACTATAAGAAGTGGGACAGACCTCAGACAGACAAGACAGAGAGGCCTTAGACAGACAGAGAGTGGGCAGGCAGGCAGGCAGGCAGGCAGGCAGGTAAGCAGGCAGGCAGAGAGACCTCAGGCAGGCAGGCAGGCAGACAGGCTTCAGACAAACACAGACAGGCATTCAGGCAGGCAGACAGGTAGATCAGCAGATAGACAAACAGACCTCAGGCAGGCAGACATACCTCAGACAGGCAGGTAGGCAGGCAGGCAGACTTAGGCAGATTGGCAGGCAGGCAAGTAAGCAGACATACAGATAACAGACAGTCAGATAAAAAAAACAACAGACAATCAGACAGGCACGCAGGCAGGCAGACAGACAGACCTCGGACAGACAGACAGGCACGCAAACAGACCTAAGACAGGCAGAATGAATGAATGATAGACAAGAAGGCAGGCAGGCAGGCACACAGATAACAGACAGTCAGACCAAAAAATAGGCAGACCTCAGATAGACAGACAGGCAGGCAGGCAGACAGACAGAAAGAGACAGACAGACAAAAAATGAGACAGAAAGACAGACAGACATAGCCAGACAGACGCAGAGACAAAAGATGATACTCAAAAGTTTTGTTAGGTTAACATGTGATAGTGTGTGGCTTAGTTATTAGAGCATCTGTTTACCTCTGTGTGTGTGTGTTTACGCCTTATCGGTACACTTAGTTGTATCGGTATGGAAGCAGGTTTTTCCAGCCCACACATCCTGACTAACAACTCCTCCCAGGAGCACTTAGCATTGACCTAGTGCATTTCTGGGGCCACTTGTGTGAATTCTTGGCAAAAATGGCTGAGGAAGAAGAGCGCAAACCAGGTCTGTTTTGCACGTAGCGCGCATAGCCATGCTAAAAGTAATACATAAGCCACTAACAGACGCCAGAGGCCCAGGTTTGAGTAATGAATCCAACAGGGATTTTCCTCCCCTCCTCTCCTCCCCTCCTCTCCTCCCCTCCTTCCCCATCCATTAGTTATATGGAGTAGTGGTCTTGGTGCTAGTCTTTTGGTTGAGATGATAACTGCGGTCTATTGTTCTGCACGCAGTCACTGCACATTAAAGATCCCATTGCAATGTAGAGAATCCACTTTCATAAAGTTGACAGATATACACAAAACAAAGAAAAAAGAATGGATGGCGCTCATTTCAGTGACACCATCTCCCTGGTGGCAGGAACCCAAAATCTAAATGGTGAATCCATTGTGAATTGAATGAATTAAAAACAACACAGCAAATACAAATATAAAATATAAATTGCACTAACAATACACATACACACACGCCCGTGCTTGCAGACAAACATGTACGCACGCACACACACACACACACACTCTCTCTCTCTCTCTCTCTCTCTCTCTCTCTCTCTCCACACACACACACACACACACACAGCTACAGTCCTACTCACCAGAATACCTATGGTACTGTACAGGGAGTCATCTATGTAATCAAGCATCTCAATGTCCTGTCCACATTCACTGTCCAGTGTGGTCATCAGCTCGTTCAGCGATTCTGCTTCTGTTTCCTCAAACTTCTGCAAACCTTCCCCATAAATCTGGCATAAAAATAGATTGATTTCTTTCTCACAAACGTTTTTTTATAAAAGTAGTGGCAACAACAACGACAACAGCAATAACAACAATAAATGACAATACTTCTATTACTGAGACTACTACTACTACTACGACTACTACCACTACTACTACCATGATCATTATTATCATTATTATTATTATTATTATCATTATTATTATTATCATTATTATCATCATTATATCATTGTTATTATTATACTGCTACTACTACTACTATTACTACTACTATTACCACTACTACTACAACAACTACTACTACTACTACTACAACTATTAATAGCAATAATGATTATAAAGAGAAATCTTCAAGCATACATCAAGTCAAAATAATCACTGTCATCGTTCTCTGAATCATTCTCTTGCAGCAACTAAACAACTTTAGGATACAGAGTACGATCATATTGCAACTAGGGAGGGGACAGCAGAGGACTGGAATGGGAGTGGGTATGGAGGATGCTGGAGGACGGAATCATTGATGGACGAAAAGGTGCGTTTTCAAGTTGAACTGATAAAAAGACTTCTGTATTTGTCTAAATGACCAGCTGTGTATGTATAAGTATTTCTTGGACGTGGATATATTATGAAAGAAGGCATCGAGTAAAATCTTTTCTCTCGGTCTAAATGTGCAACATAATTCCACAGGAGCATCACTAGCATCTCCATTGTCTTAAATCGTCACAACAATGTGAAAAACATGTTCCAGCGTCTGTATACCTTCATGCCCTGATTTAATGATAATCTTTTCATTTATAAACTTTTTTCTTCATTTTTGTTTTACGATAAAGAGACATCAACATACAACGTAGTAACCAAAAATGGCATCAGTTCATATACATAGAAAAAGTATTGTCGATAGATGAACATCATATAACATACACAATATACATAATCATATTTTATACATTGAAGGTTTAAAATTGAACATCACTATTTGTTTAAGTACATGTCAGCATTTAAAATATATTTTAACTATACCTTTTCAATGAACAGTAATCAAACATTAACCAACAATGTAATCTTAGTGTTGGTGGATTTTTGAAGCGTGTTGGAGAACCTAAATAAGAGACGAAGGGACAGTGACACACACGAACAATTCACAATTTAATTAAAGACGAATAAAAAAAGGCAGCTGGAAATTGTGCAATAAACTCACCTTCAATTTGACAACCAACAGTTTCCTCATCTTGGTCCAGGCAGGGTCGGCAGGGGAAGAGAATCCAACACATTTCCAGTGACACAGAACATCTGCTGCGTAGCTCCAACTCCGGTCGTTAGTAAACTTCTCTGTGGCTTTTCCTGTATACAACTCTTTGGTGGCTGATGGCGTGTTCAAAAAGAGCAGGTTGCCAAGAGGCAGGGGACAGAAGACCACCTCTCCATACTTACGGGCCCACGTTTCTGTATCATACACGAGCTGTCCATTCAGAGAGCTGAGAAAAGCACGAACCAGCTCCCACCCTCAAGGTCCTGGTGGCAAGGGTTTAGAATGTTTCTGTCTTGTGGTGAAGAAGTAGACGACAAAGGCAACGATCATGAAGAGAAGGGCATACAAAGAAATATCCATTCTAGTGTCCTGTAAATGTGATTTCAACGTTCAATCTCTCTAACGTTGTCCTCAGGCTTCTTTATGTGAAAACACTATGCAGCCTTCTCTTTTCTAAACCACAAATATCGAAGCAATATGATTTTCAACCAATAACTTTTGAATTGTCATGATAAAATCCTGTCCACACTGATGTTAATGATTTCCTGTCCCTCTTCAACAACGGGGCTTCAACGCTGATTCACTCTTGTTTCTATGCAAAGTCTGGAACTGAAACTAATAAACAGCCTTACGTTTTTTGTATCAAACATCTACTCATCTCTCTCTCTCTCTCTCTCTCTCTCTCTCTCTCTCTCTCTCTCTCTCTCTCTCTCTCTCTCTCCCCTCTCTCTCTCTCTGGCACACAGTGAGCAAGAACTCACCAAACTTGCCAAGAGATTACAGGAAACATCAACAAGATACTGCATGGAAATCAGCACGCGCTGAGAAGACCGAGTTGATGGCCAGGCACAACATTATTATCACTTCTTATATAACTGTCCATGGCCTGAAGCTAGGAACTGTTCAACAATTCACTTACTTGAGATCCATCATCAGCAATGAGATGATCCAAGTCAGAAATGCTCTCAAAGACAGCAAAGGCAACAACAGAACTGTCCAGGCTGAAACATGTTTGGAAGGACAAGAACATCTCCATGAAACACGAAATTACATGCACTGCTACGTTTCATTTTCCTGTGTGAATGTGACACAAGGACCCTCAAAGCAGATTTGGAGAGAAGAATCCAAGCTATGGAAATAACATGTTATTGCAAGATACAAGACATCAGATACACTGAAAACACCGCCAACGAACAAGTGCACCAACGGATCAAGTAGCATAGTGGACCATACAAAGATCTGCTGACACCAGTTGAGAGAAAAAGTGCTGTGGCCACGAGGAAGGGAGACAGAGGAGAAGACAGGAAAACTGATGTACTGACAATATTGCAGAATTGACAGACAGATCATTTGCAGACACCCAGACTTTGGCACACAGTTGACAGAGCTGGAAGAGTCTGTTGAACAGTTCTTTAGTACAGCACCTCAATGACTCTTCATGCAGTTACAGGACAAGAGGAAAAGAGGGCAGGGTGTGGACCCAGAAAACACAGGCCTGGTTGGCGCTGAAGTGGAACACTCACCCTCTAATCTGATGGCCAACGTTTGCACACTGCAAGCAATTAAACACTCTCAAGAGTAGACCTTTGTGCCTGTAGCCTGTAGTCTGCCCAGCAGCAAGTGGCTAGGGCAGCTAAAGCAACAAAGGAGCGCACACAAACACTGCACTACACTGCTGTCAAAATGCTAGACACTGAGAAAAGTTGACGGTTTAAATACCTCGCAACCAGTCGCTACCCAAGTCACGTGAAAAGCTTGACCTACCTACAAAACTCACGATTGAAGAGATCTGTTGTCGAAAAACGAGCTGCTGGGAAGAAGAACAAAACCGATCTGTTTTGTACATGTTTGACTCGACATGCAACTGTCAGGCCATAAACAGATAAGGAGCAGTGTGAACAGTCATGATGACCTGCAATAGTCTGCTGCCTTCTGCACATTGTGCCCCATAAAATGTCGAATCTGATATGAGTAGGTCGTGGTGGTGGTGATGGTGATGGTGGTGGTGGTGGTGATGGTAGTGGTGTGTGTGTGTGTGTGTGTGTGTGTGTGTGTGTGTGTGTAGTG